>ONZH01023438.1:0-184608 GCA_900303285.1 Rhinella marina | reverse complement strand
TTTCCTAATGATAAATTCCCCCCCTTATCTTTATCTCCTTTTAATGTATCTTTTATGTATTTTTTCAATAAAGACTATATTTATGAGCCAAGTGGACTTGTTGTGGCTTTTTGTAGGTTGTAACAAAATACAGTTTGTAGTTTCCCTTTTACACACATAATATGTGGGACACTGCACAGTGACGTAACCGCATCTCATAAGCTTGACGTAGTTGATGTGAGGGATGAGAATCCATTTTGTAAAACTATTTCCTCCATCTTGTGCATATGTGGAAAATTACTGAGCAGCTGTGAGAATGTGGGGAGTTTTCTGTGTATAAGATAGTTACAAGGCCAAAGTAAGCAGCTCGCTCGCTTTCTCGCTCCCCCTCGTTTTCTCATCCCCTCTTATCAGAGTTTGATGTCCAGGAGAGTTATGTTTTGGTTTCTTAGTCTCAGGATGTACTATTGAAGAATGTCAGCCCTGAGATAAGAAACTTTCTAATTAGTAGAACCTTGTTAGTATAGAGCGGAAATATTACCTTTTATGAATAACCAATCAAATTAGTTTTGATTTCCACCCCCTTGGTGGTGGGCCAGATTTGTCTATGAATATCTGTAGTGTTATAAGATGTATACGTATGTAGAATAAACCAAAATGAAGGAGATAATCTGATTCAGACAATGTGCATGTGTCAATTCTCTGAGCGCTCATCTTCATTAAATTAGGACCCAGGCAATCATAGAGAAGGGGGTTTTGCCCCAACAAAACTTGGCGACCAACGCGGGGCTCGACTAAAGGACACTTCATTGATCTCCCGACAACTTGGATAATCCGGACCGGGATGGACAGATATAATAGACAGCGCTGCAAGGTAAGAGACTTTATCTTACAATGTATCTGTGCCTCCCTGACCGGATATCTGGCTCGAGGGATTGTTGAAGGAACGTACGTATAAAGTCCTTTTACAGTCGAATCCATATTGATAAAGAACCTTGAAAGTTGAAAATACCTATGATTGTTGGGTTTAGTTTCTGATCAGGAGTACCTTTGATTGGGAATGTTTTTGGTCTGGTTTTAGGAGTCACGGTATACGTCTTGTTTGTTCTTTACTGGGTTTGGAAAATTGCAGAACATTATATAAAGGGAAATCTCCGGAGCAAAGTACGCTATGTGATTATAGCGGGGAAGCTTTGTTCGGACTGAGGATACTAAATCTCAGGAGCAAAGTACGCTATGTGATTATAGCGGGGAAGCTTTGTTCGGACTGAGGATGATAAATCTCAGAAACATGCACACTTGATGAAGTGGGGAAGCTGCTTGAACTGAGGAGAAAGACGTCTGAATTTTGTTACTTTCTATAGTTGTTCTGGTACAGTTGAAGAGCAATGTGGAATAATTTCAGTATACCGGAAGGTTATAAGACAACCAAAACATTGGTGAAGGAAAGAGAGTCTGAAGAATGTGGACAGGGTGCTGGAGAAGGCAGGGATGAAGTACGGGAATCTTAACCCTAGGAGTACTAGTACGGTGGCACCATGATTTATGGAGGAAGCTCCGAGGAAGCTAGTCTGGGGAAGATTCAGAAAGACTCATTGTGGTTGATACATGGATAAAGGATCATGGATGTGAAGAAGTGGTTGATACATGGTTAAAGGTAACTCGTGAGGTAGAAACTGAGAGGTGGAGAGGAGAAGTTGTGAAAGGCAGATTGTTGTATATTCAGAAACAGCAATGTGAGAAGTCTGGAGAAACGCCACCTCCATACCCCCTGGCCAATGCAGTCACTAGAGAGCCCAGGAGTGGACCAGAGGGATGGACGTGTAATGTCTGTGGAAACCAGAACCCAGAATGGACTGACACGTGTAAGGTTTGTGGGGCACGTCGACCCCAGAAGCCAGCAGGCATTTATCCTGTATTGACTAAGACTAGAACCCTACCTGCTCAGACACCCAAACCAGACACCAAGGACCCATCCGCCCCTATGGCTCCCGAAGCCCCAGGACCGTTAGGACAGTGTGGCTATGTTGCTGTGACAGAATATCACCCTTGGAGTCCTAAAGACTAATTAGGACTGCTAACTAGACTCCCAGACCCCCTGATGAAACTAATGCCCACTGTCAGGATGTTATAGCAGATTCAGGCGACATACAGAGCCACTTGTGCTGACCTGAAGGACTTGATGAAACTCGGGGAATCACAGTATCAGGTTGTCGACCCTTTCCTGACTGAACATAGGAGGAGGGCTTTTGACAATTTGTCTCTAGAGGACTGGGAGAAGACTTTACCATCAGAAACAGAGTTTGTCTGTGTTTTCAAGTAATGGGCAAAGGGAAAAGAGGATGAGAGTTCCATAAATCTAAAATACATAGTTCAGGGACCTCAAGACACAGTAGAGACGTATGCAACTGGACTGTGGACCATTTGGACTGACATGGGTTGGGATCAGACTGGACCAATGGGTGAAAAAAAAATAAATTGTTGACATCAGCATTTATGGAAGGCTTGAGACCTGCTCTGCAAGCCAAGCTAAAAGCTTGTAAACCTGAGTGGCGAGTCACTCCACTGCCACAACTGATTGCTGCTGCAAAAGGTATAGAACTGGACATAAAAAAAGAATTCAGGGGCTTCAGTCAAATATGTCAATTAGGGACAGCAATAAACATCCCATAGAGATCTCTGGCCACATAAAACGAGATTGCCGCGCTTGGCGCCGGCAATGGGATGTGCCCAAAGTCACTGATAATGGAGATCAACAGACTTCCACTGCCATTTCCACCCCCTGCTAGGAAATAGGCAACCCCGTGCTGGTACTGCTTAAAAAAAAAAAACTGAAGAAAAGGGCCCTCAACTTCATGGGCAACAGAAAGGGAGTACCATTCCAGGTTGACACGGGGGCAGCCAAAACAGTAGTAGACCAGAGTTTCTTGCAGCCACATCAGTTAACCCTTTGGCATGTACCAGCTGTGGGATTTACAGGGAAAACTGTTTTTGTCCGTGAATCTGAGCCAGTAAAACTAAAGATAAAAGACAGTATAGTTGTTACCCAATTGTTAGTTAAAGAAAACCTGCCAGAACCTCTTTTAGGGACTGATGTTTTACAAGCACTGGGAGCCCACATATACTTTTATCCCGATGGCACGACCCATGTAGATTTTTGTGCCCCAGAAGAAGTATTGTGTCCCCTAATAGCGACACTGGCCCTGCCTGAGACTGAGCTGTCAGAATTAACCCTTGTAGACCAGGCTGTTCTTGAGGTGGTATCGGAGGATTTGTGGGGCAACATCTAACACAGACATTGGAAGACTCCCTGTGTCTCCGGCTATGGTGCATCTTAAGCCAGGATGTCAGCCCCCTCAAGTGAAGCAGTGCCCTCTCAGTCATGCCCAAGAGATAGCAGTGGCCAGTCAAATTGATGCTTTTCTCCAAGGTGGTGTCAGACAGTTTAGTGGGGTTCATTCTGGTGACAGAAACCCTTTAACTTTCCTCCATCAGAACTGGTGAAAAGCAGGGGTGCACCTAGCCTTTCTGCTGCCTGAGGCGAAAACTGAAACGGCACCCCCCCCATGCCAATTTCTTAACCTAACCCCTTTGCCACAATGAAAGCGCTCATTGCCCATCGACCTTCCGCTGGCCCCCTCTTGCCCCTACCTGGTGCTGCCTGAGGCGATCTCCTCACCTGGCCTCATTGGTGGTGCACCCCTGGTGAAAAGGCCTCAAAGCAGAAGCTGCAGTTTATAAAAACAAGGTTGTATTTTAGGACACTGTCTCTCCCACGGAGCCCATCACTTAACCCCAGAGAGGAAGGAGGCAGTGGAGAAAATACAAGTGCCCAAAGGAGCACAAAACCTTCGGGTGTTTTTGGGGCTGGTGTCGTACTGTCACCCCTGGATCAGACATGCCTCCATGTTAATGCAGCCTCTGTATGATTGTCTGTCATCTGACCCATTTCACCTGACAGAAGAGGCAGTGAATAATTTTCATACATTGAAGCTGAGCATAACCTCAGCCCCGTCCCTGGGTATTCCAAAATATGACGAGGAATTTCAGTTGTTTTGCTCAGGAATGCGGGGTCACAGCACGGCTGTGCTGACTCAGAAACATGGTGACCGCCAGTGGCATACTTTTCAGCCAGATTAGATCCTGTTGCCAGAGGCACCCCCTCCTGTGTCAGGGCGGTAGCGGCAGTGCAGGCAATGATAGAAAAAGCCTCTGACATTGTGTTAGACTACCCGGTGACTGTACAAACACCTCGTGACATTCACGGCATCCTGACTCAAGTCAAACCTAAGCATATTTCTATGGCCAGGCACCTTAGATTCCAGTGTGCACTTCTCATGCCGATAACATTTCTTTCAAAAGGTGTGCCACTCTGAATCCTGCTACTCTGTTACCAATCACAGATTCAGAAATGGGGGAAGGGGGCAGAGAAGGTACAGGCAGCCTCCTAAATGACATTATGGAACATGATCCCCATGACAGTGTACAACTGATGCAACAAGAAACGTCAGGATTTAATCATGTACATGAAAACCCCCTTGATAACCCTGATTTTGAGTATGTTGCAGATGGAAGCAGGTTCATGGAAGAGGACGGCCGGTTCCACACTGGATATGCAGTGGTCACACAGCATGAGGTAGGGACAGCTGAACCACTGCCACCTCACATGTCGGCACAAGAGGCGGAGCTGAAGGCACTCACTGAGGCGTGTAAAATGGCCAAGGGGAAGAAGGTGAACATCTACACGGACTCAAGGTATGCTTTTGGTATTGCACATGACTATGGACCCATATGGCGGGCTACAGACTTTCTAACATCAGCAGGCCAGCCAATTAAAAATAAAGACTCTATACTAGAACTTATGAACTCTCTGTTGTTATCAGAGGAGATTGCTATTATTAAGGTAAAGGCTCATACAAGATGCACCACGGTGGAAGCAAAAGGCAATGATCGAGCAGACAAGGTGGCCAAAAAAGCTGCACTCCAGCCATTAAATGCTGACGCCACTCCTTTGAGAGCCTTGAGACCTGAGGACATTTCAGTAAGTACATTTCAGAGAATGCTTGAACAAGCCCCTCCTGAGGAAAAAGAACAAGGGGCCAAACATGGAATTTGGAGAAACGAGGACAACATTTGTCTACCACGCCCTCTGTACCCGGCTATGGCTCAGGAGGCCCATGGGCCCACTCACCTATCAGAAGGTGCCATGGTAAGTGTGGTTAATGCAGGGTGGATTGCTCCAGGATTTTCTATAGTAGCCGCTCGGTTTGTACAATGATGTATGGTCTGTGCACTGAACAATCCCGGTCAAGTGGTGAAGACTCCAAGCAAGCACACCCTGAAGCCACTTTACCCGTTCCAGAGACTGCAGATAGACTATATACAACTGCCTAAGGTAGGAGTATATGAGCTTGTCCTTGTGTGTGTTGATCTCTTTTCAGGGTGGCCGGAAGCCTTCCCAGTAACAAAGGCAAATGCAAAGAACACAGCAGAGAAGCTGGTCAGTGATCTGGTGTGCAGGTATGGTGTACCTGAAGTTACTGAATCAGACAGGGGTTCCCCAGATTAGGATTGTATTTTCCACAACTGGTTGTAAATGAACAATGATAGCCTAACAAGCTATGTGCGGCCCTCACAAAGAGGCTTGAGAACTCCCATAAACAACTGTTTGCTTCCCTTCCAGATCCAGGAGAAGGAACACACAGTCTGCAACCAGGAGACTGGTGGTGATAAAAAGACATGTGAGGAAAGGCCTGGATCCCAGATTTGATGGTCCTTTCCAAGTCCTGCTGACTACTCATACAGCAGTGAAGGCTGAGGGCTGGATACACGCTTCTCACTGCAAGAAAATTCCGATGCCCAAGGATGAGGCTCCTCCTGCTGATGGCCGCCCTAATCCTGGGAACAACTGCCCTGTACCAACAACGGAAGGATGATTGGGACAATGCACTGACATCACCAGGTGCTGTTTAGAGGAGTCAATGACACTGAGAAAAAATTCAGGACTGTTGGATCTGTACTCACAGTCCTGTGGGTTCAAGAACTGTGCCTATCTAGTGATCCCTCTGACTTTTAAAGAACTTATTCATGATGAGGAGACACTTTCTCATTTCTAAATCCCACTAACTGGTTCAAATCTGTCGGTGGGTGGTTGGTGGGAATTATACGAACAATGCAAGTAGTGTTGATTATAATAGTAGTATACGCTGTGATTAAGCTTATGTTTATGTGCGCCAACAGGTTCTGTACCAAAAGGAGAAACTACCAGGATTATTGAGAAGTCTTGGGAACTGCATCAATACCTGGGAGGGAATCTGGCCTCCGGCTGGCAGTTGGGCCTATCCCAACTGAAGTACCTCTGGGTTAGGATGTCAGTTTCAAGATATCTCAAAATGGGGGATTGTGAGGGATGAGAATCCATTTTGTAAAACTATTTCCTCCATCTTGTGCATATGTGGAAAATTACTGAGCAGCTGTGAGAATGTGGGGAGTTTTCTGTGTATAAGATAGTTACAAGGCCGAAGTAAGCAGCTCGCTCGCTTTCTCGCTCCCCCTCATTTTCTCATCCCTCTTATCAGAGTTTGATGTCCAGGAGAGTTATGTTTTGGTTTCTTAGTCTCAGGATGTACTATTGAAGAATGTCAGCCCTGAGATAAGAAACTTTCTAATTAGTAGAACCTTGTTAGTATAGAGCAGAAATATTACCTTTTATGAATAACCAATCAAATCATTAGTTTTGATTTCCACCCCCTTGGTGGTGGGCCAGATTTGTCTATGAATATCTGTAGTGTTATAAGAAGTATACGTATGTAGAATAAACCAGAATGAAGGAGAGAATCTGATTCAGACAATGTGCATGTGTCAATTCTCTGAGCGCTCATCTTCATTAAATTAGGACCCCGGCAATCATAGAGAAGGGGGTTTTGCCCCAACACCTTGGAGATGACTATTACTGTATTTACTCTCCTTTAATTATATGAGAGTGCACCATATGTTATATATAGATATGACAGTATGAATTGGACGCTATTTTACTGCCCAATATGTATGGGGGGGATTTGGTTGGTCTAGGGGAGTCACACTGTTTTTTGTGAACTCTTTATCTTTATCTCCTTTTAATGTATTTTTTATGTATTTTTTCAATAAAGACTATATTTATGAGCCAAGTGGACTTGTGGCTTTTTGTAGGTTGTAACAAAATACAGTTTGTAGTGTCCCTTTTACACACATAATATGTGGGACACTGCACAGTGACGTGACTGCATCTCATAAGCTTGACGTAGTTGACGTCAGGTGGGGCTGCGAGGTGCGGGTTTCTTCACATATTATAATACTGACTACTTTTGAAAACATATTTTTATTGACATTCTGCTGCAGAGCAGACCGTTAAAAATATTTAAATCTGACACGCTAATGCCGAGCTGACCGTCCAAAAGAATGATATTCTTGATGTGACATTTCGCTGCATAGCAGACCGTTAAAAACTTTTAACTGTGACACGCTAATGTCGATCTGACCGTCCAAAAGAATGATATTCTTCATGTGACATTCCGCTAAAAACATTTAAGTGTGACACGCTAATGCCAAGCTGACCGTCCAAAACATTATATCCTTGATGTGACATTTTGCAGAAAAGCAGACCGATAAAAATATTTAAGTGTGACACACTAATGCCAAGCTGACCGTCAAATACATTATATTCTTCATGTGACATTCTGCAGAAGAGCAGACCTATAAAAATCTTTAAGTGTGACACGCTAATGCCAAGCTGACCGTCCAAAACATTATATTCTTGATGTGACATTCTGCAGAAGAACAGCCCGATAAAAATATTTAAGTGTGACATGCTAATGCCAAGCTGACCGTCAAATACATTATATTCTTCATGTGACATTCTGCAGAAGAGCAGACCTATAAAAATCTTTAAGTGTGACACGCTAATGCAAAGCTGAACGTCGAAAACATTATATTCTTCATGTGACATTCTGCAGAAGAGCAGACCGTTAAAAACATTTAAGTGTGACACACTAATGCTAAGCTGACATTATGGTTGAGTGCCTGCTGATGAGCTGACAGGCCCAAAAATTATGTTGCAGGCCCAGCTGGTGAGTTGAGTGGCTAACAAATTCGGGTGCAGGCCCAGCTGGTGGACTTCGAGCGCAGCCTAAAAAGCTGTTTCATATGATGGAGGAAGAGAAGAGGAAGGTGTGTATGATAATACAGTGTATTCAATACACCCTAAAAGCCTGATTTAAGGTTCCTTCATGTTAAGCCGCTTTCCTCTGGTGGAGTAGAGAAGTCAGGGGCAATCCAGGGCTTGTTCATTTTGATAAGCGTCAACCTGTCAGCATTGTCAGTTGACAAGCGGATGCGCTTATCAGTAATTATGCCCCCAGCGGCACTAAATACCCGCTCAGACAAAACGCTGGCGGCAGGGCAGGCCAGCACCTCAAAAACGTAGAGCGCCAGTTCGTGCCACGTGTCCAGCTTAGACACCAAATAATTATATGGCACAGAGGGATCGCTGAGGACGTTGACACGGTCAGCTACGTACTCCTTTACCATCTTCCAAAACTTTTCCCTCCTTGTCACACTAGGCCGCTCATCAGGGTGAGGGTGCTGGCAGGGTGTCATAAAACTGTCCCAGGCCTTGGAGAGTATCGCCTTGCCTTTGTTGGAACTGCTGTGTGTTCCCCTCGTCTCCCCTCCTCGGGTTCCCAAGGAACTACGTACTCTGCCGCCAGCGTTGTCAGATGGAAATATGTGGAGCAATTTTTCAACAAGGGCCTTCTGGTACTGCAACATTTTACTTGTCCTCTCCACCACAGGAATGACAGATGGGAAGTTCTCTTTGTAGCGGGGGTCGAGAAGGGTGAACAACCAGTAATCCGTGTTGCCTAATATGCGTATAACGCGCGGCTCATGGGAAAGGCAGCCTAGCATGAAGTCAGCCATGTGTGCCAGAGTCCCAACAGACAAGGCTTCGCTCTCCCCACCAGGAGCATGACTCTCAATATCCTCCTCGTTCTCTTCCTCCTCTACAGTCCATCCACGTCGAAGAGTTGGTGTAAACGTGGTATGCCTGCACTGTGTAGCGGTGGCAACCGTCTCCTCCTCCTCCAATTGGCGCTGAGAAGACGAATCGAGGGTGGTCTGGCTATCACCCTGTGTAGGGTCTTCCCCCATTTCCACCTCTTTCACACGCAGAGCATCGGCCTTTATTGTTAGCAGTGAGTTTTTTAGCAGACACAGAAGTGGGATGGTTACGCTGATAATGGCATTATCGCCGCTCACCATCTGTGTAGATTCAAAGTTGCGTAACACCTCACAGAGGTCAGACATCAATGCCCACTAGTCGCTTGTGAAGAGCGGAAGCTGACTAGAAAGATGCCGACCGTGGTGCAGCTGGTATTCTACTACTGCTCTCTGCTGCTCACAAAGCCTGCCCGACATGTGTAAGGTGGAATTCCATTGCTGGCTCAGGTCGCACAGCAGTCGATGAGCAGGCAACCGCAAGCGCTGCTGCAGGGTTGCCAGGCTGGCTGAAGCTGTCAGTGACTTGCGGAAATGGGCGCACAGGCGACCACCTTCACCAGTAGCTGAGACAAATTGGGGTAGGTTTTCATAAACCGCTGAACCACTAAGTTGAATTCATGGGCCAGGCTTGGTATGTGTGGGAGGTTGGCCAGCTCCAAAGCCGCTACCAAGTTGCGGCCGTTATCGGATACAACCATGCCTGGCTGTAGGTTGACTGGTGAGAGCCACAGCTCAGCCTGTTCCCTTATGCCATGCCACAGCTCTGCGGCGGTGTGCTGTTTGTCACCCAGGCAAATAAGCTTTAGCATGGCCTGTTTCCGCTTACCGACTGCTGTGCTACACTGCTTCCAGCTACTGACAGAAGTCTGAGTGGTGCTGCAAGATGGCAATTCTGCATGGGAAGAAGTGGGGGAGGAGGTGGAGGAAAAGAAGGAGGGGTTGCAGCTGCTACTATAGGTGGCAGCGGAAATCTGGATGGAAGTAAGGCCCGCAATCCTCGGCGTGGGTAGCACCTGGGCCATCCCAGGGGACCACTCGCTCCCAGCCTCCACAACGTTCACCCAGTGTGCCGTCAGGGAAATATAGCGTCCCTGGCCACAAGCGCTTGTCTATGTGTCAGTTGTTAAGTGGACCATGCCAGTAACTGCGTTGGTCAGGGCCCATGTTATGTTTCTGGACACATGCTGGTGTAAGGCAGGGACGGCACACTGGGAAAAATAGTGGCGGCTGGGGACTGCGTAACGAGGGACAGCCACCGCCATCAGGCTGCGAAAGACCTCGGTGTCCACCAGCCTAAACGGCAACATTTCCAGGGCCAGCAACTTGGAAAGTTGCGCGTTTAGAGCTATGGCCTGTGGGTGGGTGGCAGGGTATTTGCGCTTGCGTTCAAATGCCTGCGGTAAGGACATTTGAACGCTGCGCTGGGACATTGAAGTGGACATGCTGGCTGATGTTTCCTGCGAAGGTCCAGGGGCAGGGCGGGAGGCATCTGGGCCTGCGTCTTGGACAGCAGGTAACAGAGGGGAAGAGGAGGCAGTGGTGTGACCTGCAGACACAGATCGTGGACCCAGGCGTTCAGCCCACCTTTTAGGGTGCTTTGCTGACATGTGTCGGATCATGCTGGTGGTGGTCAGGTTGCTGGTGTTTACGCCCCTGCTCATCTTGGTATGGCACAGGTTACAAATTATAAACTGTTTATCGTCAGCACTTTCCTCAAAAAACCGCCAGACTGCCGAACACCTAACCCTTGGCAAGGGAGTTGGCCGCAAGGGGCTGCTCCGGGGAACAGTTGTGGGCCTGGTTGGCGTGGCCTACCTTCTCCCTTTTTCCACCCCACTGCCTCTTCCAGCCTGTTGTGCTGCTGCGGATCCCTCCCCCTCTGTACTGCTGTCCTCGCTCGGCTTGCCACCTTCCCAGGTTGGGTCAGCTATTTCGTCGTCCACCACCTCCTCTTCCATATCCTCACTCTGCTCCTCCTCCTGACATGGTGAACAAGAACCTGACTTAACTGCGTCTCATCCTCATCCACAACCTCTTAAGACACTATTTGCCCTTGACTTATTGGCAACTGTGTCTCATCATCATCATCCACCTCGGGAGAAAATACTTGTCGTTCCCCACCGTCATCGTCTTCAGACTGTGTTTGCTCAATAGGTTGGGAATCAGGGCACAATATCTCCTCATGTCCCACTTCAAGCGGCCTTGGCGAGAGGCCCAAGCCAAGGTACGGTGATGAAAAAAGCTCCTCGGAATATCCCAGTGTGGGATCTCTTCTTTGCCCAGACTGCATGGTGGGAGGAAGGAGGATCAGGGTGAGGATGCGGTTGCCCAGACTTTTGGCTACTGAGACTGGACTTTGTGGAAGAGGGGGTGGTGCTGAACCGACTGGAAGCATTATCAGCTGAAATCCAACCAACTACCTGCTCGCACTGCTGTGGCGACAAGAGTTGCGGCTTGCGCCGCCCTGCAAACTGTGACATGAAGCTAGAAGTTTTGGATGATTTTGTTTCTTGGGCTCTGCGAGCAGGCACAGTTTCACTGTGCCCAGAGCCATGGCCTCTGCGTTCACCATCAGAAGCACGCCCACTTCCCTGTCCCTTAGTGCTCACCTTGCGCATATTGTATAGTATATATGCAACTTGGTCACAACTACAGTACTGCAGATTTTTATTAACTGTATGATCAGAAAAATGTAAACGAATGTGCAATATTCTGAATGCGGTAACGTTATAGAGCAGCAGCAATTGAGGAACTGCAGCCTAAATTAACGGTATTAAATACGGATGTCAGCTACAGAGACTTTTGAATGGTTGTAATACGCTGTGCACCTAGTGTAACTGACAGGGCACACCTGGGTTTTTTTTGCCACCCAAAAAAATAAAAAAAATACGTATTTTACAATGGACTTTGGTCTTTTTGAACAGCGAAAATCTTTCTACGTACCCAAATACTATCCCTATTGTTTAATTCCCTCCTGGGGAAAATTGAACTGCAGCAGCAAATGAGGAACCGCTGTCTAAATTAACGGTATTAAATACGGATGTCAGCTACAGAGACTTTTGAACGGTTGTAATACGCTGTGCACCTAGCATTACTAGCAGAGCACACCTGGGTTTTTTTTGCCACCCAAAATTTTTAAAAAAAAGACGTATTTCACAATGGACTTTGGTCTTTTTGGAACAGTGACAATCTTTTTACCTACCCAAATACTATCCCTATTGTTTAATTCCCTCCTAGGAAAAATTGAACTGCAGCAGCAAATGATGAACTGCGGTCTAAAGTACTGCAGATTTTTATTAACTGTATGATCAGAAAAATGTAAACGAATGTGCAATATTCTGAATGCGGTAACGTTATAGAGCAGCAGCAACTGAGGAACTGCAAACTAAATTAACGGTATTAAATACGGATGTCAGCTACAGAGACTTTTGAATGGTTGTAATACGCTGTGCACCTAGTGTTACTAACAGGGCACACCTGGTTTTTTTTTGACACCCACAAAAAAAAAAAAAAAAACGTATTTCCCAATGGACGTTTGAACAATGATAGTAACCCTGCCTATAGAAATTTTATCAATACGCAAATGTTATACATTAAGATGCAAAAGAATTACTGCGGGCTTAACAGCAGAAATTGTAGCAAAGTATGTCAGGTATATAGTATACAGAGAGTATCCTACAGCATGCAGCAGCAGCAGCACATGTGTCATTAATAGCAGGCCACCTAGTGCTATTTTCACCACTTTTAAAGTCCTCAAATGTCAGTAAATAAAGGTTTGTGACAGATATAATGGCCCTTATAAGGGCTTTAGGGTCTTTTTTGAGCGATTTCTATCCATGCCTAGCGTGCTTCTCTCCCTACAATGTATGTCCCTCCTTGCTGCAGCAGCGCTTGTGGCGTTAATGGCAGGCCACCTAGCGCTATTTTCAAAACCTTCAAAGTACTCAAATATAAAAAATAATAAGTTCGTGCCAGATATAATAGCCTTAAAAAGGGCTTTTGGGTCTTTTTGAAACGATTTCTATCCCTGCCTAGCGTGCTTCTCTCACTACACTCTCTGTCCCTCCTTGTAGCACCTCTCCCTGTCTAAGACTGGCTGGGTCACATGTCACCGGGTGCTTTATAGCACCCGATGACGCGTTACCGGCCAGCCAATCAGTGTACTGCCAGTAGCTAACATGGCTACTGGCGTTACACTGAATGCTATACCTCCACACACGCTAATTGGCTAATTAGCGTGCTGGAAGGGGACTCGAGCACCGCCATGTTCGGCCGAATAGTGTATTCGGCCGAACATGTTCGCTCAACACTATTCTTCACTACATTGCCAAAAGAGAAAAATATCATCCACAAATCATAGCCAACCCTTAGGCGTATTTTATATGAGCAATGTGAAATCCGGATGCTTTCCTTTTTTGAAAAAGCACAATATAGAACATTGTTTGACCTTTCCTGAACACAGAGATGATGATGAAAAGGATGGTTCAGGACTCCGCATGATGTTTATTCACAACTCACTCATGTAAATGGGGCATCAAGTAGGTGTTTAAACTCACATTCTGATAACATGGGTCCCAGTACCCATTCGTGGTAGCGGAGCTTCTGGACTAGGGAGAGACAGCTGTACGAGGAGGAGAACACACAAGCTCTTCCCCTTTCAGCTAGGCACAGATTGTCTTCTGTTTTATACAGGAGACACCTGCGGCTAATGTCTGCGATTGGCGGTAATGCCGACCACTTAGATGCCGTGGTCAAATGTGACCACAGCGTCTTGGAGGGCTAAAACCCAGAAGCTCGTGCTTCTGGGTAAGGAGCGCCTCCCCATGTAGGCGATCAGAGAAGGAGTTCATTCATAGTAATGAGCCTGAGTCTGTACTAGGCTTCAAGGCTGATTACTTGTATATTAAAGTTCAGGCCACCAGGTGGCAGAACTGAACTGTAATATGGTGATTTCTGTATAGAATAATAGAGCAAATTATATTATTCCATACAAATTGCAATCTGATGATTGCAAGTTGGGGTCCAATTGGGGACCTAACCAAAAGTAAAAAAAAGTTTTGAAAAATATAAAAAAAATATATATATATAAAAATTGTAATCACCCCCCCCCCCCAAAAAAAAAAAATGTAAAAAATCATGGGCATCAATGCATGCGAAAATGCCCGTACTATTAAAATTTAAAAAAAACAGTATCCCATACGATGAATGGCGTAATGGAAAAAAAAATGGCTGAAGTGATCAAAAAGTATATTTTGTATATATATATATATATATATATATATATATATATATATATATATACAGTACAGGACACACCTCCAGGCTGTGTAAGGGCTATTTGACTAAGAAGGAGAGTGATGGGGTGCTACGCCAGATGACCTGGCCTCCACAGTCACCAGACCTGAACCCAATGGAGATGGTTTGGGGTGAGCTGGACCGCAGAGTGAAGGCAAAAGGGCCAACAAGTGCTAAGCATCTCTGGGATCTCGTTCAAGACTGTTGGAATACCATTTCAGGTGACTACCTCTTGAAGCTCATCAAGAGAATACCAAGAGTGTGCAAAGCAGTAATCAAAGCAAAAGGTGGCTACTTTGAAGAACCTAGAATATAAAACATATTTTCAGTTGTTTCACACTTTTTTGTTAAGTATATAATTCCACATGTGTTAATTCATAGTTTTGATGCCTTCAGTGTGACTCTACAATTTTCATATTCATGAAAATACAGAAAACTCTTTGAATGAGAAGGTGTGTCCAAACTTTTGGTCTGTACTGTATATATCTACAAAACTACAGATTGTCCTGAAAAAAAAATTAGCTCTCACACATTTCCGTACACATAACTATAAAAAAGTTATGGGGGTCAGAGTACGGCGATGACAAGAAAAAAATATTTTTTTAATTATTAAAACACAAGAAAAACTATATACATGTGGTATCACCGTAATCCTACTGACCTGGAGAATGAAAAGCACAAGTCAGTTTTACAACCTAGTGAACGCCGTAACAACAAAACCCAAAAATTGTGGGGTAATTGCATTTTTTTTTTCCGATTTCACCCCATTTGGAATATTTTCCCTGCTTCCCACTACATTGTATGCAATATTAAATGTATGCAATATTAAATTAGAAAGAACAACTTGTCCTGCAAAAAAAAAGCCCCATACGGCTCAGAGTGAAAAATGAAAATGGAAAAATGGAAAATCGCTGTCAGAAAGGGGTTAAAATAAAGTGGTGGAGAAAGTGCTCCAGAATTTAATTGCACGTTGCTCAATCATGGAGTCCATGATGTGCATCAAGTGTTTTGGACACTTTTTACACCAACTGCAATAGCAACATGGTGCCTCTAATATGATTCTATGCAGCGGCAGCCCCAGAACCAGAACATAGACCGGTGCCTGTGTTTTGATGGTTCAGAGAGAAATTACTTTGAAAAGAAAACCGCATCTGATGCACAGAATAAGGGCAAACTGCGGTCCGCAATGCACGGGCACTGACCGTGAGGCCACCGCATGCGGATCGTGGACCCATTCACTTGAATGGGGTCCGCGATCCGCATCCGAGGGTCCGCACTGCAAAAAAGTAGCGCAAGCACACCGTAGTGCTTCCGTGGTGTTCCGATCCGTGCCTCAGCTCCGCATCTCCCGGATCGCGGACCCATTGAAGTGAATGGGTCCGCGATCCGTGATGCGGGCTGCACACGGCCGGTGCCCGTTTATTGCGGACCCGCCATATGCGGCCCGCAGCACGGGCACGGCCGGCACACGTTCGTGTGCATGAGCCCTAAGGCACTATCATTAGATGGCAACTCCATTCCTTCTTCAGTGCACTGAGCATACACTAGATATCCACGCAGGAAGGGCCCCCTAGTGGCTACTCAGGAAGAGCATTGCTGGAACAGGGACGGCAAAGATCTAATACACTGATATGTATGGGACCATTATGGGGTTACTGTGTATCTATAGGGGCTGGCACAGGGGTGCACCTAGCCTTTCTGCTGCCTGAGGCAAAAACTAAAACAGCGCCCCCCCCCTCCCATGCCAATGTCTTAAAGGGGTTCTCCAGGAATTAATAAAATGAAAATATGTAAATATTACTTCGATATAATATATTCCCAAATACCTTCCATTAGTAATAATGGTTTGTTTTGTCTGGGGAGTAACCATTAGGAAAAACAAAATGGCCACTGTCCTATTAGTACACACAAAACCTGTCCTAATCACACAGGAGGACAAGTTACTTCACAACACTGAGGTAAAGAGCTGCCTCATCCTCCTCTCTGCTCTGCTTGTCAGAGATTATGATTCTGTATACAGCTGATAAGCTCTTCAGTTGAATCTCTGTAGGAATGGAGTTCATGAGCAGATGTGGCTGATGAGCAGCAGCACTTGTATGCAGTCTCCATTACCACAGTCTGTCCTGTCCGTCTCTCTATACTTCATGTCTCCTCTTGAACTCCATTCCTTCAGAGATTAAGCTGAAGATCTTATCATCTGTATTCAGAATCATAATCCCTGACAAGCAGAGCAGAGAGGAGGATGAGGCGACTCTTTACCTCAGTATTGTGAAGTAACTTGTCCTCCTGTGTGATTAGGACAGGCTTTGTGTGAACTAATAGGACAGCGGCCATTTTGTTTTCCCTAATGATTGCTCCCCAGACAAAACAAGCCATTATTACTAATGAAAGGTATTTGGGAATATATTTATAATAAAGTAATATTTACGTATTTTCATATTCTTAATTCCCGGAGAACCCCTTTAACCTAACCCCTTTGCCACAATGAAAGCACTCATTGTCCATGGCCTTTCCGCTGCCCCCCTCTTTCCCCTACCTAGTGCTGCCTGAGGCGATTGCCTCACCTGGCCTCATTGGTGGTGCACCCCTGGCCTGGCATTGTTATGGGGAAAGTTATCGGGCTTTATGGGTATTATTTTAATGTGCTTCACTTTCTGAAGAGCCATACATTTCTCAAAGGGGAATATTCCTGTGCAGGATTTTCATATTGATGGCATATCCTCAGGATAGACCATTAATATCAGATTGGTAGGTCCTACACCCCTCACCGCTGTTACCGTCTAGCTCCGGCTTCTGAACTACACAGTGGCGATCATTGTGTAGTGGATGAAGTTGATAGCTGCAGCACTACTCCTATTCGCTCCAATAGAAATAGTACTGTAGTTACCAGCTGCTTCCACTACATAGTGGATGGGGCTATGTAGTCACAGGTGCCAGACTTCAGGTGCCAGAATTACAACTAATAGCTGATTGATAGGTGTGCAGGGTACTGCTAATCTGATATCAATGACCTATCTTTAGCATAGACCAACAATCTCAAAATCTTGGACAACCCATTTAAGTTCATTGTGACCCTTGGTAGTGGTACAACTGGACAATTTGTCTCTCAAAAAAGAATGTGCACCCCTTAACTAGAGCATACGTGATGACATGATGGGTTCTGTAGCCCCTCTTATTACACTTCACTGCCTCTTCAGTTCTCACAGGATACATCACATGGACAGTTTACCGAATTGGATTTGTAGTTGGGTCCACATTGATGGAAGGCTGGCCCAGCAATACCATATTGTGGCACATTATACCACCACACAATACCACAGTCCATCACAAAATACTGCCAGCAGCACAAAATACATCCCCAAAAACTTCCACTGGTTGGCCGTGAGGAGGGTCCACATGGCCCCCTGGGCATCAGCCCACCTGGAAATTTCCCCGTAAAGTCTATGGCCATTCCGCCCTTGTCACTAATACCAGCTGAGTGAACTTCAATTTCGCTCATGAAAAGTGCTTCTTCCCCTGCACAATGATGCTTGTGTCCGAAGGATTTGCAGGGAAGCTCAGCACAGCCCCTTAATTTTCAGGATTGGTGAGGGCCCCAGAATTGTGACCCCAGCTTTTTTGCGATTAAGGGGGTCATACCAACTTGCGAGTTACACTGTGACCCCATTCAATTCCATAGCTGTACTGCTACACAGCGATCTTTGATCATGCGATGGATGTGGTGGTCAAGATCGCCACGTAGCCCCAGCCTTATCCAACTGCAACAGTTTTTAAAAGTGTTTCCAAAAACATTTGTGGATACGAGGAAATATTGCAATTGTATTTGCATACAAAATTTTGTTGAGTAATAGTAACAATGGTTTAATGAGTAGATCTGTCACGTTCCCATAAGGACACCACTAAAGAAACACCCTTTATATGACAATGTTACAGAAAAGTATCTTATAGGATCCGTACAGCAGCTGAAGAAGCGGAGCAGAAGTGCACGATCTGCAGTCCGATGACGAAATGCAACATGCATGCAGTGTTAGGCCCCATTCAGACAGCCGTATTATTGCGGGTCCGCATTATTGCGGACCCGCAATAATACGGGAGCCGCCCGGAGTGTGTTCCGAGCGCGCGGCCCCATTCAAAATGCCTATACTTAAAGGGAACCTGTCATCTCCAAAACACCCCCTGAACTAGAGTAAGTGTTGGATAGTGTGAGTGATGCTGAATCCGAATATGTAAGTTTTATCTTCATACTCACTTCCATTCTGACGCTGTGCTCCCACAAACCTGCAGTAAAATGCACTCACTGGACTCCAGTGCTCACTCACATAATGGAGAGGACTCAAAGACGAGTCCAGTGAGTGCATTTTACTGCTGGTTTGTGGGAGCACAGCGTCAGAATGGAAGTGAGTATGAAGATAAAACTTACATATTCGGATTCAGCATCACTTACACTATACAACACTTACTCTAATTCAGGGGATGTTTCGGAGATGACAGATTCCCTTTAAGTATAGGACATGCTTCATCGGGCTCCCCACTCCATAGAGGTGAATGGGGCCACATTTATTCCGCAATATTGCGGAATAGATACGGCCCCATTCACACGGTCGTGTGAATGGAGCCTTATTCCATGCAGCCCCAACCATCAAAACACAGACATGTTTGTCCTGACAATTCAGAAATAAAAGACTTTCAAAATTAAACTGCATCCCTTTGAAGCAGAGAATGGAGTGCTATCTCCTTAGCGCACTGAACATAAATTAGATATCCTTGGTGGGCCCTCTAGTGGCTGTTCACATGAATCGATCTAACTGAGAAAAAACAGCAGCGCTGTAGCAGGGACAGGTGAGTGCTTATGCAGTACTGTGTGGCAGGCACTGTTATGCCTCATTCACACGTCAGTGATTTCCATCAGTGATTTTGAGGCAAAACCAGGCGCGGCTCTAAAAACAGAACAGGTGTAGATCTTTCCCTTATACCTTATGTCTGTGGAGGCTTCAATCCTGGTTTAGGCTCACAATCACTGACCAAAACACTGATGTGTGAATGAGGCTTTAGAGCAGGGCTGGCCAACCTGCGGCTCTCCAGCTGTTGCAAAACTACAACTCCCAGCATGCCCAGTCTGCCTACAGCTATCATCCTACAGCAGGGCATGGTGGGAGTTGTAGTTTTACAACAGCTGGAGAGCCTCAGGTTGGCCAGCCCTGCTTTAGAGGGACACTGTGTAACTGGCACCTGCCATTAGGCCAGCTGCACACATATGTGAGCTGTCTAGCAGAAATTCTGAATTAATTTCTGTGTAGATTTCTGTGCATTGTTGCACCAAAAGTACTGCACAGGCTGCAGATTTCCAAATCTGTATGGCAGGTCAATTTTCTCACGGTACAGAAAAGCAAAGTGTGCAGGTACCCTTATGAGTACAATGTGTGGCTGTCATAGTTATGGAAGACGATGTGTGGCTGGCAAAGTTATGGGGGACAATGTGTGACTGTCATAGTTATGGGGGACAATGTGTGGTTGGCAGAGTTATGGAGGGCAGTAGGTGGCTGGCACAGTTATGAGGACAATGTGTGGCTGTCATAGTTATGGGGGACAATGTGTGGCTGTCAAAGTTATGGGGCAACGTTTGGCTGTCACAGTTATGGGGGACAATGTGTGGCTGTTATGGGGGGCAATGTTTGGCTGTCACAGTTATGGGGGACAATGTGTGTCTGGCACTGTCATAGACGCACTGGTGTCTGACAGTGTTCTGCCTGGAGCAGGAACTGTGAGACTGTATGAGTTATATTTGAATAGGTTTCAGCACTCCATACAGGAAACAAATATGCCATAAACTTCTCAGACAGGAATACCCCTTTAAGTTTTTTAGTGGCCATTTTCTAGTGTTATTGTTTGACAATGTGTCTCTCAGATAAAAAAAAAAGGTATGTGCATCCCTTAACTAGAGTGTATAGGTGATGACATGATGGGTTGACCTGCTACAGGACCCCAAATCCGTTGACAGCTAGAGGATTCCCTACCTGGTTCTTTATGTGGGTTCTCATGTGGACAAACGTTCTGTTAACTCACACTTGTATGCCTACCCTGATTACTGCTAAATCAAAAATAAGCATGATGCTGGTTGTATGATGCATTCAGAAAGTCTTCAGATCCTTTCAATTTTTTCACATTTAATGTTATGACCATGTGGTAAAATAAAAATGTTCAAGTTTTTTTCCCATCATTCTGCACTCAATACCCCATAATGACAAATTGAATTGAGAATGTTTGAAATCTTATAATTTATTGAAAAGGAAAAACTAAAATCTTGCATTGAAATAAGTATACAGACCCTTTATTCAGTTCTTTGTTGAAGCGCTTTTGGTAGCAATTACAGCCTCCAGTCTTCTTGGTTATGATACCACAAGGCTTGCATACCTGGATTTGTGAATTTTCTGACATTCTTCTCTGCAGATCCTCTCAAACTCTGTCAGGTTGGATGGGGACCATCAGTGGACAACCATTTTCAGGTATTTCCAGAGATGTTTGATTGGGTTCAAGTCAGGGCTCTGGCTGGGCCACTCAAAGAGTTGTACTGTACCTAAGCCACTCCTGGAGTTGACAGGCTTGCTGATTGGCGTAAGTCTGGCATGGCCTGTGAAAAACTGCTCCATCATTTTTTTATGAGACTAAACTGGCGGCTGCTGCTACTACTGCTGGGGCTTCTGCTGGTTGTGGTGGCTGGAGGTTGGTGACTCTGCGTGGGCGAAGAGTAGCCTCTTTTTCAGACATTCTGGCAGTAGGCGTCTGCTCGCTGAAAGTTGTGGCAAGCTGGAACACATTGTTTCCTGGTAATAACATAATTTGTCCTCCTTTTTGGTGGAAGGAAAACATTCCCCCACTTTGCTTTGATAGGGAGGGTCTAAAACCATGGCTATCCAGTAATCACCAAACCGCTTGATGTCAATGATATGTCATTGCATAAGCAAGCGAGCATACAGCTCACCATTCTGGCCAGAATGGCTGAGGATCCGGTTCTTTCTGGCTCTTTCCCCCACTGAGACGATTGGGTGTCCTGGCTGATGCCATCATCATCATCATCCTCTTGATCCTCCTCTTCCAGTGGCAGCTCCTCATCCTCCTCCTTGGCAATTTCTCCTTTTGGGTCCCCAACAGCTACAGGGCGGGCAGTAAGATGTGTTCCCTGTTCTTCCGCCGTTGTCCCCTGCTGTCAGCGTCTGTTCTAAGATCAGTATGAAGGGGATGAGATTGTTCATGCCGTTGTTGTCCCTGCTAACAAACTTTGTGGCCTCCTCAAAAGGTTTCAGCATCCAACAGGCGTCTCGGATGAGCTGCCACTGCCTGACCGCGAAACAACACATGCTCTTTCCTTGTGTTGCCATAGCTTCTTGGAAGTTAAGTGGTACTTTTCCCTTTTGTTTCTTATTTTGCTTTTTCTGTTTGCTGTATTTCCTCGCCGTTTTCTATCAGGCCTCAGGCAGACCCCTGTTCGTCCTTTGTTTGGAGAAACAGGCTGTTTCTTTCCTGTCATTAGTACCAGGGTCCTTCAGGGTGAGATAGGTATTCCTATGTATGATGAACTCACCTACCTTTTGGGGTCTGTTCATATTGATCAGTCAGGGTTTTGGTTAAGGTTTTCACTAGGAGGTGTCCATTTTCCTTCTCTAGTTTTGAGGCCTTGTTTTCTTTCCCACCTATATTTTGGTGTGGGGGATTTCTCTCACACCAGAGTGTGACACTTGCGCAAGCCAGTGTACTTATTTAAAAAAAGTTGCATGACTAGGTTAATGACATGCATCATGCAGGGAGCATGTGTTATTTCCCCCAGGTTCAGGGTGGCCACGATGTTGTGGCCATTGTCGCTGACCACCTTGCCCAGTTGGATTGATGGGGTGACAGCCAGCAGGATGTTCGCTTCTTGATGTACTTTAGCAACTCTTTGCCTTTGTGGCTACTCTCTACCCCGGCTGATCAGCTCCAACATGGCAACGTTTCACTTGATACAACACTAAGCGAGAATTATTTGGTGGGACTTTTGGAAGCACTATTACTGAGGGGGGCTCCCTGGCATAATATCAGCTGAGCACTATTATTTTTGAGGGGCACTATGTTTATGGCACTATTAATGACAAACACACTATTTCCTGGGCGCAGTTATTTTTTTAGGTCACTGCATACCAATAAGGCCTTGTTCACACATCAGTTATTTGATCAGTTATTTCCATCAGTTTTTGTGAGCCAAAACCAGGAGTGGAGGCTACACATTGATAAGGTATAATGAAAAGATCTGCACCTGTTCTTTGGTTTTGACCCACAACTGGTTTTGGCTCACAATAACTGATGGAAATAACTGATCAAAAAAACTGATATGTGAACAAGGCCTAATTATTGTAGGGAACACTATCTGTGCGGTACTAGTATTTTCAGGGGAATTATCTGTTTCTGCAGTATAGTACTTGGGAGCACAGTGGGCACAGTATTGGGGGCAGCAGGAAGGGATGTTCAGAAGATGAAACACAAGATGGAAAAGTAGGAACCTCACTGTCACGCTACGGTGTGGGAGGGGAAACTCCACACCGAGCATACACCGATACACTACAGTGAGATGAAAACCGATCAGCAGGCAAGAAGCCAGTGGCAAGGAAAACCACTGAACCAAGTGCACCGGAAACACCAGGAACCAAATCCAGAGGGCAGAAACCCAGTGAGCCCCGTTCTTCACAGAGCCCCAGATGGTAGGGATGCACTTATCCAGAACTCACTGACTGCACCTCCAGGATGGTCCCGATGCACCTGGCAACTTACCTGCTGATACTGCTGATAGAAGCACCAGCAGTCCATACACTAAAGACTGGAGCCCAGGCACATGTACTGGAACCCGAACACCTAACAGGACTCAGTACACACAACACACCCAGGAACCAGCTCACCAGCAGCAACTCACAGTATCGCTGTTCCCCCTCCGGGGAACCTTGGAGCCCTCTCACCGAAGGCACATACATACAGGGAATGTCTGGACTCCATGTCAGAAGACACATGGCAGTCACAGACCAAACACCCACCCGTACATAAACCACACAACAGGAACAAGGGAAGGGGATGAGAGGACCTCGGGAAGACCTCGATGACATATTTAGTGGCCACAAGGACTGGGCAGAAGGAATCCCAGGAAAGGTGCATAGCTCCAGCACCAACGGAGGCTGGAGCACAACTAACCCACCAGGCTAGCAACAACAGAATAAAAGCACCTAGTGACCACACCCAGGTCAATATGTTAACCCCATGAGAACCAGACAGGGAAGGAGGGAAGTAAGCAATAAGGGAACATACCAGCAACCAAAACTACACGTTGCCCCTGGCAACCACGGCCTACTACCGCAGCCAGAATGCCAGGACACAAACATGAGCAACATGGAAGCCGTGTCACGGAGAACAACCGAGACACCACCAATATACACGTTGCCCCTGGCAACCAGCATACAACCAAATCCGGAATACCAGGGCACAAACATGAGCAACAATGAACACGTGTCACGATAACCACACGGTACGTGACACTCACGTGTCTGTGTGTCAAACTCTGCAGAGACAAGTGATGGCTGAAAGAAATCACCATGGTGGTCTGGTTGGAATGGAGATGAGGAAAGAGAATGTCTACATCAAAGGAGAAATAACTGAATGTAAGAGTTATGTAGAGCTGTATGTAATGTTTTCTACATGTGTCTTTAACAGCAAAGCTGGAGGGAAAGGGGTTAGGTTGAGAATTTGGCATGGAGGGGAGTCATTTGAATTTTTGTCTCAGGCTAGGTGCACCCCTGGTTGGGGACCTACAAGGGGAATGTTCTATGGAGGAAGAGGAACTGCCATTGGAGGAGAAGTGAGTGGTGGGGAAGCAGGAGGATGTTGATGATGATGACAATGACACCGGTCACAACACCCAATTATCTCATTGGGGGGCTGAGCAAGAAAGTACTGGGTCGTTCTGGTCATTCTGGCCAGCTGCATGCTTGCTTATGTACGGACAGGCAGATCATTCACATGAAGCAGTCTGATAAGTACCGGATAGACATACGTTTAGACTTTCACTAGCAAAGCTAAATGGGGGAATGTTTTCCTCTTGCCGAAAGGGAGGCTAAATTACTGTATTACCAGGAAATACTCTGTACACAGGTTGCTGGAGCTTTCAGTGAGACCCTGCTGCCCACATGTCTGAGGCCCTCTTGTAACATCCTTAGTATGAGATATCATAAAACAGTATTTGGTAAACCTGTAATCTTAAAGAGGACCTGTCACCACTCCTGACATGTATGTTTTAATAGCTTCATGCATCCCCCATGTAATAACAGTTCTGGAACATCTATTCTTATGGCTCCATGTTGTGCCAATCCTTTATTATTTCTACTAGAAGTTATGAATGAATTGCTAGCAGTCTGCAGTAAGGGTACAGAGGGGAGGTAACTAGTTGGGGTGTGTACTTGTACAGTCTGACAATGGCAGCACTGATTGGATAAAGTGAGTCTGTGCAGGTTCAGCCCCTCCCACACACACACACACTGGGTACCACCCCTTTGTACCCTTACTGCAGACTAATAGCAATTCATTCATAACTTCTAGTGCAAATAATAAAGGAATGGCACAACATAGAGACATAAGAATAGATGATCCAGAATTGTTATTACATGGGGAATGCATGAAGCAATTAAAACAGACATGTCAATAGTGGTGAAAGGTCCTCTTTAATAAACTGTACAATATAGTGAAAATATTATTCATGGTGATTGGTAGATGGCACATTTGTTATTACCTGTATTTCAGTAATATACTATTTAGTGTTATGCTTGTGAATACAGAAGGTCTGGAGTTCAAATCCTGATGAAAACCTGTTAAAGGCTATGTACACCTGGGGCTTTTATTATTATTGCATTGTACTTCTTTTGAGCTAAACACATTCTTTTTTAATTGGTCTTTATTAAAAATATGGAATCCTTTTTTGTGTACATAGCTGAGATGTTCTAGTAGCTGCCTGTGGATTTTCTGTCTTTTCCGTCATCTGGGGAGCAGACAGGCTCCTTATCTCTGGCCTCTGATCTTATAAACACTCGTTATAGCTCCATCCTTATCTTTTTTATAAGAATGTGGCTTAAATAAGTGTTTATGACCTCTTAGTAGTTTAGAGATGAGGGTTATTAGATGACCAGCACAAAGTGAAAGTACCAGTCACACGGTTAGAAAAACAGTTAACCTTTTGTGACAGAATGGCTCATATTTTTTAATAAAGGGCAATTGAAATTATGATTTTTAGCCAAAAATGAGTAAAATGCAAGCATAAACAAAAATTGCCTCCAAAGGTGTACATAGCCTTTAAATAATTTCTTTAGTAAAAGTCTATGTGATGGAAGAGGGCCCTCCCCCAACCCATATCCAACACAGCTTCATAAGTATTCACTGCACTGAAGTGAATACTAATGAGGCTGCCAACCCTGCTTGAACCTGTGTTATTCCAGCTGGGAGGGGAAGGAGACCCAGAGACCTGATGGTACAGACACACCCTCTGAGTCTTGCGCTACGATGTAAACACAGGGTGTGGGTCACAGATTGCAATTATTCTGGAGGAGTCAAATGCTCTCAGAATCTCATCATGCCGGACTGCTGATTCTGGAGGGGAGCAAAGTAGCATGATCTTTCATTTCCTTCATCCACACAGTGTGAATTGCAGTGACTGCTCCTGCTGTGTGCAAATAATCACTGAGGAGAATGCATCGTGGCCACTTCAAACAGCTGATCAGTGGTGATGTGGGAGTTGGACTACCACTGATCTGATATTGATAAACTATCTTGAGAACAGGTCATCAATATAATGAAACCAGAATAACTGCCCTCTGCCACCACAAGGAACACCTTAAATATTTTGCAATGGGGGCCAAATGTAGAATAGATAGTTGGCAGAAAGATGGAAGGAAGTGTGAGTGAAGAATCAGGCTACCCAATGTTTGTTTGTAGTCTGTAACCGTGGAGACACACAGATTTACATAGAAACTGTAGACACAAAGCAAAAGATTAGTTATTGTTAAAAAAATATTTTTAATCAAAAAGAATTGTATGCAAAATTGCTTCATGATTCATTTTAAAAACACTGGAGCAACAATAAAAGCAAGATTGGACATACATGTTACAATAAGAGATGAGCAAATGAATTCTAACTGAATAAGTGTAAAATCAGTCTTCTGGGTTCTGGTCTCTGCTCAAGAGGCTCCCCTCCTGCCCCCCTTGATTGACAGGGCAGACATCTTACCTAGCCCTGTCAGTCTCCTGTAGGTGCTGCTGTTCTCAGCATCAGCACAAGGGCAGAAAATCTGCTGCTAAATGAGTGGCACAGACATTGACTGCGGGTGCACCGCTGATGTCTGGGTGCACCTGGAAGTGAAGGTAGCGTTTCTCTGTTCCAAGCCTCCGGATCCGCTTCCAGGTGTACACAGACGTCAGCGGTGCATGCGCAGTCAGTATCTGTGCCGCTCAGGTAGCAGCGGCCAATCCTCTGCGCTTGTGCCAGTACTCATTGCAACAGCGCCTGCGAGAGACTTATAGGGTCAGACGAGATGTCTGACCCCCTCAATCAAGGTGATGAAATCCGGAAAAGAAGCTTCTAACAGCCTCTGATGCAGATGTGGACAGACCTTTATTTCTACTTTTCCCAGAACATTTTAAATACTGTCAAGCATTAAAAACTTTATCCTTCAATTATAAAAATAAGAAATAAAAAGACACATAGAGGTACAAACAAAGCAAATTGTACGATTTACTAACTCACTTGTATAAGTAAAATTTACCAACCTTTTCTACCTTGCAAGCTACCTTTTCAGTGGCGGTAGGCAGCCACATCCAAGATATATTGAATATGGGGAAATAAGAAATCCTTAAAGAAGAACTCCTGCAAAAATTTTTATTCTCTGACCTGTTAGAAAGGTGCATGATATAATCTGTAGTGAATGTCATTTTCTTATCAGAGGCTGAAATTGAGAGTTTCCACTCTCTTTTTATTGTAGCTGGGTCATGTGACCAACTCCCTGACCTCCAACTGACCCAGGACAGGAAGCCAGTCACTTCTCTATTCATTCCTATGAAACTGAAAGGAGGCTCCCATAGGAATGCATAGAAAATTAGACTTCCTGTCCACACATAAGGTGCTGTGTGAGTTGGTGGGTCTAATTCCTAGTCACATGACACAGATAAGAAACTTCAGGATGATATAACTCAAAAATTCAGCTACTGGTAAGAAAATGACATTCACTACAGATTACATCATGTACATTTCTAGCAGGACATGGAATAACATTTTTTGCGGGAGTTCTTCTTTAACTTGAAAATATTTGAATATATTTTTTGTGTGCAATTCAAAAATACTGGTATTATACTGTAGAAATCAGCAGTGTTCAGGAGGGTGGGATATGGCTGCCATGATTTCAGTATGGATGTTGTATTGGAACTAGTACATATAGCCATAACTGAGGCTCTTATGGTGAGCCATGCAAAGCCCTTAACTACTCATCAAAGATCTCACTGATTTTAAATAATAAAGTGTAAAACTTATTTATACATAATTTGGTCTAAGATTAGCTGTCACAAACACAGGAAGGGTCACTGAGTTTTGAGAAAACTTCAGATCTGTCATAGAGACACATCAAAGATTTAGGTCGATGGGGGTCTGAGTGCTGAGACCCCCAATGATCGCTAGAAGGAGGAGAGGGAAGCTCTGGCATATCGTGCCCTCTCTCGTAAAGGTCGGTTGAGAACGCGACACGGACTGAATAGTAAGGGGCGCGTCTCTATTATGTCCTCTGCAGTGAGGAGAGAGAACGTGACCCCAATTCAGGAAAACTTTTGACATGTCTCTATTGCATTATCACAAGTTTTCTCAAATTCTGTGATCCTTTAAGAATTGTTTTGCCCCGATGGAGGTATGCGGGGGCGGATTGGCCATAGACCTTACAGGAAAATTTCTCGGTGGGCCGATGGCCAGGGGGCCACCTGAGCCCTCATCATTGCCGACCAGTGCAGGTTTTTGGGGATGTATTTTGTGCTGCTGGGGGCAGTATCCTGTGATGGACTGTGGTATTTGGCTATGTTGGGGTGGTATAATGTGGTATAATGTGCCACAGTATAGTATTGCTGGCACTGTCTTCCATCAATTTGGACCCAACTACAAACAAGGACACTTAGTATTTTTTCTAGGGACACTATAAGTTCCCAGTCTGCCCCTGAGGTTGTGACTCTACTGGGTAGCAGGCATCCATACTGTTATCACACAGCTTAGCTAGAAAAAGAAATTACTTAATATATGTTTGACAAAAGAAGAATCTCTGGTGGATTTTTTATTTTAGGGGGAATTACCATTAAACCCCCTTTACCCTGAGAGCTATAAAGTGCTGGTATCGCTGTCTACAATGAATGAATCATCGACATCTTCCTATAAAGATCTACCATATATGAAGCTGTTCATTATTGTAACAGTGAGCTGATAATACCGTAGTTTATCGAGTACAATAAAATGAGATGCGTTACCGGTACTTCATTTCACACTCCACAAAATCCTACTAAAAATTGCGATTAATTAAAGGTATAGAATTATACATATGGATATATAAAAGCAAATTAAATTACTTTTATGTGCAGTACAACTGTTTTCACATTTCACAGTTAAAGAGGACGTGTCCCCACAAAATGCAGTGTGATCTGCAGGCAGCATGTTATTATAGAGCAGGAGGAGCTGAGCAAATTGATATTGAATTATATATATGTATTGTGACTCTTTCACGCAGCGGATTCCACGCACAGGATCCGCTCGTGTGAAAGAGCCGTAAATATTCTGCTCTTTCTGAACTTAACGGTGTTGTGTCATCTCATACATTGGTGGCCTATCGCTAGGATATGCTACCGAGGTCTGATAGTCCCACCTCTGGGACCCACACCTATCTCTAGAACAGAGACAGCAAACTGTGCCTGCACAAACCACAGGATCACTCGATGAACAAGTGTTTTGCTCATTCATCTGGTGATCGGTGGCACATTTAGATGGCCAGATTAAGGGGAACAGGTGTTTGCAGGAACGGTTGTTCCCAATAATCTGGACGATTATTGGTTCGTCTAAATCCACCTTTACACAGAGAATGCTATAAACTTCCCCCATGCACAGCTATCAGTGACTATGTATACACACTTACACAGAGAATGCTATAAATTGCTGATAACACCTCCTGCGTGTACAAATGAAATCAGAACGAGCAGAGATATAAATGTAAAAATTACAAGTTTTACTGAATCTTTTCCCACAAAACTATATATCAATCTGCTCAGCTCCTCCTGCTCTATAACATGCTGCCTGCAGATTGCACTGCATTTCGTGGTGACAGTTCAGTTACTCCCATTCACTCCTTTGGCAGTTACAGAAACACTGTAGCTCAGTAGGCTTAGTTGTTTCCATAACCCTAGCCACTTGAATTGGTTGCGGAGGTCAGTGGGACCTGGTGAGACAGGATAGGGCCAGTGACCTCATTTCCATGTCCAGAGGTAGGACCTGCAGCTATTAGACATTTATAGAATATCTTCTGGATATGCTGTAAATATTTGAGAGGAGAATACCCTGTTATACTGATATCCTCTAATAATAACAAGCTTCCAACCTTGTTTCCCAAGACACAATGGAATGTTATATATGGCACTGTGGCTTTACGTGCTGGAAATGTCCACTCTATCCCAGGGGACATCAATCCACAGCCGTGAATGTATTACTCATACAAAGTACAGCACCTGAGGACATGATGTGACTCTGCGTCTTCTTCTGAATCTTCACTTAAACATATCTGGATTGTTTATGATTTTCAAGTATATCATCTATGTAGAAGATAGAGACAGAGACTATGAACGCTCAGATATACTGAGCAGGTAGTCTTCACAGTTCATGATGTGGTCAGTCCACTCTTTACAAAGGTCAATCATTGATGGCCCCGTCCCTCCATACTCTGGAGGGAGGATATCCTCTGCAAAGTGCTGGTGAAGAGTTTGCATGTAGTAACAACCATGCAGATGGATCTGAAAGAACATAGAAATGAGACTTTAAAGGGCGTTCTCGGATGTAACGGATAATTCCAGGCACATAATGTTCTGCAAATTTGGGGCACAATCTGCATTTGAAAGATAATTTGCTCTTTGTCTAATAAATTATAAACTTGCTTTATGTCTGAGGTCCCAAACCTCTTGTACCTTGTTAGCCACAGTCAACCCAGGTGTCCTCATAACCAGTGGCAGCCATAAAGCATCCATAATAGTGACAGCCATAATGGCGTCAACTACAGTACCTTTATTATAAAACAGTTAGGGCCCTGATAGCCTGTGACAACCATACAGCATCCGTTACAGTGCCATTTCAGCTCACTTACCCTTTGTCTGATCTTTTCAGGAAGAAACGGCTTGATCAATGAAAATACAGGATAGAAGAAGAGAGGCTCGTTTATGAGATGTATCCCTCGGACTTTAAGTGGGAAAGAGTCCTGACAGAACAAACAGATATGATCACAAAATGTTAAGCTTATAGAGAGACACAGAGAAATGGGTCGTTGATCCAGGGAGTTATTCTGATTGCCTGATTGTAGTCGGGAAGGATTTTTTTCCCGTAAAGTGGGGAAAATTGGCTTCTACCTCACAGGGTTTTTTTTTTTCCTTCCTCTGGATCAACTTGAAGGATAATAGGCCGAACTGGATGGACAGATGTATTTTTTCGGCCTCATAAACTATGTTACTATGTAGTATATCCTTTTATCAAGACACATTCATTTGGCACTGGACAGAGCTACCCTCATTTACTTTCTTGTTTTTCATAATGTAAGTAAGTACTCAGCTTTAAGCGGGTCGATTGACTAAAAAAAAAAAATACTACTCACCAGATACACCCTCGCTGATCTTTCATTTCTTCTCTGCAGTTTTAAAGCGTACTGTACCTGAATTTTCAGCTGCACAGTCAGACGCATTTCACTCAGAAGCAGCGGGGCCTCCCTTCTGTGAAAGTTGCCAGTACTGTACTGCTGTGTCATCCTTTCCCTTACTTCCCATTATATTTGTTTTCAGCTCCAGAGCTCACAGAACAGATATGCAGGGGAGGATATCTGACTTACAGGAGTCTCCTACAATCTTAAAAATCTGTGTAGAGGCAGTCCTTTTATCAGGCGCAGGATCTCAGCTAGCTCTAACACGCCCCCCATTTCCTGTGAGCTGTCTTCTGCGTCTCTGTTACTAGGGATGGACCTTGCATGACCCCTAGTGGGAATCTTCTGACTCTCATTCATTTCTATGGGGCCGACAGAAATTGCCGAGCCAGCACTCGGCTATTTTCGGTGGCCCCATTGAAATGTATGGAGGGCAGCTGAACATGCGCAGTGCACCCTCCATTAATTTCCCTGCTTCGTTCTCGTTGTAGGTGCGGGTCCCAGAAGTCCCTAGCGATATACTCCCATTGTATGTGATGGGACAAACCATTTAACAAACATTCTATTAGTGAAATGAAATAATGGAAAAAAGCCTTCACCTACTGTCATGACTGCTGCAATCCTGTTGGCAATAGTTGGGGTGATTTGAAGTGCATGAACGAACCTCCATCCCTGCAGGTCGAATATAGCCTTAATGCCGTTCCTCTGCGTCTCTGCTTCCTGTACTAGAAGCTCAGATGTTATGAGGCTTACACGAAATACCTCATATGCTGTAAACTGTTTTGGGTCCCATTTTTCTGTAAAACATAGAAAAATGTATATAAACTGGTGTCCCTTTCATATACAGGAATATTTCGCTGATAGGTTGTAATGATATATATAAGAATTTTAAAAATATTAAAAGCTAGGGGGACACACAAAACACAAGGACAAGGGATTTTACATGGGTTACAGGGAATTAAAGGGGTATTGCCATCTCAGTAAATGGAGACGGTAAAGTTCCGGGAGGGAGGTGCATACTGCGCATTCGCGGCCACCCTCCATTAATTTCTATGGGGCCACCGAAAATAGCTGAGCACTGGCTTGGCTATTTCTGTCTGCACCATTGAAGTGAACGTGACCAGTGGCTGTGCAAGCAGGGTGCGCCCTCTGGAACTTTACTGACTTCATTTATTAGATACCTCTGGTGCCAGTAAATTCCCCGAGGGCACACCATGCATGCCCGGCCGCCATCCATTGATTTCTATGGGTTCACTGGTTTCAAATGGGAGTGGTGGCCGGGCAAGTGTGTTGCGCCTTTCGGGACTTTACCAGCTCAGTTTATGACACCCGCACTTATCAGACAATGGGGGAATATCCGGATTTTTTTGAATGAAACATTATAGCTGCACCTATGGCAATAACATTACAGTATATATCATTTCTATTTACCGATTCTGTAAATAAGAACTCTGCTTCCATAGGCATCTCTTGACCGCAGGACACCATGGTAGCCAGCACTATAGAGCTCAAGAAGAGGGGATGGGCGTAAGTCAGCAGTAATTTCCGGGCACTCCTTCCTCCACTTCTGGTAGTTTTTCAACAGCTGAAACATAAAAAGAATAGTTAGGAGAAGGGTCTATGCAAAGTACAGGCGATCACTACTGTACATAATACAGGCTCCCATAAACAGCGCTGACCTAACCTCAGATATCAGCTGGACTCTTCTGCGATTGGGGATTTACTATTTATGTCATTCTCTGAAATGATTTGTACCCCAGACAATCAAAAGTAAGGATAGTGCAAAGTGTGAAGGCGCTAGGATTACAGTTACTTGAGGAAACTAACGTTAGTCGTTTTAAACTACAGGAAAAGCCAAGATATTTAACTCCTTAGTATCCAGCCTGTTTTGGGCCTTACTGACCAAACGTTTTTTTGGCGTTCCAAGAGCTATAACTTTTTTATTTTTCTGTCTATATAGCTTCATGAGGGCTTGTTTTTTGCGGGAAAAGTTGTCGTGTTTAATAGCTCCATTTTGGGGTACACAACTTTCTGATTAACTTTTACTGGGACGGAGATGGGAAAAACAGCAATTCTGCCACTGCGTTTTTACGTTATATTACGTTATTTTATGGCGTTTATTTTTTGGTATAAATAACATACCTTTATTCTCTGGGTCGGTACTATTACAGTGATACCAACTACATATAGTTTTTTTTACGTTTTACTACTTTGTTGCAATAAAACCCCTTTTTTAAAAAGGAAAAAAAATGTTTTTGCATTGCCGCTTCCTAAGACCCATAACTTTTTTATTTTTCTTTCTATGGAGCTGTATAAGGGCTTGATTTTTGCAGGACAACTTGTATTTTTTTATTGGTATCATTTTGGAGTAAATTATGCTTTTTGATCGCTTGTTATTTTTTCGTGGCATCTAAGAATAAATCAGCAATTCTGTTTTTTTTGTTTTGTTTTTTTACGGCATCCACTGTAGGGTATAATTTATGGAAAAAAGGTGTTTTTGGGAATGGAATTTTTTTATTTAATGTATTTTTTTTTAACCATTTAATAGTCCCACAAGGGGACTATAACAGACAGTATTTTGATTGCTTTTAAAATGCAATGCACTATCCTTATAGTGCAGGGATGGCCAACCTGGGGCTCTCCAGCTGTTGTAAAACTACAACTCCCAGCATGCCCACACTGTCTACAGATATCAGCCAAGAGCAGGGCATGGTGGGAGCTGTAGTTTTACAGCAGCTGGAGAGCCACAGGTTGGCCATCCCTGCTATAGTGCATTGCATTTTAATGGCAATGCTATACACTGTGTGCAGAATTATTAGGCAAATGAGTATTTTGATCACATCTTCCTTTTTATACATGTTGTCCTACTCCATGCTGTATAGGCTTGAAAGCCAACTACCAATTAAGTAAATCAGGTGATGTGCATCTCTGTAATGAGGAGGGGTGTGGTCTAATGACGTCAACACCCTATATAAGGTGTGCTTAATTATTAGGCAACTTCCTTTCCTTTGGCAAAATGGGTCAGAATAGAGATTTGACAGACTCTGAAAAGTCAAAAATTGTGAGATGTCTTGCTGGGGGATGCAGCAGTCTTGAAATTGCCAAACTTTTGAAGCGTGATCACCGAACAATCAAGCGTTTCATGGCAAATAGCCAACAGGGTCACAAGAAGCGTGTTGAAAAAAAAAAGGCGCAAAATAACTGCCCATGAATTGAGGAAAATCAAGCGTGAAGCTGCCAAGATGCCATTTGCCACCAGTTTTGCCATATTTAAGAGCTGCAACGTTACTGGAGTATCAAAAAGCACAAGGTGTGCGGTACTCAGGGACATGGCCAGGGTAAGGAAGGCTGAAAAACGACCACCTTTGAACAAGAAACATAAGATAAAACGTCAAGACTGGGCCAAGAAATATCTTAAGACTGATTTTTCTAAGGTTTTATGGACTGATGAAATGAGAGTGACTCTTGATGGGCCAGATGGATGGGCCCGAGGCTGGATCAGTAAAGGGCAGAGAGCTCCACTCCGACTCAGACGCCAGCAAGGTGGAGGTGGGGTACTGGTATGGGCTGGTATCATCAAAGATGAACTTGTGGGACCTTTTAAGGTTGAGGATGGAGTAAAGCTCAACTCCCAGACCTACTGCCAGTTTCTGGAAGACACCTTCTTCAAGCGGTGGTACAGGAAGAAGTCGGTATCGTTCAAGAAAAACATGATTTTCATGCAGGACAATGCTCCATCACATGCATCCAAATACTCCACAGCATGGCTGGTCAGTAAAAGTCTAAAAGAACAATAAATAATTAAATGGCCCCCTTGTTCACCTAATCTGAACCCCATAGAGAACCTGTGGTCCCTCGTAAAATGTGAGATCTACAGGGAGGGAAAACAGTCCACCTCTCGGAACAGTGTCTGGGAGGCTGTGGTGGCTGCCGCACGCAATGTTGATCGTAAACAGATCAAGCAACTGACAGAATCTATGCATGGAAGGCTTTTGAGTGTCATCGTAAAGAAAGGGTGGATATATTGGTCACTGATTTTTTTTTTGAATGTCAGAAATGTTTATTTCTAAATGTTGTGTTGTTATATTGGTTTACCTGGTGAAAATAAACAAGTAATAGTTGCCTACACAAACAGATATCCTCCTAAGATAGCCAAATAAAAAAAAAAACACTCCATCTTCCAAAAATATTAAGCTTTGATATTTATGAGTCTTTAGGGTTGATTGAGAACATAGTTGTTGTTCAATCATAAAAAGAATCCTCTCAAATACAACTTGCCTAATAATTCTGCACACAGTGTACTGACATTGACCAGCAGGCTGCGCCATAGAGGCACAGCCTGCTGGAAATTAGGCTGGTCTGGGACCTTCATAAGACCCCAGCAGGAGTGCCAAACCGGACTGTAAGAGCTATAAAAAAAAAGCAGCGGCCCAGCCTAAGGCCCCTTAGTGACCACCGTAAAAACACGTATCGGTGGTCACTAAGGTGTTAATTATAGGATTATTCAACCAAATTTTAATTCTACTCAAATTGGTCTAGAACCTTTATTCACTGGATAGGTGAATAAAACTGAACTATTAGGGTACATTGACAGCACAGTGTATTTTATGCAGATTTTTGTGCATTTTTTGCTGCATCTCCGCACCAAAATTCATATGTTACTAGGAGATTTTGACATGGATTGACCCCAGATCTCTTCTTTGCAATGCAAAGGGTTAAATCTGCACTGCTGCAGCTCTCTCCCTATCACAGCTCAGGCGTGGTGTCCTTTCTGCTGCAGCTCTCTCCCTGTAAGGGTGCCTTCACACACATTTTGTTGCAGATATTTTTCTGTGACTAAAAATCAGTTCCATTCATTTGAATTGGATTATTTTGGGAGCACATGGATTTCTGCAAGCTCAATTTAGGTGAATGGAACTAATTTTCAGTCACAGACATTTGTGTGAAGGCCCTAACTCAGTTAAACAGTTTCTAACAGAACATAAGGCTGGTGGCAAATAAATGCATGGAACTGGGCATGTGCGACCACCTAAGCAAGGTGGACAGAGAATTAATACAGAAAGATTTTGTTGAATAACTATTTTTTTTAATTACATGTGTTTACAAAAGTATTCAGATTCAGCTGCTGCGTTGAAAAATGTAGACTATTTTTTGTGGGATAACCCCTAGGTAAGGAATGGAACAGATCTGCAGAGAAGGATGTGGGATGGCAGCACAAATTCTTAACTAATCTCAAAGTTCAATTTTTGCAGATTGCAAGTCAAGTCAGCTCCAAGACATAACTTAAGAAGTACTATACACAGTGAATACTTACTGTAACTACAATATGAACTGTGTACAGGAATACAGAACTCTTCAGGGGCAGCTCATCAAACAATGGATCAAGGACTCCACCTTGGAAGGGCTTCTACACCCTTCAAATGTATAAGGTTACTTTCCTAATTTCTTTTTCCTTCCCCCAAAACCCAACCTAAATTTCCATGGCCATACATGGGCTTCTTCTCTTGTTATGAGACTTGATAATTTCATTATTTTACATATGTGAATGTTTTCTGAAGTGAACTTAAAGGGGTTGTCCCACAAATAATATTCTACAGTTTTCAAACCAGCCCCTGGATCTGAATCCTTTTGTAATTGCATGTAACTAATATGTATTATAGCCACTGAGCTATTTCATAAAATGTATCTGTATAGCACCACCTGCTCTTGTTTTTTTTTCTTATTTCTTTGTCCTGCTCACTAAGGAGGCAACACATGCTCAGTTTCATCTTTCAACTGCCTCCTGAGCTGTGATAGGGAGAGCATGGACACGCCTCCTGAGCTGTGATAGGGAGAGCATGGACACGCCTCCTGAGCTGTGATAGGAAGAACATTGACATTCCCTCGTTAGCTGCAGCAGTAAAGAGACTCCCCTTGAGCTGTTAGTGTCACAAACCAGCAGGTGTGGACCCACTGTGCCTCACGCCCTACCCCCTCTAAGGGCGTTGTCTAAATGAAACCCCTCGTTCTTCACAATTACCCCTGATGGTGGGGATAGACTTTCCGAGGGGAACACCAGGTCGCTACCTCCTGAGGAGGGTCGGGACATGAGGCAACTGGTCCAGGGGGACCAGGAGATACCTGCGAAGGTACCAGGGTACAGCGGGGGTCAACAGGCCGGGTCGAATCCAGGAGAGGCAATACAGGACCGAGGGATGAGGCAGAAGCAGAGTCAGACAGGCAAAGGGTCAGGGCAGGCGGCACAGGTATGTAGTCAAGCAATCCGAGTCGGCAACGAGAAGGTCAATGCAGGCAAGGATCAGGCGGGTAGCGGAGTCAAATAACAAGGCACAGGTCAGAACACAGGAACACAAGCAGGAACAGGTATAACCAAAATGCAAGCTAGGACCTTGACACTGAGGCATCTTGGGAGAGGGCTGAGCAACATAAATAGGTCCAGGGTTGGTCAAAAAGGACATGTGACCAACCCACATGACCTAGCATGGTCACATGATCAACCAGTTCCAGCCCAGAGGGAGTGAAGTAATACAGGCAGTATGGAAACTCTGGAGCGGATCATCGTGCAACAGCACTACACAGCCAGGCTCAGGACTGCAGCGGTGAATGGAAACTACAAGCAGCAGCTCACCGCTGGACACGACGCCCAGAACGGCAGCGGTAAGCAGGGGAACAGCGGCGCAGAGCAGCCGCTGTTACAGTTAGCTTGATATAAATCTAGCAGAGCAATGAATGTGGAGATCTCTGGATCCATGTCAGGTACAGGGCTGGTTTTAGCTTTGTTAGAAAGGTATTGTCAACTAAGTACGGTATGATGTCAGATTTTCATTTTTTACATTATTCATAGGATAACTCCTTTAAATTGCAATAAATGTATAATAAAAACTATATCACGTGACTGCTGGGTGTCCTGTTCCAGGACTGCTGGGTCACAGCAGATACACATCAGCTCAGCAATGAACGGTGCATTGCTTTCTGCCAGTAACTATTGTGACATCCATGATTGTAGAGTGATCAGCTTCCAGGATAATACAGCTCTAATGTTCTTATATTACACCGCTGCAATCTTTGGTTCTAGTATAATAAACTCTAGCCTGGAATTAGATCTGTAAAGTATTTGTGCATTTGTGTGAACTACAGCCCTACCTTTGTTTGCCGGCTTTGCTGTAGTGTATTGTGGTTTTAGCGCAGTATGCCACTCCTTTCCTGCACAATGTGAAAAGTATTTCTCAGCGTACTACATATCGTTCATCCATATCTGCAGGATTCTAGGAAGTTTAAAGCGTAAAGTAACTTATAAGTGTTAAAGGGGTCGTCTCACCTCAGCAAGTGCCATTTATCATGTAGAGAAAGTTAATACAAGCCACTTACTAATGTATTGTTATTATTCATATTGCCTCCATTGCTGGCTGGATTCATTTTTCCATCACATTATACACGGCTCGTTTCCATGGTTACGATCACCCTGCAATCCATCAGTGGTGGTTGTGCTTGCACATTATAGGAGCTTATAGGTGCTTTTTCCTATGGTGTGTAAGCAAGATCCCCACTGATGGCTTGCAGGTTTGTTGTAAGGTTTGTTGTAACCATGGAAACGTGCAGTGTATAATGTGATGGAAAAATTAATAGCTGGCTGCTGTGTATGCAGATGGGGAGGGGGGGTCCCTCATGAAACACATGACTCCTCTCTGGTGTCCAGAATAATCTCCATATGTGTCCAGTGTATTAATTGATCACTTCCCCTCACAAATAAAGTCCCTGCACGCACTGAGATAACTTAAAGCTGTCTTCGAGGAGTAGAATATTGATAAGCTATCCTCATTATAGGCCATGGGTATCAGAACGGTGGAAGTCCAACTCTCGGCAATACCACCAATGGACTGTTTAAAGAAGCAGTGGCTCTCCTGTAAGAGCTGTCACTCTTTCTAGGCTAGTGACTAGGGATAAGCGTGTTTTCAAGTTTGGCATACAAGGTTTAGGTCATCTAAGAATTCCATTACCACAGACCATAAATTATGGTTCATAGTAGCAGAAAGCCATAACGGAATTCTTAAATAATGCTAACACGAACCTTGAATGCCGAACTTAAAAACACGAGTTCGCCCAACACTACTAGTGACGTCACATTCATCGGTCACAAACCAATGTACAGCTGCGATACCAAGCATAGCCACTACACAATGTACAGCACTGTGCTCAGTATGCTGTGAGGAGGCTGCAACACTCACTGCAGCACCACAGCCTCTTCAAGTAGCTGATCGGCGGTGGTGCTGGGCGTTGGACCCTCACTGATCAGATACTGATGACATATCCTGAAGATAGGTAATCAATATCGTACTCCTGGAAACCACCTTTAAAGGGGTTATCCCATGAATTAAAGACTTCTTTTTACTTAGTCATCTGCTTATCTGGAATATTTTTTCCCTTTCTGTAGGTGAGCAGCAACTCATCAAGCACATGCATCGCACAGTTAATTAACTCTTGTTAACCCAGTCCTTCCCTGCATACAAAATAGTGCCTCACATATAGCCCCCACAATTTCTTTCTCCATGACTATGAACAGAGGTCGCAATAACGCATAAAAATGCGTCATAGACGCGTTTTCAAGCAATTTTACTCCCTGAAAAAAGTCTAAGGCGTACCACACTACCAGACTTTTCCCAGTTTTTCATCAGCGCTGTGAACGGCACAAGCAGCACAGCAATGCTGCCTGTGCCTGAAATAACAGTAATGTCTAAATCCCATACCGTAAAGGGACCTCCTGACGTCACACTATCACGTGACCTTACTAGGTCACGTGGGTCGGCAGCCGGCGCGCTCTGCTATCAGAGAAGGAAAGTCATGGATGGCTGCTCAGCAGAGTCTGTAGCAGTGAGACTAGAGGGTCTGTCTGCCTGAGAGGTAGACGTGAATCCTATGGAGGGGCTGACAACTCTATGAGGTGGGATTCTGAGTTAGACTGTAAGACTGAGTTAGCCTGCCATGTGATTGTATGGAGGAGGGGTGGGCCGATGTGTGTGACTGAATGGTAATGTCTAAATCCCATACTGTAAAGGGACCTCCCTTCAAGTGAGTGATTTTCCCCCTCCCCCAACCATGGTTCTGTCCAGTCTCCCAGTTCTCTGCTCCCCCTCCTCCTGTCACCCCACTAATAACCCAGCTCTCCCCTCTAGTGACCCTGCTCCCCCTGTCGCCCCACTAGTGACCCTGCTCCCCCTGTCGCCCCACTAGTGACCCTGCTCCCCCTGTCGTCCCACTAGTGACCCTGCTCCCCCTGTCGCCCCACTAGTGACCCTGCTCCCCCTGTCGCCCCACTAGTGACCCTGCTCCCCCTGTCGCCCCACTAGTGACCCTGCTCCCCCTGTCGCCCCACTAGTGACCCTGCTCCCCCTGTCGCCCCACTAGTGACCCTGCTCCCCCTGTCGCCCCACTAGTGACCCTGCTCCCCCTGTCGCCCCACTAGTGACCCTGCTCCTCCTCCTTCTGTCACCCCACAGGGAAGCTGAACAGACTCCACCGACTACAATGGGATCCGTTCAGTTTCCATTTGCGATCTGTCTTTTTACCAGACAAAAAACTCCTGCATACAAGGCTTTTTTGTCTGGTCTTTCAACAGAATCTGCAACAGAGGCTCCAAATGCAAATGCAAATCCAACACAGATGTGAGCAAGTGCAGGCCTGCGTATTATGTATTTTAATTACCGCAGATTTCGTACTCCTCCTCGGGTAAAAATACTCCTCAAAAATGGTCAGAGGAGTATTTTTACTCTTCTGAAAAAAACGTATCGCGACCTCTGACTATGAATGTGGACAGGAGACTATTTGTTTCGCTGACTTGGGCACGGGGTCTACTAGTGGGACTGCCTCGATGCTGAAAACCCCTTTAAGTTAGACTGTTGGTTAGACAAATGGTAGGTGACACAGACAGACCGGTCCACCAGATCAAGTTTCTATCTGTACGATCAGTTTATTTATACATTTCCAGGAGGAATAAGTGCAGAATTTAAAGAAAATATGATCCAGATATGTGATTTCATGGGGTATTTGCTAAAACAGACATGTCAGGAATGGTGACAGATCCTACTGGAGTATCAAAATAATCATTTTTTTTCTTTCAATCTGGGATTATTTGTGTTTGGACAGATTGTACAAATCCTCTTACAAATAGCTTTCGCTTTATGATAACAGAATGACTTTTGAACACTATTACAAAATATTTACTGAGAAAAAACAATGGTGCAGACGTCTTTCACAACTCCAGACTTCACAGAAACCTAGTATTTTTCTTTAGTAAAGATGGTGCTAGTGATGTGTGCATTAGACTATAAGAGAGCATTCAGTGCTTCATAATCAGAACTGTAACTTAAAGAAGAGCTCCCGCAAAATTTTTTATTCTCTGACCTGTTAGAAAGGAGCATGATATAATCTGTAGTGAATGTCATCTTCTCATCAGAGAATGTAATTGTGAGTAATAACCTTTCTTCTTATTGTAGCTGGGTCATGTGACCAACTCCCTGACCTTCAACTGACCCAGGACAGGAAGCCAGTAACTGCTCTGTTCATTCCCATGAGACTGAAAGTGAGGCTCCCATAGGAATACATAGAGAATTAGACTTCCTGTCCACACATAAGTCTCTGTGTGAGTTGAAGGGTCTAATTCCTAGTCACATGACACAGATGAGAAACTTCAGGATTATATAAGTTAAAAATGCAGCCACTGGTAAGAAAATGACATTCACTACAGAGTACATCATGTACATTTCTAGCAGGACATGGAATAAAATTTTTTGTGGGAGTTCTTCTTTAAAGGGCCTCTGGGGGTCATTTATTAAGGGACTTGCGACTATTTTAGGCATAAAAATAGTTGCAAGTCTCTTTTTTGACCGTGCGACAATATTTAGTTGCACTACAAGTTTTACGTTGTGTTCAGCACCTGTGAAAAACGGAGGTGGAGCGGGGCTGCTCGGGGGTCAGTACAAATTTATTTACGCCTGGTAACAGGCGACCTTCTATTGAGCCCATCTCCTGCCATCAGGAGAGAGAGCACGCTACGTGAGTACTTCTCTCTCCTCACTCAGTGATCATGGGGTCTCAGCAGTCAGATATGTCACTGTTACACTTCGTCTTTCTGTGTGTGAATTAGGGGTCATTCACTGAACCCCACAGTAATATGTGGCACTGTAGGGGTTAATTGTGCACTGTGCGCTAGGCTGTGGGGTGCTGATTAGCCCTGCTATATATGTCTGGCTGTGTGTCCCACTTCATACATGTGCAATAGATCTCAACAGATCTGCCAGGCCATTCTGCCTGCTGGAGCATGTACTACAGCTATAATCTGTCTGTCTATGTACCCAGTCTGTCTGTCTTCTGACCTGACCTGTGCCTGTGACCTGTTCGTTGGCCTGTATTCTGTCCTAGTTTTGTCTGCCCTGAACCCTGGACTGTCCTTGGATATGCATGTACTTTGTCTTCTGCCTGGTTCTTTCTGTGTGCTTTGCCTGTTTCTCTGGTGCTCTGTACCAGTGTCTCTGACCTCCATAGGTCAGATGCCAATCATAGCAGAACTTTTCCAAGAGGTAGTGGCCTGGTGGCTCCCCTACAGCGAAGACCAGATCCCGTTAAAGGGTTAAAACCATGGGACTGCCAAGACAACACCCTCAGGAATAGCCCAAAGTCAAGGGTCCACACCCATTGTCCATAACAGTCACTATGACATAGGGCTCACGCACATGACCATATTTGTTTTCTGTGTCTGTTCCGTTTTTTTGCGGACCGTATGCAGAACCATTCACTTCAATGGGTCCGCAACAAAAAAACAGAAATGTGCATTCTGTTTCCGTGTATCTGCATGGCCATTCTGCAAAAAAACGATAAAACATGTCCTATTGTCCATTTTGCGGACAAGGATAGGAATCGTTACAATGGACCTGCAAAAAAAAAAGGGGAAGCAATACGGATGTCACACAGACGTAATCCGTATTTTTTGTGGATATGTGTTTTGCGGACATCAAAATACATACGGTCGTGTGCATGAGCCCATATCAAAAGTTTAGCAAAACCTCAGTGACACTTTAAAGCTCCAGGGCCCCGATCCAAAACTGTGCCATTTTTAATACTGGTGTCTTTTCATGCAGCACTGTGGCCTCTGGATCCTCTGAGGCACCGGGCTCTGGTGGCAGCTGCTGCCTCTGCACCCTCTATACCTAAGGACCGGTGTATAATGCCTCTTGCTGTACATGTGAGTTGCCTTGTGTTTGCATGTGATATATTAAATCTTCACATCTGATTAGCATCCACATGACAGGATGTGTCTTCCCAAGGATATCTCAGCAGAGAGAAAAACTGAGCGCTGCTTGCCCAAATACACAAGGCTGGTACTGACAAAATGAAAGGTGAGGCCATATCGCAGGGGCCGACGATTAGGAATGAACGCTCACCGGCCTGTCTGTACGCCTCACGAATCGGCCAACAAACAATGTGTGATGACAATATGCAAACTGTATGGGGGATGACTGATCGTAGTAACAATCATTCCTCCCACCACTTAGTTTGCATCAGGCTGTTAAAAGAGCACCGATCGGCTTATAAAACTGATCCTTTATCAAACTGGTATGAAGGAAACTTGCTTAGTTGCCCATAGCAACCAATCAGATTCCACCTTTCATTTTCCAAAGGAGCACTGAAAATTAAAAGGTAGAATCTAATTGGTTGCTATGGACAACAAAGCTAGTTTTTCTTTACACCAGTTTGATACTGTGTCAGTAAGGCCTCACTTTCAGTACATTATCAGGTGAAGAGGCATCCGGTAAGTGTCAAAAGAAGCATTTTTCTTTAAAAGGATATACATTTTTTTTCTTAATGGGATATAATACAATCTAGGCTTGTATTAAACGGGTTTGTGTCACGAAACATATTCTACATTTTTCAAACCAGCCCCTGGATACTTTTGTAATTGCATGTAAGTAAAAATTTAGGATAGCTATATATCTTATCTCTTATATATATAAAAATGAATTCTGTCTGTTATTTAAGCATGGCCAAACAACTGGACCCAATATGCACCAAATTTGGTACATGGGTGCATCACATTTCAACTCTCTATCTGTACGGTTCTTGAGATATTCCCAAAAAATACAAATATGGCACCATCACATGACCAGTATTAGCCAATAGAAGCTTGCAGGTCTTCCACTCATATCCTAACTGCCATACACACGGTCACATAACTCTTATTGGCCAATAGAAGCTCAAAGGGCCTTCAGTCTTGACATACACATAGTTTTACACCAGGTTTCCATAGCAACCCATTTTTCTTCACTGCTATAGGTCACGTTTAAGGTGGCTTGGTGCTGTAGGGGGAGGTAATTGTTAAGGGGCGGGCCAATGTGGAGGTCACTGTTAAAGGGAACCTGTCATCTCGGAACCCCCCTGAACTAGAGTAAGCGTTATATAGTGTAAGTGATGCTGAATCCGAATATGTAAGCTTTATCTTCATACTCACTTCCATTCTGACGCTGTGCTCCCACAAACCTGCAGTAAAATGCACTCAGTGAAATCCGGTGCTCACTCACATAATGGAGAGGACTCAAAGAAGAGTCCAGTGAGTGCATTTTACTGCAGGTTTGTGGGAGCACAGCGTCAGAATGGAAGTGAGTATGAAGATAAAGCTTACATATTCGGATTCAGCATCACTTACACTATATAACGCTTACTCTAGTTCAGGGGGGGTTCCGAGATGACAGGTTCCCTTTAAGCGGCACAGTGCAGATATACATAGCATTAAAGAGGTTGTCCCACAATAAAATATTCTGCATTTTTTCAAATAAGGACATGGATATGATTTTTTTTGTAATTGCATGTAATTAAAAATAGTAATTCAATAAAATGTATCTGCTGTTTGTTCTTTTCCTTATTTCTTGTCTGTCGCACATGTTCAGTTGAAATCTTCAACTGTCACCAGCCATATGTTCTGTTAGAAGCTGTGGCAGTTACAGGGATAGAGCTGCAGCAGAAAGGACACACTCCCGAGCTGCCAGCTTGATATAAATCTAGCACAGCAATAAATGTGGAGATCTCTGGATCCATTTGAGGTACGGGGCTGGTTCTAGCTTTGTTAGAAAGGTATTGTCAAGCCTTATATGATGTCCAGTTTACATTTTTTACATCAGTCATTAAATAACCCCTTGTTATTTGATGACTGATGTAGGATTTATGGGGGAATTTAATCAAGGGGAACTCCAAGCAAGGGAGTCCATACTTGTGAACTCTTTAAAAAAGGAATTCACTTTCCAGTGGAAGAAGTAAAGGTTCCTCATCCTAGGCTTAGCAAACAGATCAGCCTAAAAGATTTACCACAGCTCTTGGGTGCCCCACGAGCTTCTGCCCAGCTGTTGGCAGCTGAAGATATTATTGTGTACCAGTGGTGCCAGGGAGGTCATAGCTTTACTGGAAACTGGTACTAGGAGCAACACCTATATTATTATCCGGAAACACTAGGGTAAAAGGCCAGTCGTCTGCTCATATCTTTAAAGGAGTTTTCTGGGGCTCAAAGTGTTATTCCCATCTTAGACAATGGGGGCATATCTCTAGGATATGCCCCCATTGTCTTACAGGTGCGAGTCCCACTGCTGGGACCCGCACCTATATCAAGAACGGAGCCCCCAAAGTGAAGAAGGGCGCACTGCACATGCACAGCCGCCCTCCATTCATTTCTATGGGGCCGGCGAAAATAGCCGAGCACTGGCACTGCTATTTCCGTCGGCTACCTAGAAATGAATGGGAGTGGTGGCCACCCATGCACGGTGCACTCCCATTCATTTCTATGGGCGCAGCGGGGGGCTGCGCCTGGTGGTGGCCGGACACCGGGAAACCTGGGGTCCTCCAGGCACAGCGCTCGCTGCTCTGTTCTCGATATAGGTGGGACCCGCATCCTAGCGATATGCCATTGTCTAAGATGGGAATACCCCTTTAAGTATTGATGGCCTATCCTAAAACTCCTGATTAGTGCCGCATCCTCTTCACTGTGTACACAGGCTGAAGCACTGAAGGATTAACAGAGAAAACTACAAGTCCCAGGAGACCAGGGTAACTAAGCAAAGCTATTTCAGGAAGATGTACAGGAGGGAAGACCATCCCTGATGAAGAAAGATATATATTTTTCCAAAATGCGCTGGATTACAACTTCTCTATGCTGTCCACTCCCAGGTCAAATAACCCTCTAGGTACTTTTAGTGCTGGCAAAGGTAGCTGCGAAGAACTGAAGCCATTAAATCATTTACAGTCTACAAGGGTCATCGGGACCCTACAATGGAGGCAAAACAACCCTTCAGATCGGCAGAGAACAGCCTGACCTATTCGGATTCTAGATATCCTATTGCCCTACTGCAGGTACAAACTGTGCTGCCGGCCCGTCCCCCTCCGCGCCCAAGCCATGCCCACTTTTTTAGACCTGGCGTGAGCCAAGAAAAGTCACAGATTGCAGCGCAATCTGCGCCAGAAATATGCCTAGTATGGGCGTATTTCTGATTAGTAAATGACCCCCAAAGTGTTCTGCAAAAAGGTGGTCTGTAGTCTCTGGAATACAGTCAGCTATAAAAACAGCCTCCTGCTGATGATGCAGGGGATTTCCGGCTATAGTATTGCCCCAGCTGCTATAGGAAGTCTTTCTAATGACAGTAGGGAATTGCTATTTATGCCATTTCCTAACATAATATTTAAAGGGTTTTTCTGCTCCTCAGGATAGATCATCTATCAAGTTGGTGGGGGTCCGACTCCCGGCACCCCCAACAATCAGCTGTTTGAAGAGAAAGCAGTGCTTCTATGAGCACTGCCTTCTCTTCTCTCTTTACCTGCTAGCCGTTTCAACTGCAGTGGTGAGCAGGTGTAACTACAACTATGGCGTCCCCATTCACTTCTATGCGATGGCTCATTCCTGTTCAAGTGAATAGGTTGGAGCCGTCCCATAGAAATGAATGGGGATGCCATAAATTATAATAATACCTGCAATTGCCATGGCGAGAGAAGATGAACACTGCTTTCTATTCAAACAGTTGATCGGCGGGGGTGCCGTTAGTAGGACGCCCACCAAACTGATATTGATGACGGGTTTTTAAAGGGATTGTCCAGTTTTTATTAAGTGATGGCCTCACCTCAGGACAGACCATTACTAACTGATCGGGGGGTCTTATACCCCACATGCACAGTCGACCAGCTGTTTGGGTGTAAGGCCTTCACTGGAAGGTGCTAGAATTGTCGTTGCTCTGTCAACTGGGCTTCACTTTTATTGACACGGCCAGGCATGGTGACATTTTCACTGTGTGGACCTGTCAATCACAGTGCAGAGGGCGCAGCAGTTGCAGAGAGAGCAGAGCCTCTAGGTGTAACGGCAACTCCCCCATTGCTCCTAGACGTTCATTTGCATATGTTACAACTTTATTTTTCTCAGCAATGCGAGCACTTATGAACATGGGACCAACACAGATGCCTTCAGCTGCCAAGAGCACATGTAACAGGTCAGCCAGTGTCATAGGTACAAAACTGCTGACAGATGCCCTTTAAGGTTGACAGAGGAGGCTCTCTGAGTTTATATACCTCGGTGTTAGCAGGTATTGGGATATAGACAATGCATCACAGGAACAGATGATGCAACCTCTATGCTGGATTAGTCTCATGCTTCCTGCAGTCACACTGGAAGGCAAACTGAATATATGACAATCCCGGAGAAACGTTTTCACAGATCCTTCTGCAGGATCAACCTTACATACAGAACAAACGTGAAATGCAAAGACAGAGGAGCAGGTTTACTAAGCTTTAACCTAAATGTAAAGGGGAATTCCGGTTACATTATCCCCTATCCCCTATTCACAGGATCTACCAGTGGGACCCCCACTGATCACAAGAATCGGTCCCCATAGATACCCTAGATACTTTTTTTTTTCTAGAAAAAAATTTGCAAAAAAACTGGCGCATTTACATATTAGCCAGTAGAAAATTATACAACACCCTACAGAATCTGTGGGAAAATTTATCAATCCCTAAACCCAGACTTCTGGATTCAAAAAGTTGCAAAATATGGGTTTTGCAACTTTATTGGCTTATTTTGGGCAAAAATGTTGCAACATGTTGCACTTTTACACCAGCCTCTCTAGTCTTGAAAAATGGTTGGGAAAGTGGCCGTGGTTAGCCTGTCCAGCTGATTAAGGCCTGATTTAGCAAGTGCAACTTTTTTTTTTTTTAAATGTTGCAATCATGCCATAAAGGGGTGGCATAGAAAGTGGAGTAAACGTTTCAAGACTTAATGAGGCAGCACAAGTGTTTTCCCATAGACTTCTCTAAAGGAGAAAAAAGTGTGAAAAAAAGTTTTTTGCCTTTTTTATCTTTACATAAGGTTCTGATCCGCATATTTTGCTGATAGGATGCGGACCCATTCATGTTAATGGGTCACTGTGTGCTATCCGCATTCGTATGTCCGTTCCGTAGCCCCGCAAAAAAATAGCTACAGTGGATCCGCAAAAAAACGGACATCCTCCGTTTTTTTTTTCAGGATCCACAATTTGCGGATCAGCAAAACACAACGGTCGTGTGTAAGTAGCCTAAAGGTGTTTCTAATTGAAAACAGGAGAATATTTTGATTGATTGTTCAAAAACACTTTTTTGGCTTTTTATCTATCCCAGTCAGAGACGTGAACATGCGATCCTCTGATTGCGCATGTAATGCACTGCAATACTTCAGTACAGCAGCATATGATGTCGTTTACTGCAAAAACTAATATAGTGTCTATTAGGTCCTGCCAAAGGCAGGGGTGTCTGTAACCCACTGACCTGGGGGCCATTCTTAGTCCCCTAACTGCCATAGCAACCCAACGAAACCTCACAATTCACTCGGGTGGAAAGGGGTCAAGAGACAGCACCTCCTTCATCTCTCTAAGGGCTCATGCACATGGCCAAATTCTGTATCTGCAAAATACAGATAGGGGCCGTGTGCGTTCCGTATTTTGAGGCTTGGTACTTCCTGTCCTGTTAGAACTGTCTATTCTTGTCTGCAAAACAGAGAATAGGACATCTTCTATTTTTTGTGGGGCCATGGAACACAGTGTGCTGTCCGCATCTTTTGAACCCCATTGAAATGAATGGATCCACATCCGATCTGCATCGCAGACCAAAACTACAATCGTGAGAACGATCTCTAACTACATAGATGTCACGTTCAACATTGACTGGAGCATCCAGGGGGTTCAACAACCAGGATAGGAGGTTATCTTTAATCTCAGTTATTAGAGAAAGGTGCAAGCTGTATAATACAGCTGAGCCTGCGCCATTTCACTGACCTACTACTGACCGAGCATTAATTACCTGACAGCAGACGTGTTAATAATAGTATAGTGCAGAGCGGGAAGGGGTTAAAGGAGAACTCCGGCAGATAACATTAGCACTGGGTAGGCGCTGAATGTAAGATCGATGGGTGTCTGACCCCACAGACAAATTCCTTCTCAATGCTGTGCTGATGGGGAAGCGAATGGAGTCCCCCATAACTGCGACTACGGGGAGCCAAGAGGTCAAACCAACACCAATATATGTGCAAACTGTATATAACAAAGTGTGCTCATGTGCGGCATCCTTCATACACTGTGAGGCATTTCATGTCATTGTCACCTCTCTACCCGGCCCTGGTTCGGTGTGATGACTCCTGTATCCAGCAGACGCTATATACCAGCACTGAACTGAGAAGACATTCAGCTACAGCTGTCTGTTCTTGTGTGGGATCCCAGCGTCATATGTCAGCTCCCCCTAAAGGAGAACCCACACAGCAAGAAGTCACCACTGGGTTCTTCCTCCTAGAATGGAGGACGAGTCTATGGTCGCACATCAGCTGCTGAGGATGCCAGGGGAAGGGAAAGTGAAGAGACGGTGCACGGGCGATGGAGGGAGTCCTGTAAATTACTGATAACCTGACACTGGGGCACTGCATTAATGGAAATGTGATATTATATTATGTACAGTATATAATTTTATATAGACATGATATTAACCATAGTGTAAATATGACTATGTATATGATATACTATATAGTGCAGACAGCTGTCATAATGATAGATAGATAGATAGATAATTACATAGATGAATAGATGTTAGACAGGCAGGGGACACTTGCATAGACAGATAACTGACAGATAACATGTAAATCCCTCATACAATAGATATAATATTGGGCAGATCCCACGACAGGACACAGGGGTGCTATCAGCAGTGGTATCCAGGGCTGTCACACAGGGGTGCTATCAGCAGTGGTGTCCGGGGCTGTCACACAGGGGTGCTATCAGCAGTGGTGTCCAGGGCTGTCACACAGGGGTGCTATCAGCAGTGGTGTCCTGGGCTGTCACACAGGGGTGCTATCAGCAGTGGTGTCCAGGGCTGTCACACAGGGGTGCTATCAGCAGTGGCTGTCCGGGGCTGTCACACAGGGTGTCAGCAAGTGGTGTCCGGGGCTGTCACACAGGGGTGCTATCAGCAGTGGTGTCCGGGGCTGTCACACAGGGGTGCTATCAGCAGTGGTGTCCTGGGCTGTCACACAGGGTGTATCAGCAGGGCTGGGGTGTCAGCACTGGTGCAGGGGGCTGTCACACAGGGGTGCTTATCAGCAGTGGTGTCCACCTGGGCTGTCACACAGGGGTGCTATCAGCAGTGGTGTCAGGGCTGTCACAGGGGTGCTCAGTGGTGTCCGGGGCTGTCACTCAGGGGTGCTATCAGCAGTGGTGTCCGGGCTGTCACGGGGTGCTACACAGTGGGTGGCTGTCACACAGGGGTGCTATCAGCAGTGTGTCTGGGCTGTCACACAGGGGGTGCTATCAGCAGTGGTGTCCTGGGGCTGTCACAGGTGGTGCTAGCAGTGGTGTCACAGGGGCTGTCACACAGGGGTTGCTATCTATCAGCAGTGGTGTCACGGGGCTGTCACATCAGGGGTGCTATCAGCAGTGGTGTCCTGGGCTGTCACACGGGGTGCTATCAGCAGGTGTCCAGGGCTGTCACACAGGGGTGCTATCAGCAGTGGTGTTCCGGGGCTGTCACACAGGGGTGCTATCAGCAGTGGTGTCTGTGGCTGTCACACAGGGGTGCTATCAGCAGTGGTGTCCAGGGCTGTCACACAGGGGTGCTATCAGCAGTGGTGTCCGGGGCTGTCACACAGGGGTGCTATCAGCAGTGGTGTCTGGGCTGTCACACAGGGGTGCTATCAGCAGTGGTGTCCGGGGCTGTCACACAGGGGTGCTATCAGCAGTGGTGTCCGGGGCTGTCATCCCGGGGTGCTATCAGCAGTGGTGTCCGGGGCTGTCATCCCGGGGTACTATCAGCAGTGGTGTCCGGGGCTGTCATCCCGGGGTGCTATCAGCAGTGGTGTCCGGGGCTGTCACACAGGGGTGCTATCAGCAGTGGTGTCCGGGGCTGTCACACAGGGGTGCTATCAGCAGTGGTGTCCGGGGCTGTCATCCCGGGGTGCTATCAGCAGTGGTATCCAGGGCTGTCACTCAGGGGTGCTATCAGCAGTGGTGTCCGGGGCTGTCACCCCGGGGTGCTATCAGCAGTGGTGTCCGGAGCTGTCACACAGGGGTGCTATCAGCAGTGGTGTCCGGGGCTGTCACACAGGGGTGCTATCAGCAGTGGTATCCAGGGCTGTCACACAGGGGTGCTATCAGCAGTGGTGTCGGGGGTTGTCACACAGGGGTGCTATCAGCAGTGGTGTCCGGGGTTGTCATCCCCGGGTGCTATCAGCAGTGGTGTCCAGGGCTGTCACACAGGGGTGCTATCAGCAGTGGTGTCAGGGGGTTGTCACACAGGGGTGCTATCAGCAGTGGTGTCCGGGGCTGTCATCCCGGGGTGCTATCAGCAGTGGTATCCAGGGCTGTCACTCAGGGGTGCTATCAGCAGTGGTGTCCGGGGCTGTCACCCCGGGGTGCTATCAGCAGTGGTGTCCGGGGCTGTCACACAGGGGTGCTATCAGCAGTGGTGTCCGGGGCTGTCACACAGGGGTGCTATCAGCAGTGGTATCCAGGGCTGTCACACAGGGGTGCTATCAGCAGTGGTGTCGGGGGTTGTCACACAGGGGTGCTATCAGCAGTGGTGTCCGGGGCTGTCATCCCTGGGTGCTATCAGCAGTGGTATCCAGGGCTGTCACACAGGGGTGCTATCAGCAGTGGTATCCAGGGCTGTGTCACACAGGGGTGCTATCAGCAGTGGTGTCCAGGGCTGTCCTCATACACTATATATATAATAACACCACAAAACACAGCGGTGCTATCAGCAGTGGTGACCAGGGCTGCCCTCATACATTCACACTGCCATACACTTACCCTCAGTGCCTGATCTATGCAGAAGTCTCTGGCTCTGAGAAACCTCAGTAAGAATTGGTCTGAGAGCCCCGGGGGCCCGTGTCCTTCCTCAGCCTCTGCTCTCTGCCGGATGATCCTGATGGCTTCTGCCACCACCGGGGAGTGATCGGGCAGCTCGTTCAGTTTCGGGTTTCCCTTCTCATAGTCCTCCAGAGCCTCCGACATGTTCCAGCAGAGAGCGGAGAAGTTTGGGGAATGTTCCTCCTCCCGCTGCTGGGAGGGAGGCAGCTCTGCCGGGCTCTGCTGCTGTTAAAGGGACAGTGACCTCTCCTCCTTACATAACGACCGGGGCGGTGTACACGCTGCCTGCCTATGGACACCAGGCTGTTTACTATAGGGAGGTGTCTAGAAGAAAAAGTTTCTATATATGTTACTCATAGCAACCAATCACAGCAGGGCTTTTATTCAGTAATTCAGTATTCTGCACTGGAAAAATGAAAGCTGGGCAGTGGTTGGTTGCTATGGGCTGCAAAGAAGTTTTCCTTTAAGGGGACCTTCACAATGGATTTTTAAAAATTTTGCAAAAAAAACAAAAAAACAAACCCTTTCTGCCTCCCTCACATTCATTTGAATGGGAGACAGTGCTGAGGATCATGGAGCCGTGGCTAAAAGCCATGGCCGCTCTGAGAAGGGATGTGTTCATTCTTAGTGTGACTATAAGACGCCGCGCCGCGATCCTCCCCACTGCCATCCATTAAAATAAATGGGAGGGAGGCAGAAATTACGTGGCGATGAGCAGGTTTTTGATGGAATTTTGTCTTCGCTGTTCACAACAAAATTCTGCTGTAAAATCCAGTGTGTGAAATTCCCTTCCCCAGTTTTCACAAATCCACCCAGACTATGTAAACTAAGGCCTCATGCACACGAACGTGTGCTGCGGGCCGCAAACTGCGGTCCGCAATGCACGGGCACTGACCGTGAGGCCACCGCATGTGGATCGCGGACCCATTCACTTGAATGGGGTCCGCGATCCGCATCCAAGGGTCCACACCGCAAAAAAGTAGTGCTTGCGCTACTTTTTTGCGGTGCGGAGGCACGGCCAGAAACACCACGGAAGCACAGCATAGTGCTTCTGTGGTGTTCCGATCCGTGCCTCCGCTCCGCATCTCCCGGATCGCGGACCCATTGAAGTGAATGGGTCCGCGATCCGTGATGCGGCCTGCACACGGCCGGTGCCCGTTTATTGCGGACCCGCCGTATGCGGCCCGCAGCACGGGCACGGCCGGCACATGTTCGTGTGCATGAGGCCTAAGAGGGAATTTTATCATCGCCCACTGGAAATTTTATGGAACCCTGTGTTTGTGAATTTTAGGCCCCTTTCACACGAATGATACGGATAGTGTTCTGACCTGTCCAGGAAAAAACTGATGGTCTTACACGCAAGTTCAGTCATTCAGTGACTGAATGCACTGGTGCACTGGTGCACCTAGCTTTTCTGCTGCCCGAGGCAAATACTGAAACGGCCCTCCCCATGCCAAATTCTCAACCTAAGGCCTCATGCACACGACCGTATGAAAAAAACGGATCCGCAAAAACGGATCCGCAAAAAAACGGATGACATCCGTGTGCATTCCGTATTTTGCGGAAAGGAACAGCTGGCCCCTGATAGAACAGTACTATACTTGTCCGTGATGCGGACAATAATAAGACATGTTCTATTTTTTTGCGGAACGGAAATACGGACATACGGAAATGGAATGCACACGGAGTACCTTTCGTTTTTTTTGCGGACCCATTGAAATGAATGGTTCCGTATACGGTCCGCAAAAAAAACGGAACGGACACGGTAAGAAAATACGTTCGTGTGCATGAGGCCTAAGGGTTCATTCAGACGGCCGTATGCTGTCCGCAAAAATACGGATCCGTTTTTTGCGGATTACATACTGACCCATTCACTTCTATGGGCCCTTTTTTTCCATTCCATGGCTCCGCAAAACAAATGAAACATGTCTTATAATCAGGACATGGCCCCATTGAAGTCTATGGGTCCGCAAAAAAACGGAATGCTATCCGTTTTTTTGCGGACGTCCGCAAAAAAACGGATCCGTATTTTTGCGGACATCATACGGCCGTCTGAATGAGCCCTTACCCCTTCCCTCCAGTCCTACTGTTAAAGGGGTTGTCCTGTTTTTACTACTGATGATCTATCCTCAGGATAGGTAATCAATATCAGATCAGCTGTTTGAAGAGAGCGCTGCTCTGTTCACCTACTTGCCACAGCATTTGCAGTGATGAGCAGTTAAACAAAGCAGAGAGGGCAGCGCTCGTAGAATAAAAAACGGAAAACCTCTTTAAAGACATACTTGGAAAACATTACATACAGCACTACAGAACATACAGGAGAATACATCCATAGGTACCTCTTACATCCAGTGACTTCTCTTCTCTGATGTAGACGTTCTGTTTCCTCCTCTTCTCCTGTCAGACCAGACAGCCATGGTGACTTCTTTCAGCCGCGCCTCATCTCTGCAGAGTTTAACAAACAGACATCTTACTTTCCTACTTTTCCATCATCCTCCCACCTTCTCAACACCCCATCCTGTCCCCCCCAATACTGTGTCCACTGTGCACCCAATACTATCCTGCAGAAACAGTCCCCCTGAAAATACTGGTACCACACAAATAGTGCACCAGTACAAAAACACCCCTTTATATTGTGCGCTAGTACAAAAAATACCTCCTTCCTTTTAGATCAGACCCCCATATAAAACCCTAAATGAGACCTCCCCATGTCAGACCAAACCCACTTTAGACTTCTATGTCAGACCCAGAGGCGTAGCTAGAGGTTCAGCACAGGGGGGGCAAAACATACTTGAGTGGGCCCCCCACTTATTGGCTTCCCAAACGCACGTTTCCAACTTCACAGGCACATACTACTAGTTGTGGTTATAATATTGTATTAGAAAGATGACTATATAAACTGCAAGATCGTCTATGCTGCTAAGTACAGTACAATAGACTTTCTACATACCCTAGTCTAAATACTCTACCACATAATGCAGTAAAATATAGGATTAATAGGAGTAAAAAACAAGGGGACTCCTATGTTAAAGGAAACGTGTCCCCAGTTTTTACATTACTCCCCTGCCCCCATCAGACCTCAGATCAGCAGAATGTGCCCCCATCAGACCTCAGATCAGCGTATTGTGCCCCCATCAGTCCTCAGATCAGCGTATTGTGCCCCCATCAGACCTCAGATTAGCATATTGTGCCCCATCAGACCTCAGATCAGCCTACTGTGTCCCCATCAGACCTCAGATCAGCGTATTGTGCCCCATCAGACCTCACATCAGCCTACTGTGCCCCCATCAGACCTCAGATTAGCGTATTGTGCCCCATCAGACCTCACATCAGCCTACTGTGCCCCCATCAGACCTCAGATTAGCATACTGTGCCCCCATCAGACCTCACATCAGCCTACTGTGTCCCCATCAGACCTCAGATCAGCGTATTGTGCCCCATCAGACCTCACATCAGCCTACTGTGCCCCCATCAGACCTCAGATTAGCGTATTGTGCCCCATCAGACCTCACATCAGCCTACTGTGCCCCCATCAGACCTCAGATTAGCATACTGTGCCCCCATCAGACCTCACATCAGCCTACTGTGCCCCCATCAGACCTCAGATTAGCGTATTGTGCCCCATCAGACCTCACATCAGCCTACTGTGCCCCCATCAGACCTCAGATTAGCGTATTGTGCCCCATCAGACCTCAGATCATCGTATTGTGCCCCCATCAGACCTCAGATCAGCTTAATGTGCCCTCATCAGACCTCAGATCAGCGTATTGTGCCCCATCAAACCTCAGATCTGCATATTGTGCCCCCATCAGACCTCAGTTCAGCGTATTGTGCCCCCATCAGACCTCAGATCAGCCCACCCAGCCACATAAGATAAAAATAAAAAACCTCTCTTACCTGTTCTGCTCTGCGGCTGCCCTCCGGTCCGCGCTCCGCTCTCTTCCCTGGCCCGCGCACACTATGACCTGACGCTGCGTGCAGCGTCAGGTCATAGTGCGCGCCGCCAGGGAAGAGAGCAGAGCGCGGACCGGAGGGCAGCCGCAGCGCAGAACAGGTAAGTAAGATTTTTTATTTTTATGGGCCCCTTGAGTCACTGGGCCCGGAGCCGTCGCCCCCCTGCCCCCCGGTAGCTACGCCACTGGTCAGACCCCATATAAGACCCCAGTTTTAGACCTGAGATCACCTTACCTCCATGTAAGACCCCGACCCAATATCAGACCTCAGATAAGACCCCCGACCACCATATCAGACCCCCATTAGCATACCTCCCAAGTGTCTCTCTTTGGGAGGGACAGTCCCTCTTTTTGACCCAAGTCCCCCTGTCCCTCTTTACTCCTTAAATGTCCCTCTTTTTGACCTGGAGAATTAAAGGGGTTATCCCATGAATAATGTAAAAAATGAAAATCAGACATCATATAGCCAATGGCAATCTCTTTGTAACATACTTAAAACCAGTCATGTACCTCACATGGAACCAGAAATCTCCCCATACGTTGCTCTGATAGTTTATATCAAGCTGACAGCTCAAGGGGAGTGTCTTTTCTGCTGCAGCACAGGGGGTGTGTCCATTTCACTGCAGCTCTAACCCTATCACAGCTCAGGAGGCAGTTGAAAGATGAAACTGAGCATGTGCGGCCTTCTTAATGAGCAGGTCAAAGAAATAAGAAATTATGTGGTGCTATACAGATACATTTTATTGAATAATTCACTGGCTATACAAAATTTGTAATTACATGCAATTACAAAAGTATTCAGAACGAGGTGCTGGTTTGAAAACTGTAGAATATTTTTCATGGGACAACCCCTTTAATGCATAAATGTGCATTAATAAATTTACTAAATTGCTTCTTACTAAGCTATCTGTTTGGTTTTTACCTGTATATTAGACAATAACTCCATTATTTGGTGTAATTTGGACCTTAAAATATCTATAATCGGATGATTTATGTGTTAATATTTATATGGACATTGAAGCGCAAGAAAAAAAAAGGCCGCAGGGGCTCCAGTAATTATGATTTGGGCGGAGTTAGAGGCGTGGCCTAGTATAAAAAAACTGCCATGATGCGCGCCGCACACATTGTCCCTCTTTGCAATTTTCAAAAGTTGGGAGGTATGCATTAGATCTCCAGACTCCCATATCAGACCTCCAGACCCCCAATCAGATCCTCATTAGACCTCCAGACCCCCCAGTCAGATCTCTCCAGGTCCCCAGTCAGACTTAAAGATCTCCAGTCAGACCTCTCATTAGACCACTCCAGACCCCCAGTCAGAACTCCAAACCCCCCGTTAGACCACTCCAGACCCCCAATTAGACCTGCAGACTCCCCAGTGAGACCTCCAGATCCCCCCAGTGAGACCTCCAGACCCCACCAGTGAAATTTCCAGGGCCCCCTTCATTAAACCTCCAGACCCCTTTCCATTAAACCTCCAGACGACCCCCCTATTAGACCTCCATATCAGACCTCAGATCAGACTGTAAAATAATAAACTTACCTCTCCTGCCACTCTTCTCCCTGTCAGGCTGTTTCCCCGGCTCTCACCTCTTCTCAGGTCCCATGCTGCAGTCACCTGACCTCCTGCAGCATCAGGTCAGAGTGCGCTCTGTACGTCCTGACGCTGCAGGCAGTCAGGACACAGCAGCGCGGGCCCCAGGAAGAGCGAGCAGGAGGAGGGGTGAGTACAGTACAGCGCTGGCAGCGCTTCTCTCCCCCTCCTCCTGCAGGCTAGTGAGCGCTTGCACTGCATCTTATAAAGGGAAAAGTACAGTGCAACTGGCAACCGCGACCACTGCGACCCCTATAGTTACACCAGTGCGTGAAAAACAACGCTCATGTGCACAGATCCATAGAAATGAATGGGTGAATTGAAAGCATCGCACCCGCAGTGAATCCTGACACGTATCGCTCGCGTGACAGGGGTCTTAAAATGACACTGCGAAAAAATGTTGTCGCAAGATGTGTTTCTATACCACCCTCGCCATAGCAAGGGTGAGGCCAGTGGGTCCGTCACATTTGTCTTCCTTCACGCTAGTTGCCGTAGATTTCAATTTAGGTGCACAGACTGACGGAAGATGCCCATCATTTCTGGTGAGGCCTTGCCATAAAGTAAACACATCCTCCATCAGCGCAGGGCTCCAAAGGAGCCCTGAAAAATGAAAGGTGGAATCTGATTGGTTGCTATAGGCAACTAAGCCAGTTCTACTTTACATCAGTTTTGATAAATCTCTCCCAGTAGGTCTCAGAACTGATGTGTTCTAAAATGTGTTTACCATGGAAATGACACCTTGTACATTGTTACTGTTTCCTGTTGTATATTGTTATTGCAGTCAGCAAAATTTGTACATTCAGCAAAGACAGAGCAAGGGCTCATGCAGACGACCCTATGTATTTTGCAGTCCGCAAAAAAACGGATGACATTTGTGTGATGTCCGTGCTACATCTGTTGTTTAGCAGATGCATTGTAACAATGTCTGTCCTTGTCCCCAAAAAGGACAAGAATAGGACATGTTCTATTTTTTTGCAGAACCGACTTGCGGGGAAACGGATTACACACGGAGTCATTTCTGCTTTTTTTTGGCCCCATTGAAATGAATGTTTACGCATACGGGACACAGACATAGACAAAAAATATGTTTGTATGCATGAGCCCCAAGACAAAGGCCTTTTTCACACAGTCAGTTTTTGGTCAGTATTTTTGCATCCGTATTTGTAAGCCAAAGGGCTCATGCACACTAACGTATTTTTTATCCACGTCCATTCCGTTTTTTCTGTGGCCCGTATGCGGCACCATTCACTTCAATGGAGCTGCAAAAAACGGAAATGACTCTGTGTGCATTCCGTGTCCAGTGTCCGTATAAAAATAGAAAACGTCCTATTATTGTCTGCAGAGTTCTCTTAGGGGTCGGCCCTTACATTCCGCAAAATGCGGAACACACATGGCCGGTATCCGTGTTTTGTGGTTTTGCAAATTGCGGACCACAAAACAACGGTCATGTACATGAGTCCAAAACCAGGAGTGGGCCCAAAACACAGAGGAGGCACAAATAATTCTACAATATCTTTTCTCTGTAGGTTCCACTTCTGGTTTTGGCTTACAAATACTGACCTTATGAAACAGGCCAAAAGGAGATTTTCTAAAATGCACAATAAGGCCCCTTTCACACGAGCGGGTTTTCCACGCGGGTGCAATGCATGACGTGAACACACAGCACCCACACTGAATCCTGACCCATTCATTTTTTTCACGCATCAGTTCTGCGTTGCGTGAAAAAACGCAGCATGTTCTATATTCTGCGTTTTTCGCGCAGCCCTGGCCCCATAGAAGTGAATGGGGCTTCAGTGAAAAACATCCTGAAGGAAATGCGGATGCAATGCGTTTTTCACTGATGGTTGCTAAGAGATGTTGTTTGTAAATCTTCGCGTGTGAAAAACGCATCAAAACGCATTGCCCCCCTTCCCCCCTCCGCGGAAAAAACTGAACAACTGAACGCAATCGCAGACAAAACTGACTGAACTTGCTTGCAAAATGGTGGTTTTCCTGAACGCACGCGGACCTAATCCGTCACGCTCGTGTGAAAGAGGCCTAGTTCTGTGATAATTGTTCTACTGTACGCAACCTTATCCAATTTGCGGTCCATAAATCACAGATCCACAATTTTTACGGAACCCACTGTAAAGAAGGCAATTCTTGTTTGCAAAATGGCCAAGAATAGGAAAGCTGCTATAATTTGCGGCACAGATACAGGGTGCACACGGATGATATTCTGGTATGTAGAAATGAGAGAGTGCAGAATACCGCCCCAGTAGAACCAAATACCACAGGACAGAACAAAATACTGCCGCCCCAACCACAGCATTCAACTGTATCATCATCATGAGGACAGTAATACAGTTGAGTTCAGGAGGGCACCTGTGGCCGTTGTACACCAGATCATTATGTACCTGGCCTGAGGCCATCAAGAGGGCGTGAGTGGCCCCCTGGGCATCAGCCCATAGGGAGACTTCCCTGTGGGGTCTATGGTCAATCCGCCCCTGCCTGTGGATATAGTTGGATCTGTAGTGGCTGGTATTGGACCAGATGTATTAAACACAATGAAAATGATGTTTATTAATGTAATGGGTTGGTCTCATGCAGATAACCCCTGTTCATATGGGAATCTATTTTAAAGGGGTATCCCCAGCTCAGACAATCTCCTAGAGATATGCCCCCATTGTCTGATAGGTGCGGGTCCCACCTCCGGCACTCGCATCTTCCTCGTAAAGGCAACACGTGCTGTTGCCCTCCATTCATTCTATGGACCGGACGAAAATAGCCGAGCACTGGCTCGGCTATGGCAATCAGCCCCGCAGAAATGAATGGGAGCTGTGGTCGCACAAGCATGGTGAGCTTCACTTCTATGGGGAGAGCACTTGGTGGTGGCCGGAGGGTCTTCCAGCCACCATTTTCCCTGCTCCATTCTGGATATAGGTGCGGGTCTCAGCAGTGGGACCTGCACCTATCAGACATTGGGGGCATATCCTAGCAGTATGCCCCCATTGTCTCAAATGGGAATATCCTTTTAACGGTTTCTGCTCTGTGGGACTGGCAAGTCCATGCATCTTGTAATATGATATTATATGACGCTATTTATTTGAATTGCTACATGTCTCCTGGCTGGTCACTGGGGGTGACAGTAACCAGACAAGTCGATCAGCTTCCTTTAAGGGCTCATGCACACATCTGCTATTTTGGTCTGCATTTTTTGCAGATCGGATGCGGACCCATTAAAGGGGTTCTCCGAGTTATATATATTGATGACCTATCATCAATATCAGATCGTCAGGGGTCCGACACCCGGCACCCCTGCCGATCAGCTGTTTGAAGAGGAGGCGCGCGCCGTATCAGCGCTGCCTCCTCTTCATTGTTTACATGCTGGCCGACATGGGGTAGTGGTGAGTATGCGTAATTACACCTAACTGCCCCATTCATTTCTATGGGAAGAATCGCTCCCATACAAGTCTATGGCATAGACTTGTATGGGAGCGATTCTTCCCATAGAAATGAATGGGGCAGTTAGATGTAATTACACCTACTCACCACTACCCCCGTGTCGGCCAGCATGTAAACAGTGAAGAGGAGGCAGCGCTGATACGGCGCACGCCTCCTCTTCAAACAGCTCATCGGCGGAGGTGCCGGGTGTCGGACCCCCGCCGATCTGATATTGATGACCTATCCTGAGGATAGGTCATCAATATATATAACTCGGAGAACCCTTTTAATCTCAATGGGGCCGCAAAACACGCACACAGCGCACCGCGTACAGTCCGCATCCATAAGTCTGTTCCGCGTCCCCTCAAGACAAGAATAAGGCTACTTTCACACCAGCGTTTTTGCTGGATCCGTCGTTCTGAACGGATCCCTTTGTATTATCTTTTACATAGCCAAACTGATCCGTCATGAACTCTATTGAAAGTCCATGGGGGACGGATCCGTTTTCTATTGTGTCTGAGAAAACGGATCCGTCCCCATTGACTTACATTGTGAGTCATGACGGATCAATTTGGATCAGTTTCTTCATGCGGACACCAAAACGCAGCAAGCAGCATTTTAGTGTCCACCTCCAAAACGGAATGGAGACTGAACTGAAGCAAAACTGATGCACGGATCCTTTTCCATTCAGAATGCATTAGGACAAAACTGATCAGTTTTGGACCATTTATGAGAGCCTGTGACGGATCTCACAAATGGATCCTTACAACGCAAGTGTGAAAGTAGCCTAAGACTTTTTTAGAGACGGTGAAAAAAAGGCATAATGCTCACAGTCAGGATCCTTGTTTTGCGCACCACAAAACACTTACGGCAGTGTGAATGAGGCCTAATTGTGAGATGCCCCCTTATTGATGAAGGGCTCTAGAGAGGCAAGGCCTGTGCTGACATACATTTCGACTCATGTAACTGCTTGCACACATAGTGGGGGAAGATCGTCCCACCAGTGTACTAGCAGATTTGTGCACGCATATACACTAAGAATAATTCACAGTGGACATGCTCGTGTTCTGTGTAGACTGAGGTACCTTGTGGAAGTATTTGAACCATTAAATTCTAAATAACTTTTAACTGTCCCTATGTTAAAGAACATCTGTCAGCAGGATCGACCAGAATGAAAATTGGGGTTTCAGTGCACTGAGAGGCGTGGCCAACACTAAAAAACTGAGGAGCTGAGGTGCACAGAGGGGCTAGGTCCCGCCCCTCAGTGCACTAAAGCCCTTGTTTGCTTACAGAATAAAAGTTTTTTATTCTCAAGAAGGCAACAACTGATTTTCACAAAACAGGTGTCATTTTAATTAGCAGAATCAACCCTAACAGGCAGTATGCCTGGTTTACTAGAGTTTATCCTGCTGACAGATGCTCTAGAAGACTACTTTCACACTAGCATTTTTGCTGGATCCGGCAGGGATCAGCAAAAAACGCTTCCATTATGTATGGATCCGGTTGTATTATCTTTAACATAGCCAAGACGGATCTGTCATGAACACCACTGAAAGTCAATGGGGACGGATCCGTTTTCTATTGTGTCAGATTGTGTCAGAGAAAACAGATCCGTCTTGCTCCGCATCCCAGGACAGAAAGCACACTACAACATGTTGCGGCTTGCTCTTCGGTCTGGGAACACAACCACACGGAACGGAATGCATTTTGGAGCACTCCGTTCTGTTCAGTAACGTTTTGTCCCCATTGACAATGAATGGGGACAAAACGGAAGCGTTTTTTTTCCGATATTGAGCCCCTATGACGGATCTCAATACTGGAAAACTTAAATGCTAGCGTGAAAGTAGCCTAAGACAAGGCATGACCTTCTGACATTTCATCTCTTCTGTTCACATTTTAGCTCATCAAGGAAAACTTACTCTTCACTTGTAGCAAAGTATTTTCTTTTGCAGACGCAAAAATCCCAATGATATGAAAATAAGTTTTATCCCTTAAAGGGATTATCCCATGACTAATGTAAAAAATGAACATCAGACATCATATAGTACATGACCATCTCTTTCTAACAAATCTAGAACCAGCCCTGTACCTCACATGGATCCAGAGATCTCCACATTCATTGCTCTGCTAGATTTATATCAAGCTGGCAGCTCAAGGGGAGTGTCTTTTCTGCTGCAGCTCAGGGGGCGTGTCCATGTTCTGCCTATCACAGCTCAGGAGGTGTGTCCATGCTCTCCCTATCACAGCTCAGGAGGCAGTTGAAGGATGAAACAGAAGATGTGCGGCCTTCTCAGTGAGCAGGACAAAGAGATAAGAAAAAAACAACAGAAGGTGGCGCTATACAGATGCATTTTATTGAATAACTCAGTGGCTATGGTAAATTTTTAATTACATGCAATTACAAAAGTATTCAGATGCAGGATCTGGTTTGAAAACTGTAGAATATTTGTGATGGGACAACCTCTTTAACTGTTATGACTCATTAAGGTTGCCTATGCTTCCTGCTACTTGTTAAGGTCAAGATACATATCCTTAGATAAAGCTCTGATGCATATTAAAGAATGTTTGGCTCTTTAGATTGGCGCTGGTTAAAGGCTTTTCTATAATAAAGATGGTAAGTGAGTCCAGGGTAGAGAAGTTCCCTGAGATGTTTGAATACACATACGTTTCTGTTGATTGATTGATTCTCACCGCTATACCATATTTCCCATTTAATTTGGAATGTAGTGTTGAAGACCATAATGAACTACTTTAGCATACACTGCCCTCATTGTTATTTGTGAAATAACTCTGAGTGGTAGATCAAAGCAGAATTGTCTTCTGCTGAGACTCGTGGTCCCTTTTGTGGTGCAGAATCCTGGAATCCAGAGTCTAGTTTAATGCCTCATTCACACATCAGTGTTTGGTCAGTGATTTCCATCAGTGATTCTGAGACAAAACCAGGTGCGGCTCTAAACACAGAACAGGAGCAGATCTTTCCCTTATACCTCATCTCTGTTTAGGCTCCACTTCTGGTTTTGGCTGATGGAAATCACTGACCATAGCTGAATGAGGCTTAACTCGAACTGACGTGTGAATGAGGCTTAACTCGAACAAAGCAATTTGTCTATGAACTTTTTTTTACATAGTTTCTGCAGAGCCTGGAGAGGCCTGAGAGGACCAGTTATGAAATCTAAGGGCGAGATCAGATAGGGAGGCTACAGGGCAGCTAAGATGTGGCAGCTATAGCAGCCTTGGCTATGGCAGCCTTGACATGGCCACTAATTGTCTGAGAAACATGTGGCTGTGCAGGCCATCGCGGCACTCTATTAGATCAGTAGACATGGATTGTTTTTTTAGTGTTCATTATTAATAAGTTAATTAATTAAGTTCTAATGTGCTAATAGAATACCACCATGGCGTGTATGACCACACAGTTCTCGGGCGCACTGTGGCAGCCCCATCCAGCCATACCCTTACACTACAGGAGGCAGAAGAGTGTCTTTCTGTAAGGCAAGTTTCACACTAGCGGCAGTGGATTCCGACAGGCTGTTCCGGCGCAGGAACAGCCTGCTGGATCTGTGCTGCCGCTGGTGTACGTGTGGGGCCAGAACTATGCTCCGGCCCATTCACTGTAATGGGAGCGGGCAGCGGATCCGGCCGCACCAGTGGCAGCACGGATCCGGCAGGCTGTTCACCCGCCGGAACAGCCTGCCGGAATTCACTGCCGCTAGTGTGAAAGTACTCTAATGTCCCGTAATTCTCAAATAAATAAAGATATCCTAAATCTGGTGCTTGGCAGCAGGAACATTGACATCCACATGAATCACCACTGCTGGGTAAAGGTGTATTTGTCTTTCAGGAATATTCAATCTTTAAGCAACAGGACAAACAAAGCCACTGTGCTAGAGAGATAAGCTGCTCAGAGGGTCAAACAGGGTCCTCTTCTCTCTGAATAACACTGTACATTCATACATGGTAGATTTCCACAGAGGACCACCTGATGGATCACAGTATACCATGTAATCTGTTCACATGGTGCAGTTTTTGCATGGGTCTGACTTATAAAGTAAAATGAAGTTTTACGTATGAACAGGCTGGTGTTGTCTACATGCTGGAATGTCTCCAGTATGTGAGATTCTCAGCCCAGTAGAACATTAAAAATAAAAATAAATAACTTTATTAGATAATACTGTAATAAAATCAGGGCACATAGACCCAGGTATCAACCAAAAACAGGCTATAGGGGCACTCGTATGATAAGAAGTGAGGTAAACAATTCACCTCCCCTCAGATGCACCCTATAAAATGCACTATAAGCTGCTGATCTAAATTGAGATCCAGTAGCAGTGCCTCAAAGCGATCACCCTTAAAGTGGTTGTCCCACGAATAATATTCTACAGTTTTCCAACCAGCACCTGGATCTGAATACTTTTGTAATTTTAATGTAATTAAACATTTGGCATAGCCACTGAGTTATTCAATAAAATGTATCTGTATAACGCCACTTGCTGTTTGTTCTTTTCCTTATTTCTTTGTCCTGCTCCCTGAGATGGTCGCACATGCTCAATTTCATCCATCAACTGCCTCCTGAGCTGTGATAGGGAGAGCTGAGACACGCCCCCTGAGCTGTGATAGGGAGAGCTGAGACACGCCCGCTGAGCTGCAGCAGAAAAGACACTCCCCTTGAGCTGTCAGCTTGATATAAATCTATCAGAGCAATGAATGTGGAGATCTCTGGATCCTAGTGAGGTACAGGGCTGGTTCTAGCTTTGTTAGAAAGAGCTTGTTATGTACTATATGATGTCTGATTTTCATTTTTTACATTAGTAATTGGATAACCCCTTTAAACTGGTGAGGGAAAGCTGGTGCTATGAATCACAGCCTTTCCTATTGACAGGGTGAAAGACCAGAGGGATCACGTTAGAGACTGAGGAGTCAAAAAGTAATGAGTGCTCATTTGCGTGAGTACAGACTCCTTTCCAGTCTCCTATTGTGGTCCAAAAATATCACCTCCCTTAGCTCGACGCGTTTCTATATGGGGTATTACTCCCCACACTTCATCAAGAGCTTAATTTGATGTAAAAAACAGAGCAATCGGTGCTATCAGATGTGGACTGCACATTTCTTGCACTGATTGCTCTCTTTTGGTCTATGTTCCCTGATTTTATTACAGTATTATCTAATAAAGTTCTTAACTTTTATTTTTAACGTTCTACCAGGCTAAGAATTAGACTATTTTAGTGACTGTCTACCTTGATTACCTTTTGATGTTATTTAGTTCTCCAGTATGTGAGACCCACTCTGTAAGTTGAAGACAAGAATCCAGGAGAATGGCCGTAACATTAAGAAGGGACTGGAGATGCATAGTTTCTCCTTACATTTCATACAGTACCACAATAGATATCCAAAATGTGTTATATATTCTGTTATACTGTTCCATTATAAAAGGGTTATAACGGAATATAACGGAATTTAAGGGCTGAATGCAAAATGGAAGCCTTCAGAGGAGTTCCGTTTTGATCCGTCCAAGAGTTCTATCGGCACAAATAACGGTCCAATCTTGTTCTATTATGTAAGGAGGAAAAAAAGTCCAGTTGCATCATAGTGCCCCTGTAATGTGGCAATATAAAATGCCCCTATATAGTGCCCCCAGTAAATGCGCCTATAGTGCTCCTCTCCCCCCTTCCCCATAGTGCCCCCCATAATGTACCAGTATAATATGCCTTTATACAGAGCTCCCAGTAGATGCTCTCATAGTGCCTCTCATAGTGCTCCTGTAGATGCCCTCAGTGTCCCTCATAATGTGTGCCAGTATAAAATGCCCCTTTAAAGTGCCCCCAGTAGTTGCCGTCTTAGTGCTCCTCTTTCCCCCTTCCCCATAGTACCCCATAATATGTCCCAGTATAAAATGCCCTATATAGAGCCCCCAGTAGATGCCCTCATAGTGCCCCCCAAAGTGTGCCAGTATAAAATACCCCTTCTTAGTGCCCCCAGTTGATGCCCACCATAATGTGCCAGTAAAAAATGCCCTTTCTTAGTGCCCCTAGATGCTCTCATAGTGCTCCTCTCCTGCATTGTGCCACTATATGGCTGCCAACAATGCAATGCAGGCCTCTTTTGGTCTGTGTCCCACCCTTTTTGCAGGCCGGCTTAGGCGGCACGATGATAATGACGACGTCTCGCCGCCAGCATCGGCCTCTGATAGGCTGCAGGCACTAGGCCTGAAGCCTATTAGAGGAACAGGGAAGGGAGTCACCTCTCCCTTGCCCTGCTGCAGTGTGCATCAGTATGGCTGTCCTGAGGACAGCGATACAGATGAATGTAGAGAGAAGAGCGCTTCCACAATGGAAGCTCTTATTTCCCCCCGCCACAGCCCCCACTGATGTCCAGATCGCCTCACTTTGTTTAATTGCCCGTGCGGCCCTGATCCTAATGATTAGATCTGTAATCGCTAATTGTCTAATTTTATTTAAAGGGAAAAAAATACCCTCCCCCCAAGGCCACTTTTTCCGGGACAATATTTGGTCAGTATTGTGCATCAGTATTTGTAAGCCACAAGTGGAATGGATCATACAGACAGAAAAATATACTGGGAATATTTGTCCATCTTCCCTGTTCTGGAACCACTTTTATGACTTTTTTCAGGAGTAAATCTTAGTAAATTTGCTGGCCTAGCCTCCAATACTTCCTCCACACTCCCAACTGGTGAGGAGAGCGTAAAAACGGGGGGTTTAAAAAGTCACAAAAGGAGTCTTGTGACTATTTTTATGATAAAGACTGGCATAAAAATGTTCGTAATTGAACCCCTTTGTCTCTTATTGGTAAGAGAGGTGATAACATGAAGATAAGTTCCTCTGTGACCCCACTTCATTCATTCATTCATTCATTTATAAAGAGAACTGTTACTTACCTTCTAAATCCCCTGCCAGTCCTGCAGGGATGACATAACATCATTCATGTGACTCCTGCAGCCAGTCACTGGCCTCAGGGGAATGCTTGCATGTACAGAACATGACAACTATGACTGGTGATTAGCTACAGCACGTCATGACATATGACAGGTGTCCTCAGCAGAAAAAGCGCTGTATTTTATAAAATTTGTTGCTGCCCATTTAGTTTTTTGTTTTAATCGGCCACCTGTCTGTCAGCAGTTTTGCTGATGCAAAACTGCAGATGGACAACGATGGATGCAGTGGAGCCAATCTACCACTGTCCCTAAGACCCCATTCAGACATATACGGGCCGTGAAAGCCCGGCCTGTGCTGCCCCAGAGGACGGGAGCGCACGGCGTCATTGGTTGCTATGACGCCGTGCGCTTCCTGAGGCCGCCGCCGTACAGTGAAAGACGGTCGTCTGAATGGGGCCTAATTTTAATCACCGTAATGTCGAAAAAGAGCCTGAAGCAGTGAAGCCTGCGTGCTCACCCCTGGTGCACTGCTGGTAGCACTGCCCATGAGATTCAAAGCTAATTTTTTTAGCACCAGCAGTGATTAAAAGCACATCACCTCCACTGTATAGTGATCAGTTATGGCTGTTCATTGGGTGATTGGCAGCACCTTTACACAAGCCACTTAGTAACAAGCATTCCTAGGAATGCTCCCTCCCGATAATTGCCCTGATCATTGACCCATATAAAGGGACCTTTAATATATGAATTCCGGTTTTTATCAAAACAACGCCAAGTACCGCCTAGTGCTTGTTCAGATGACAACTATCTCTTCTAACTCCCGCCATACATATATGAGTTTGACTCGGCTAGGCATGTATACGTTTTCAATCGGCAGAGAGGAGAAAACAGTTGAGAGACACCTTTGGTGGCTGCTTAACTCCGGGGAGAACAAAAGGATTGGGTGAGAAAATTCTGTTTGCCGGATCCCTCCTACTGTATCTGTTGGAGGGGGAGCTGGGAGCTCTCCATACATGTTAGATTGTCAGCTGAAATTGATGACTTATTTTCAGGATAGGACTTCAATATCAGAAAGGTGGAGGCCAACACATAGCACTCCTACCAATTAGCTGTTTTGGGCAGCTGCCAGCACCAGTGGTCTCCAAAGCCAGTGTAATGCAGCTTAGCTCCCATTCACTTGCAGTACCCCAGCACGGCCACTACACAGAGGATGGAGCCTTCTGTTCCAGCTCTGTCCAGTATATAATTTCCCAGCCCCGGGAACAGCAAATCAGTGGGGATGTCAGCTGTCAGACCCCCATTGATCCTGAAGATTGGTCATGAATATCTAAGTCCTGGCTATGTTCACATGGCAAAATGGTCATCCTGAAAAATTAAAAAGCATAATCAGCCTCTGAAATCAGGTCTTTTGAGGCATTTTCTTGTTATCTTATTTTGGAGTGTATTTAACGTTTATTGAATTGTATTTTATGTGCGTACTTTATGTTCTCCAAGAAATTTTAGGATATTTTCATTGACTTCAATAAGATACACAGAGTAAAATACATTTCAAACAAGTGACAAATCGCTTCTTGAATTTTATTTCATATCATGGACGTAAAAAGTATGCACCTGTGTTAACTATGCTGCATATTTCCCATTGAAAACAATGGTAAGCGTATTGCTAGCATTTTAGCAGCATATTATGGGACTTCTGCACTATAATTTCTTATATGAAAGTTCAGCTATGGTCAACTGTAAGTGCTACATTGAAGTGGAAGCAACTTAGCCATGAAGACCACACAAACTCATGGAGCGGGACCACCGAATCTTAAAGGGGTATTCTCATCTTAGACAATGGGGGCATATCGCTAGGATATGCCCCCATTGTCTTATAGGTGCGGGTTCTACCGCTGGGACCCGCACCTATATCCAGAACGGAGCCCCCGAACTGAATGAGGGTGCACTGCGCATGCGCAGCCGTCCTCTATTCATTTCTATGGGGCCGCCGAAAATAGCCGAGCTGGCTCGGCTAATTCGGTCGGCTCCATAGAAATAAATGGGAGCGGTGGCCGCGCATACACGGCCCGGCTCCCATTCATTTCTATGAGCGGAGCGGGGACCTGCGCCTGGTGGTGGCCGGACCCCCGGAAACCCGGGGTCCTCCAGGCTCAGCGGTCCCCGCTCCGTTCTGGATATAGGTGCGGGTCCCAGCGGTGGGACCCACACCTATAAGACAATGGGGGGCATATCCTAGCGATATGCCCCCATTGTCTAAAATGAGAATAACCCTTTAAAGAATCAGGTGAAAAATCGCCTATCCCCTATAGCACCCCTCACTGCACGCAAGAACTGTGCGAAGGGAGCCTTATGAAAGGGTTCCCATTGTCAAACAGCTGCATATACTAAGATCACAATGGGTAACGATGGGCATCTTCCGGAGTGATGTCATCAGTGCCTGGTGTTACTAATACTCTTGTGGCTGAGTGCACCCACATTCCCCCAGACATCTAGTGGAAAGCAATATATATACAGTGCTGTACTTTACACTGTACAGATAAATGATTAATTCTGTCCCTGCCAATGTCCTGTACATGGTTTAAATATTAATCAGTGGTTTCCAATGTCACATATCACACCATCATCTCATTCTATTATGAAATATTTTGCACATTCTAGAGACTTTCAATAAATTGTGAGCAATTATAAATCAAATCAATCCCTCAAGGCGCAGGACCCTATATATATTACTAATATGGACTTATTGACAATAGAACAGACAATAATTAATACATAAAATCACATATAGTGGAACAAACTACAATTTTTAGTTTTAGTTTATTTTAAGTTTGTTCCACTATATGGGATTTTATTTATTCATTATTGACTTATCTATTGTCAATAAATCCATATTAGTAATATATATAGGGTCCTGATTAGAGATGAGCGAATGTGCTCGTTACGAGCACTGTATCGCTCGTCTCCCGTGCGAACAAATGCCCGCAGGCATTGCGGATCCGTCCTCAGCTGCATGTAAGTCAATGAGGACGGATCGTTTGGTATGAGTGTCATACCAAACGATCCGTCCTCATTGATTTACATGCAGCTGAGGACGGATCCGCAATGCCTGCGGGCATTTCACATGGGAGCCGAGCGATACAGTGCTCGTAACGAGCACATTCGCTCATCTCTAATCAGGACCCTATATATATTACTAATATGGATTTATTGACAATAGATAAGTCAATAATGAATAAATAAAATCCCATATAGTGGAACAAACCCTAGTCCAGGGATGCTCAACCTGTGGCTTTCCAACTTCCACAATGCCCTGCTGTAGGCGGATAGCTGTAGACTGTCCAGGCATCCTGGGAGTTGAAGTTTTGAAACAGCTGGAGGGCAGCAGGTTGAGCATGCCTGCTCTAGAGGCACATAGAGCAGTGTCCTACCACTGTTAAAGGGGCGGGCTGCTGTAGAGGTCACTGTTAAAGGGGCGGGCAGCTGTAGAGGTCACTGTTAAAGGGTCGGGCTGTTGTAGAGGTCACTGTTAAAGGGGTGGCCTGCTGTGAAGGTCACTGTTAAAGGGACGGGCTGCTGTAGAGGTCACTGTTAAAGGGACGGGCTGCTGTAGAGATCACTGTTAAAGGGGCGGGGTGCTGTAGAGGTCACTGTTAAAAGGGCGGGCTGGTGTAGAGGTCACTGTTAAAGGGGCGGGCTGTTGTAGAGGTCACTGTTAATGGGGCGGGCCGCTGTAGAGGTCACTGTTAAAGGGGCGGGCTGCTGTAGAGGTCACTGTTGAAGAGGCGGGCTGCTGTAGAGGTCACTGTTAAAGGGGCAGGCCGCTGTAGAGGTCACTGTTAAAGGGGCTGGTCGCTGTAGAGGTCACTGTTAAAGGGGCGGGCTGCTGTAGATGTCACTGTTAAAGGGGCGGGCTGCTGTAGAGGTCACTGTTAAAGGGGCGGGCTGCTGTAGAGGTCGCTGTTAAAGGGGCGTGCTGCTGTAGAGGTCGCTGTTAAAGGGGCGGACTGCTGTAGAGGTCGCTGTTAAAGGGGCGGGCTGCTGTAGAGGTCACTGTTAAAGGGGCGGGCTGCTGTAGAGGTCGCTGTTAAAGGGGCGTGCTGCTGTAGAGGTCGCTGTTAAAGGGGCGGACTGCTGTAGAGGTCGCTGTTAAAGGGGCGGGCCGCTGTAGAGGTCGCTGTTAAAGGGGCTGGCCGCTGTAGAGGTTCGTGTTAAAGGGGGGTGCTGCAGTACAGGTCACTGTTAAAGGGGCGGGCACTGTGGAGGTCACTCTCGATATTTTTTAACGACACACACACACAAACAGTAAATGAAATAAATTAAATATACCCGGGGTGAAGCCGGGTCCTTCAGCTAGTTTATTATATTTATCAGGTTGTGAGCACTTGTAAGTATTTGCTTCCCTGCCACCAGTCATACCAGATTCATCTTATGGAAAACCATAGGTTATTTGTTTACATGCTTTTATATATTCCAGGAAATGCAACAATATATTACAAATTTTTAGTACTAATACTTTTGCACAATAAAAACCCTTTTCTTTTTTTTTTAAAAAAAAGAAGAAAATTATTTTATATTGCTGCATCACAAGACCCATAACTTTTTTGTTTTTCTTCTATGGAGCTTAGTTAAAGTGGGGGCTTGATTTTTGCAAAACGACATTGGTATCATTTGGGGTACATAAAACTTTTTGATCGCTGTTTATTCTGTATTTTGGTGGCAAATTGGCAAAAAGAGATTCTGACATTTTTTATTTATTTATTTTTTAAGGCGTTCATTGTATGGGATAAATTGCATGATAATTGCATAGTGCGGATCATTATGGCTGTGGTCATATCATATATGTGAACAAGAATTATTTTGCAATTTTTTCCATTGCATTTTTTAATGAAAAAAATATGTATTTTTTAAATTCATAAAAGTTTTAAAAAATATTTTTTAACCATTCAATAGTCCCACAAGGGGACTATAATAGTCAATCTTTTGATTGCTTCTAAATACATTGCACTATTTCTGTAGTGCAATGCATTTTAATGTCAGTGCTATACTGGCATTCACCAGCAGGCTGCATCCAAGAGGCATAGCCTGCTGGGGAAAGCTGGTGGCAGACCTGAGGCCTTCAGTAGGTCCGGCCTGCTTTTACTGACATAGGCATCCCACAATCTCATTTGTGGGGTGCCAATGGGAGACAGAGGGGGGTCTGTTCCAACTGTAACCGCTGTGGGGATTCGCTCTGGTAGGCAAGGGGAGCGGACGCAGAACAGAGGCACAAAAACAGATCTTGATCAAACTGCAGTGTTTTATTCACACAAGCAGGTTTAATAGCCCAGCAAACAACTTCACCTTAGGCCCCATGCAGACATCCGTGGAGCACGGTCCATGAAAACCCAGACTGCTCTCCTGCTGAGTGCACGAGCGCATGGCGTCATTGATTGCTATGACGCTGTGTACTTCGTGCCACCGCCGCTGTACAGTAATACACTGGTATGATCTATGTGAGTGTGTTACTGCAAATCGGCGGTGGCACAAAGTACAGTGCCTTGCGAAAGTATTAGGCCCCCTGGAACTTTTCAACCTTTTGCCACATTTCAGGCTTCAAACAAAAAGATATAACATTTTACATTTGTGGTGAAGAATCAACAACAAGTGGGTCACAATTGTGAAGTGGAACAAAATTTATTGGATCATTTAAACTTTTTTTGTAATAATAAAACTGAAAAGTTGGGCGTGCAAAATTATTTGGCCCCTTTACTTTCAGTTCAGAAAACTCACTCCAGAAGTTCATTGAGGATCTCTGAATGATCCAATGTTGTCCTAAATGACTGATGAAGAGAAATAGAATCCACCTGTGTGTAATCAAGTCTCCGTATAAATGCACCTGCTCTGTGATAGTCTCAGGGTTCTGCATCATGAAGACCAAGGAACACACCAGGCAGGTCCGTGATACTGTTGTGGAGAAGTTTAAAGCCGGATTTGGATACCAAAAGATTTCCCAAGCTTTAAAGAGGCTCTGTCACTAGGTTGTAACCTATGTATTTAAATACATAGGTTACAAGGCCTAGTGACAACTTTTAAAATCATACCTTTCATGCAGAGTTCTGCGCAGAGGTCGCGTAGAAATTTAAACTTTAAAAAGTATGCAAATGAGCCATCGGAGCACCGGGGGGCGGCCTCTTTCCTCTGGAGCACCGCTCCTTCACGGCCCCCCCGGGCCCGAGGCACGTCCCCTGTCTCTAATCACGCCATTTCTGTATTTGATAGACAGCGCTAGACTGGTAAGTCTAGCGCTGAACTCTCGCACATGCACCCTAAAATTTTCCCGGCACATGCGCAGTAGCGCTTGCAGTGTCTACACTGCAAGTGCTGTCTTCTCTTCTGCGCACGCGCCGTCACTTCGCTGGTCCCGGGAGTGACGGCGCGTGCGCAGAAGAGAAGACAGCGCTTGCAGTGTAGACACAGAGTCTGTCCATAGGACAACAATCAGTCAAACACTTCACAAATCTGGCCTTTATGGAAGAGTGGCAAGAAAGCCATTTCTCAAAGAGATCCATAGAAAGTCTCGTTTACAGTTTGCCACAAGCCACCTGGGAGACACACGAAACATGTGGAAGAAGGTGCTCTGGTCAGATAAAACCAAAATTGAACTTTTTAGAAACAATGCAAAACGATATGTTTGGCGTAAAGGCAACACAGCTCATCACCCTGAACACACCATCCCCACTGTCAAACATGGTGGTGGCGACATCATGGTTTGGGCCTGCTTTTCATCAACAGGGACAGGGAAGATGGTTAAAATTGATGGGAAGATGGATGGAGCCAAATACAGGACCATTCTGGATGAAAACATGTTGGAGTCTGCAAAAGACCTGAGACTAGGACGGAGATTTATCTTCCAACAAGACAATGATCCCAAAAATAAACGTATCCAGGTCTTAGAATGTCCAAGTCAAAGTCCAGACCTGAATCCAATTGAGAATATGTGGAAAGAGCTGAAAACTGCTGTTCACAAACGCTCTCCATCCAACCTCAAAGAGCTCGAGCTGTTTTGCAAGGAAGAATGGGCAAGAATTTCAGTCTCTAGATGTGCAAAACTAATAGAGACATACTCCAAGTGACTTGCAGCTGTAATCGCAGCAAAAGGTGGCGCAACAAAGTATTAATGCAAGGGGGCCGAATAATTTTGCACGCCCCACTTTTCAGTTTTATTATTACAAAAAAAGTTTAAATGATCCAATAAATTTTGTTCCACTTCACAATAGGTGCGAGTCCTGCCTCTGGAACCCACTTCTATGACCAGAATGGGATTCTGAAGTGAAGGAGGGCACACCGTGCATTCGAGGCCACCCTCCATTTACATCTATGGGAGTTTCAAAAATTCCCAAGCAGTGGCTCGCCAATTCTCGGAAGTTCCAGAGGTGGCCGCCCTTGTGTGGCTTGTCCTCCATTCACTGCGATGGGGCATGCTTGCTCGGCTATTTTTATAAGTCTCATAGAAGTGAATGGAGAGTAGGTTGCTTGTTTCACCTGATCCTTTTTTTTCCCCCAAGACATGCCGTCAGAGGTGTCTTGCGGTGGCTTTCTCCTCTCTCCCCATTGACAACACATACACGCTCGTTTGAACCAAATGTCTAATATGGGGGAGTTGGGAGAGATTTAGTGGAAACAGCACTATGATGACTTGTGGTGCTACACATCAGTAATGCAGAGCACCAATAAGCCAATAAATTCATTCAGAATGCCCAAGTTTTGTGTACGACGGACCCTCTCTGGTATACTATGGTGTAAGGTGGCCTGTTATGATACTGGAGAAGGAGTAAGCAGAGTACAGTGGAGAACTGATGGCAGGTGTCCTCAGAACTACTAGACTAGGAGATGAGGTAAAGTAGAAGTCCAACAAGGACTAAGAACTCTCTGACAAAGATAGTTCTTTGGGGACAGGAGACTGGAACAAGTCACAATACTCAAGCAATGTTTGGATAAACGTCATAGCATAAAATTGGCTCAAACAGGAAACAAGCTGGTTCCCATCCCTCATGATATTGGCCATCTTGAGTAACAGCAAGTAAAAGAGAAAACCAACCACCCCAAGGGAAGTGCAGCACCATTTTCAAAGTGTAAAACAGCAGCCTCTAGAGGTCAGTTAGCAGAAGACAACAGACTCCACACATGGCCATACACATTACTTATTTCGACCCATACCTGCCAATTTTGTCAAGACTCGCCAACATTATATCAGCATATATCAGAGGGAAAAAAAGGGATCATGCATGTTAATACTAACTTGCCTGATCCTTTGTTCTCTGCTGGCAGCAGACATAGCTGAAAGGAAATCTTTACTTCAAACTAAGCTCTACAACATATCACAAGAAATGTCCAATCAAAAGAACATGGCCCGCTGTTCACTCTGACAGGCTTCAGGCCTAGTCATCATCATCGCACTTCCTGAATCGGGCAGCGTATGGTGCGGGACCTCATCACTGACAGCTGCATGCAGGTAAGTATATGTGTTTTTTTCATGTGACACCAAGCTGTTGGCCAATATGGGGAATGGGAAGAGGAGTATTATGGGGGCACCTACTGGGGTATTATATACTGGCAGAAATTATGGGGGCAGTATGGGGAGGGAGGGAGAAGAAATCCATGGGGGTTTCTACTGGAGCTACTATATAGGGGCATTTTATACTGAAACACATTATGGGGGCATTATGGGGAATAGGGGAAAGGAGCACTATGGGGGCCTCTACTGGGGCACTATATAGGGGCATTTTATACTGGCAAATATCATGGGGACATTTGTTCCACTGGGCCCACTAAGAGGGGGTATTTTTTGTACTGGCACACAGTAGAGGCATTTTTTGGAACTGGCACACATTATAAAGGGCATTTTTTGTACTGGCACACATTATATGGGGCAATTTTTGTACTGGCACACATTATACGGGGCATTTTTTATACTGGCATACATTATAAGGGGACTTTTTTTTGTATTGCTGCACATTATAAAGGGGCATTTTCTGTCACACAATATAAGATGAATTATTACTACTGGGGGGCACTATGGGAGCATTATTACTTCTGGGGCACAGTAGGGACATTAGTACTGTTGGGGGCACTCTGGCAGAGAAGTATTACTATTGGTGGGAATTTGGGGAGCACTATTACTGTGGGGGGCACCCTGGTACAGTATTAGCTTAGCACAATAATTTTTGGGGGACATTATGTTTGCACTATTAGTGTCAGGGACACTAATTGCTGGAAACTGTTATTTTTTAGGGCACTGTGTGCCAATAATTGTTGAAGGGGGCGTCATCCGACCGAGGACAACATCTGCATGGAGTTTGTATGTTCCTCCAGGTTCTCCGGTTTCCTCCTACACTCTAACTTAGATTGTGAGCCCCATTGGGGACAGTTGGATGCTAATGTCTGTAAAGTGCTGTAGAATATAGCAGCGCTATATAAGTGTGTAAAATAAATAAAAAAATAAATGAATCTGTGGGGTACTAGTATTTTTAGGGGGACTATCTCTTTCTGCAGTATAGTATTGGGCACAGTATTGGTGGTGGCAGAATGGGGCGTTCAGAAGTAGAAAACTAAGAAGTCTGTCAAACTCCGCAGAGACGAGACGCGGCTGACAGAAATCATCATGGCAGCTGGTGTGAAAGGAGAACATGAGGAAAGAGAACATCAAAGGAGACGTCACTTAGATGTAAGAGGTATGTGGCACTGTATTAGAGCTCATTCAGAAGGCCATACAGTATGTTGCTTTCTGCATGTGATCCGCAATTAGGTGCGGACCCATGTCGTATGCTTGTCAGTGAAAATCAGGACGTGGCCCCATTGAAGTCTATGGGTCCGCAAAAATGTGGAATGCAATCCATTTTTTTGTGAACATGCTGAACTGTTCGCAAATAAAATGGATTGCATTTTTGTGGACAGTATACGGCCATCTGAATGAGCCCTTACCCTGTATGTTTTGTAGTTCTCTTTGTAATGTTAGGAGGGAAGAAGTTAGGTTGAGAATTTGGCATAGGGATGGGGTGGGGGCGCTGTTTCAATTTTCACCTCAGGCAGCAGAAAGGCTAGGTGCACCCCTCCTGGTGAATTATATTTCTGCATATGTTTGCAATTACAACATTCCATTTTCTTGGCATTCTGCTGAAGTATTAGGCCATGTAAGACAGCATAGTTCAATCTGAGAAATATAACAAGCCACAAGTCCTGTAATAGAATCATATCCTAAACTTTAGAAACAGCTTCTCCTTGAGCTGTCATTTTAGTATTTTCAACTCTAAATATGAAGGCTCCATGCGCCCTCTGTCCCCCAGACCTTTAAGGCCAGGAAAATAGGGTGTTAGCACCATCTACTGAAATCATAGGTGAACTGAACCTCTTATTACTTGTTTTACTGTATAAGGATGCATTCACAAGACCATGTTTTCGATCCGTGTCTGATCCACAATTTTATTTTTGAGGAACATACCCAGACCCAGGGCTGGAAATGAGGTAGTTTGGTGCCTTAGGCTGAGCAAGCAAAAGCCCCCCACCCCCAACTCAATCAATTTAAAGTGACCCTACTTACTAATAAATAGATTAAAACAAATTTGAAAGAAACAGTCAGGGGCAGATCCAGTGACTTACAGGTGACATGTCTCCACGGATTTCAGTTGCATACTTTCCTTTTCTTTTCCATTTGGTCCAGACCATCCCAGGGGGACATCTTGGGTCGGTTGTGTCCAGCCTAGGGTTGCACCGGGTATCGAATTCTCAATACCCAGTCGATACTTTTGTCCCGGTATCGTATCGATACTGGGATTTGCCTGTTACCGATACTATGCTACTGCGCAGCCTAGTATCAGAGAACATGGAGCGCGCTACTCTCAGCACGCTCCATGTCCCCTCAGCAGCACAGGGGAGAAGGAAGCAGTCTCTCCCTCCCCCCTGTGCTGCTGCTGTTGCTGCTGCCACCGATGAGAGGAGAAGGGGAGGGACTGTGGCCGCTGTGCCACCAATGAACATTACTATCATTTAATACAAGTACAGGAGCGGGGAAGGAGAGCGCAGGTGCGGCACCTGAGGGGTTAACTGCGGCATATCGCAGCTCCCTGTCATACAGGTTGGGTGCCGGCTATGTGATTCTGCCGCTGGCACCCGCTCCTGTATTTGTATTAAATGATAGTAATGTTCATTGATGGCGCAGTGCGCTCTCCCCCCGCTCCTGTACTTGTATTAAATCATAGTAATGTTCATTGGTGGCGCAGTGCGCCCCCCCGCTCCTGTACTTGTATTAAATGATAGTAATGTTCATTGGTGGCGCAGCGCCTCCCCCCCCCAACTCCCCAGCATTAAATCACTGGTGGCAGTGGCCACAGGCGTGCCTCCCCTTTCCCTTCTTCATTGGTGGTGCAGTGGTAGATTTCGATTGGAGCCCCAGCAGTGTAATCGCGGGGCTCCGATTGGTTACCATGGCAACCAGGACGCTACTGAAGTCGTGGCAGCCATGGTAAGCTCCCTGCTGCTGTGTGCACAAAGCCCAGGGCAGCAGGGAGAGTGTACAGTCATGGCCAAAAGTTTTGAGAATGACACAAATATTATATTTTCACATGATCTGCTGCCCTCTGGTTTTTATGTGTGTTTGTCAGATGTTTTTATCACATACAGAAATATAACTGCAAACATATTATGAGTAACAAAAGCTTATATTGACAGTTAGAATGAGTTAATGCAGCAAGTCAATATTTGCAGTGTTGACCCTTCTTCTTCAGGACCTCTGCAATTCTCCCTGGCATGCTCCCAATCAACTTCTGGACCAAATCCTGACTGATAGCAGTCCATTCTTGCACAATCAATGCTTGCATTTTGTCAGAATTTGTAGGTTTTTGTTTGTCCACCCGTCTCTTGATGATTGACCACAAGTTCTCAATGGGATTAAGATCTGGGGAGTTTCCAGGCCATGGACCCAAAATCTCTATGTTTTGTTCCCTGAGCCATTTAGTTATCACCTTTGCTTTATGGCAAGGTGCTCCATCATGCTGGAAAAGGCATTGTTGATCGCCAAACTGCTCTTGGACGGTTGGGAGAAGTTGCTCTCGGAGGACATTCTGGTACCATTCTTTATTCATGGCTGTGTTTTTAGGCAAGACTGTGAGAGAGCCGATTCCCTTGGCTGAGAAGCAACCCCACACATGAATGGTTTCAGGATGCTTTACAGTTGGCATGAGACAAAACTGGTGGTAGCGCTCACCTCGTCTTCTCCGAATAAGCTGTTTTCCAGATGTCCCAAACAATCGAAAAGGGGATTCATCAGAGAAAATGACTTTACCCCAGTCCTCAGCAGTCCACTCCCTGTAACTTTTGCAGAATATCAGTCTGTCCCTGATGTTTTTTCTGGAGAGAAGTGGCTTCTTTGCTGCCCTCCTTGAGACCAGGCCTTGCTCCAAGAGTCTCCGCCTCACAGTGCGTGTAGATGCACTCACACCTGCCTGCTGCCATTCCTGAGCAAGCTCTGCACTGCTGGTAGCCCGATCCCGCAGCTGAAACACTTTTAAGACACGGCCCTGGCGCTTGCTGGTCTTTCTTGGGCGCCCTGGAGCCTTTTTGGCAACAATGGAACCTCTCTCTTTGAAGTTCTTGATGATGCGATAGATTGTTGACTGAGGTGCAATCTTTCTAGCTGCGATACTCTTCCCTGTTAGGCCATTTTTGTGCAGTGCAATGATGACTGCACGTGTTTCTTTAGAGATAACCATGGTTAACAGAAGAGAAACAATGATGCCAAGCACCAGCCTCCTTTTAAAGTGTCCAGTGGTGTCATTCTTACTTAATCATGACAGATTGATCTCCAGCCCTGTCCTCATCAACACCCACACCTGTGTTAATGGAGCAATCACTGAAACGATGTTAGCTGGTCCTTTTAAGGCAGGGCTGCAATGATGTTGAAATGTGTTTTGGGGGATAAAGTTCATTTTCTAGGCAAATATTGACTTTGCAAGTAATTGCTGTTAAGCTGATCACTCTTTATAACATTCTGGAGTATATGCAAATTGCCATTATAAAAACTGAAGCAGTAGACTTTGTAAAAATTAATATTTGTATCATTCTCAAAACTTTTGGCCATGACTGTAAGTCATATGCACCCTAATAGAGCTCTTTTAGGGTGCATAGGACAAGGGTTCTAGCCCCTAAGGGGGCTAATAGGAAATAAAAAGTGTAAAAAAAAAGTTAAAAAAACAAACACCAAAATATTACGTTTAAATTCCCCCTTCCCAATTTTACATATAAAATATATAAACAATAAATAAATAAACATATTAGGTATCGCAACGTCCGAAAAGTCCAAAGTATTAAAATATTAGAAAACATCTCTTATGCGGTGAAAGCCGTACCAGAAAAAATAAATAAATAAAAACCGCACCACCATTTTTTAGTCACCTTGTGCCCCCCCCAAAAAAAAATAGGATAGGAATGTTCTATTATGGGCTGGACATTTTATAAAATGCGGAATGCAAGCGGCTTTTTTTGGTGTTTTTATTTTTTTGCGTGGTATCGAATGGTATTGAGTATCGCAATATTTTTTTATGGTATCAAAACGGAATCATAATTTTGGTATCGTGACAACCCTAGTGCAGCCCCTATGCCACATAAGAAGACACCAGAATTACTATATGGCACATGGGGGACTGTTCTTTTTTGCAAATCAGCCTTTAAATTTATATAGGCCACTGTCACCCTGCTGTTACTCCTAATACTACACCTGCTGTGCTCCCCCATGTCCACAAACACTCTACTGTCAGATATAAAAGTGCCATACAGATAGCCCTCCCATAGCAATATTGCCTGCAATAGTGATAATACTCCCCAAGAGTGCCTCGTTAGTAGCAATGCCTTCATATTATGCCCAATAATAATAATGCCCCTACAGTATCCCTAGTAGGATTAATATAACCATAATGCCCCCAATATTTATAATGCCCTTCTTGCAGTGCCCCCTGTAGCTCTAATGCCCCCTTGTAGTTATAACTCCTCTGTAGTGCCAGTATATAATGCTCCTCCACTCCCCATAGTGCCAGTACATACACTACTCACAAAATGTTTGGCTTCCGGGTGAAATTTACGGAAAACGGAAAAAGATCACACTACAGTGATATTATATCATGAAAGTAGGGTATTTAAGTAGAAACAAAAGTCAACAACAGTGGTGGGTATACCCCCACAAAAAATGTCACTGTTTCAATAACTTGTCATGTGGCCTTGATCATCACTTTCAGCTTGACAAAGATGTCTCATGCTGTTCACAAGTCGTGTTATTGTCTACTGAGGCATGGCATCCCACTCTTCTTGAAGGACGGCCCTCAGGTCATTGAGGCTCTGGGATACAGAGCTACGAGCCTCTACATGGTGAATCCCATGATGATCCCATAGGTTTTCAATGGGATTGAGGCCTGGAGAAAGTTCAGGCCACTCCATATGAGGTATCCCAGCCTCCAGCAGCCATTCCCTAATGATGCGACCTCAATGAGCTGGCGCTTTGTCGTCCATGAAGATGAAATTAGGTCTGTGTTGTTCATGAAAAGGCACAATCACTGGATTAATGATGTTATTCAAGTAATATGGGCTTGTCACTGTACCATTCACAAAGTGCAGGGAAGTTCTGTATTGACTAGACACAACGGCCCACACTGTAACACCACCACCACCAAAGGTGCGTCTAGTGACAACGGTGGCTGATGCATAGCGCTCTCCTTGTTGTCTCCAACATCGTTGGTGGCCATCATTTCTGCTCAGTGTGAATCAATCTTCATCAGTGAACAGCACTGAGCCCTCGTGCAGCATAGATGCTCCCTAGCCCATGCAACACAATGACTCCTGTGGTCAGGTACCCTTACAGGTCATATAGCACTCAGAACATGCAAATGTAAAGGGTTTGGGATGGTCTGACGTGACACCTGGCTGCCTCTCACATCTCTTAAATGTGCCTGGAGTTGTGTGGCATTCATCATCCGGTCCAGCAGGACATTGTTCACAATGAAGAGGTCATCAGTGTGAGATGTGGCCAAAGAACATCCACCTTTCTCCCTGGATCTCTGTTGCAACCTGCTGATGGCACGCTGTGACATTCTAAGCTCAGTGGCCACTTCCATCTGAAAACATCCTGCTTGAAGCCTCGCAATGGCGAGGTACTGGTGATCAATTGTTAGGTGTTATCTCGGTCTCATGATGTCAAAATGTGAACAGCATGATGAGGAGAACTGTTTAAATACCGATTCTAATTGAACCAGAAAATGTATTGAGCGATTCATGTTGTGAATTTTGACGTTAAGCTCCTTGTTAGAGAACAGCAAGCTGTGAAAAAAGTACTGAAACATTGAACAGTTGGACATGTGCATTCAAAAGTTTAGAGAAGGTCACATTAAGTTCACCTATAAAGATTAGAGTGCATTTAAGGCTACTTCCACACTAGCGTTAGTACGGATCCGGCGGGTGAAGGGACCCGCCGCATCAGTACTGAGTAATACAACCTTGTGGATCCGTAATTCCGGATCCGGTTGTATTAGCTTTTAAACGGATCCGGAATAACCTCTATTGAAAGTCAATGGAGGACGGATGCGTTTACAAGTGTGTCCACACCAAACGGATCCGTCCCCATTGATTTGCATTGGGGGTCATTCCGGATCCGTTTAGGTGCGGATAACTAGTACGGAGAGCAAACAGCAACATGTTGCGGTTTGCTCTCCGGTCTGAAGACTGAACGGAATGCTTTCAGGAGCATTCATTGTCTTCAGTTCAGTTTTGTCCCCATTGACAATGAATGGGGACAAAACTGAAGGGTTTTATTCCGGTATTGAGCCCCTATGACGGAACCCTGAAATGTTACCCACAAGCCAAATATCCCTAACTTTTTGTGAGTAGTAGATAATACACCTTTGTACCCCCCTTAGTGCCAGTACATAATGCTCCTTGTGCCCCCCCCTTAATGCCAGTATATAAGTTCACCCCTTATTCCCAGTATGTAATGCTACTCCCCGTTAGTGCCAGTACATAATGCTTTTTGTCCCCCCTTAGTGCCAGTATAAAATGTTCCTTTGTGCCCCCCCTTAATGCCAGTATATAATGTCCCCCTTTAGTGCCAGTACATAAGGCTCCCCCCCCTTTATACCAGTACATTATTGCTAGTATAATATGCTCCTTTGTGCCTCCTCCTAAGTGCTAGTATATAGCAGCCTTATAAACAAGCCTAACGCCAGTGTGAAAGAAGCCTTATTACCTGCCTCAATGCCCCTCTTGCCCCATGTGCCTCACTGCTCCCTCTGCTCCAAGTTCCTCAATGCGCCCTCTGCTAGCCACCTTACAATGATAGAGACATTTTTCTTCTGACATGCTGCGTTTTTTGTCTGGCCGCCTCTCGGCATGTTTGCCGTGCTGCGGCCGCATCTCCAGCTCATCCCCGAATGGGGCAGGGACGGACTTCCGGCAGCACCTGTGTGCAAACAGTACGGATCCAGCAGCTCTCCTGCTGGAACACACTGCCGCACAAGCCTAATGCCAGTGTGAAAGAAGCCTTATTACCTGACAGCGTGTAATAAGAGGGGAAGGACTTGAATAGTTCATTGTCCCCCAAAAGGTTCCTCAGTTTGGATAAACAATGTCCATTTGGCCATCCTTTGAAGCTGCAATGTACCAGTCATCTGCTTTTGCCACATGAGTACTGAACAAATAATTGGTAAAAGCCACATGAATTAGCTGCATTGCAAAGGGTGAAATCCGCAACATAAGTTTTCATGCACACGACCGTATCAGTTTTGGGTTACACAGACTGTGGATCCACAAAATACAGATAGCATCTGTTTGCCATCCACATTTTTTGTGGACCCGTTGACTTCAGTGGGTCAATGGATCCCATTTTGCAGACCCACTGAATCAATGGGTCCACAAAAGAATGCAGATGGCACATGGACGGTGTATGTGCTTTGCAGTTTTGGATATGGTCTTGTGTATGAGGCCTAAATTGACGTGATGCACATTTCAAATCTACACTGTAGATCAGTTTACGGCGCAGACTTTGGTGCATCGAGCAGATCCGCAATCCGCGCGTTTTTAACGCAACGCATCCTGAACAAATCCGCGACGCTCATGTGAAAGAGGCCTAAATGAGACATTAGATAGGCTCCCTAGACATGCACCTAATTGATCACTGGTGCAGGGGTAGACACTTTTGTCTAAGGGCTCATGCACATGAACGTGTGCTGGCCATTCAGTGCCCAATGCGCGGCAAGCGGCTGCCGCAGACGGATTCAGACCCTTTAAACTTTAATGGGTCCTTCATCCATCCGCACCACAAAAAAATAGAACTTTTTTTTGCAGTGTGGAAGCACGGACAGAAACGCCACGGAAGGACTCCTTAGTGCTTCCGTGAGGTTCTGTGCGTCCGTTCTGCGCTGCTCCTTCTGGATTGCAGACCCATTCAAATAGAATTCAGGGAAAGCTTATTCGTTACCACGAAGCGCAAGGAAATTCAGCTTCATAGGCAAATCAAATATTTCCTGAAATTTGGATCAAAGACTTTGATTCGCTCAACACTAGCAAATGTGCCAGAATTCCAGCTTAATTTGTTCTAACAAACTGGCATATATACTTTCTACCACATTTATACCTGTAATTTTAGGCTTAAAGAGGACCTTTCACCACTCCTGACATGCCTGTTTTAATAGCTTCATGCATTCCCCATGTAATAACAGTTCTGGAACATCTATTCTTATGTCTGTATGTTGTGTCATTCCTTTATTATTTCTACTAGAAGTTATGAATGAATTGCTAGCAGTCTGCAGTAAGGGTACAGATGGGTGTTAACCTGTTGGGGGTGTGTACCTGCACAGACTGAAAATAGCTACACTAATTGGATAGAGTGAGTCTGTGCAGGTCCCCCCCCCCCCCCAACTGGTTACCTCCCCTCTCTACCCTTACTGCAGACTGCTAGCAATTCATTCATAACTTCTAGTAGAAATAATAAGGGAATACTACAACATAGAGCCATAAGAATAGATGTTCCAGAATTGTTATTACATGGGGAATGCATGTAGCTATTGAAACAGGCATGTAAAATGTTACACTTTTTTTTTTTTTAAGCTGCCCCAAAATGATCATCCAGCATAACCAGTAGTAAATTTGCCCCACTATTTTAGAACAAACTCGAGCTCCATTACTAACCTGCTAACTATATGGGAAGCTCAGAAGCATTTCATCATTGACATTTTTATTACAGTAAGTAACCATGCTAACAATGAGAACTAAACAGGTCTCTTAAAGAGGACCTTTCACCACTCCTGACATGCCTGTTTTAATAGCTCCATGCATTCCCCATGTACTAACAAGTCTGGAACATCTATTCTTATGGCTCTATGTTGTGCCATTCCTTTATTATTTGCACTAGAAGTTATGAATGAATTGCTATTTGCCTTCAGTAAAGGAACAGAGGGGAGGTGACCACTTGGGGGTGTGTCCCTGCACAGTCTTATTCTATCCAATCAGTGCTGCCATGTTCAGACTGTGCAGGTACACGCCCCCAACTGGCTACCTCCCCTCTGTTCCCTTACTGCAGACTGCTAGCAATTCATTCATATCTTCTAGTGCAAATAATAAAGGAATGGCACAACATAGAGACATAATAGATGTTCCAAAATTGTTATTACATGGGGAATGCATGGAGCTATTAAAACAGGCATGTCAGGAGAGGTGACAGGTCCTCTTTAAAGGGTTTTTGTCACCAGAAATACCCAAATTAAACTGGCTGACATTGGCAATGTGCTAATGTCAGCTGCACCTAACTACCCTACTCTTAGTTTTCTCCATGCCCCCATTACTGGATAAATTAAACTTTGATAATATATGCTAATTAGCCTCTAGCGTTGCCCCTGCTCCTAGAGGCTCTTTTCTCCCACCTCATTCACCGCCCTCCGAAGCTTGATTGACAGGGCCAGGCAGCGAGTGCTCTCCTCCTCCTGCCGGCCCTGTTTGCTGGGGAAATCTTGCGCCGTGCCATATTCAGCGCAGGCAGAGTAAGGAAGCGTCCTTCACTATGCCTGCACTGAATACTGAATGGAGGAGAACACTGCCTGGCCCTGTCAATCAAGCTTCAGAGGGCGGTGAATGAGGTGGGAAAAAGGAGCCTCTAGAAGCAGGGGCAACTCCCCCCCCCACCCGCACCTAGAGGCTAATTAGCATATTATAAAAGTTACATTTATCGAGTAAAGGGGGCATGTAGAAGACTAACAATAGGCTAGTTAGGTGCAGCTGACATTAGCACATCGCTAATGTCAGCCAGTTTAATTTGGGTATTTCTGGTGACAGAAACCCTTTAACTTCTTACACAAAAAAAGGCATGGAGACCAGACACAAATAGACACTACTGATCTGCTCGTGAGACAAACACTGCACCTTATATACAGTGATTTTCGAAAGTCTTCAGACCCTTTCACTTTTCAGATTTCGTTATGTTGTGGCTTTGTGCTAAAACAAAAAAATAAAGTTTTCCGCCAAAAATCTGCACTAAATACCCCATAATGTGAAAATGAAAACATAATTTTAGAATTGTTTTAGAACTGGGCGACTTTCACATTAGCGTTGGCAGGAGAACAGCCTGCCAGATCCATATTAACACTAGCCCATGTGTGCCGCCGGAAACTTCGCTTTGTTCAAAACTTCGTTTGAATACTGGGTACTGAATAAAAAAAATAAAAACCTTAAAAATTTGTTTTAATTTTTTAATATATGTAAAACTGGGAAAATTACTTTTTACACAGTATCTTTTAGTCTCCTTACAGGACTTGAACATGTGACTTCTGATCGATTGTCCCACAGACTGCAATAGAATACTATTGCAGTCTATGGGATTCTGAGACACTGTCTGTTGATTCATGCCTCATACATGGCTTTACAAGCAGTTAAAGAAGAACTCCCGCAAAAATTTTTATTCTCTGACCTGTTAGAAAGGTGCATGATATAATCTGTAGTGAATGTCATCTTCTTATCAGAGGCTGAAATTGAGAGTTTTCACTCTCTTCTTATTGTAGCTGGGTCATGTGACCAACTCCCTGACCTCCAACTGACCCAGGACAGGAAGCCAGTCACTTCTCTATTCATTCCTATGAGACTGAAAGTGAGGCTCCCATAGGAATGCATAGAAAATTAGACTTCCTGTCCACACATAAAATGATGTGCGAGTTGGTGGGTCTAATTCCTAGTCACATGACACAGATGAGAAACATCAGGGAGATATAACTCAAAAATTCAGCTACTGGTAAGAAAATGACATTCACTACAGATTACATCATGTACATTTCTAGCAGGACATGGAATAAAAATTTTTGCGGGAGTTCTTCTTTAACCATGAAAGACCTAGGAACCTTCAGTAGGCCCCAGGCTGTCATGGCAACTGATTGGAGCCTTCCCATCAAATGTCTTGGCCGCAAAAATTATCCTCGGTATCTGCTGCATCGTGCAGTCTGGAATTGGTGTCATTTGTAAACAGATGATTTCCACCATACATGGTTGTCAAGAGGTTAATCCTGTCTAAAATGTAGACATTGTAAGCTTAGACAGGCAGTTTTCAGGATGCCCTAAATTTATTACCATGGCTCAGGCAGAAGGATAAATTTTGTGCCTCGTTTGATACTTTGTGGCAAAATTATCTGGTAAAGTTTTAGTGTATGTTGTCACATCTTAAAGTGTACCTAAACTTTTGAACAAGACGGAAAAAAGTACAGCAGGACTTTTTTTTCCATCTTAAACGGGGGTGCACAACCTTTTTTGGCCTGGAGGCCACATTGTCACATCACTCCATTTCAAGGGGCCGCAAAAAAAAAATAAAAAAATTTGATCAGCGCTCATTTGCATCGGCCTATTACACAAGCCCAGTGAACTGGGAGGAATAATCACTACCACAGTCATCCCCCCCCTCATTCAGTTCTGTATGATTACACAGGGAGATGTGCTGACGATAATTTTACATCTTTCATCCTGATAAAATATCCAAATCAGCTGACAAAACAAATCAGCTGATCAGCGGAACGATTATACAGGCCACTTAATCGGAGAGATATCCGTGTTTTGCAGATCTGAGATTTGTGGATTAAAAACGAATACAGACGTGTGCATGAGGCCTTATATGACAAACGAGTGTTTAAAGGGGTTATCCAACCCCTATAATGACCCTCCCCCCTCCAATGTCCAGGCACCTCGTATAGGTTATACTTACCTGCTCCCCACACACCTGATCTGCGTTTCGGGGAGATGCGGCGGTGGTGCAGGGAACAGGAATGACGTGGGTGCCGGGTAGCGGGGTACATACCTCCCAACTTTTGAAAATCGCAAACAGGCACAATATGTGCAACGCCCATCACAGCAGTTTTTTTTAATTCATACTAGGCAACGCCTCTAACTCTGCCCAGAGGATAATTACTGACTCCATCACAACTGCAGCAGTTAGGTGAGTGTAAGGGCCCATTCACACGACCGTGGTATAATAATAATATATATATTATATAATAATAAATAATGCGGACCCGCAATACTATGGGTGCCTGTGTGGAACACACGGCCAGGCGCCCCATTGAAAATGCCTATACTTGTCCGCAACAGCAGACAAGTATAGGACATGTTCTATATTTTCTTGCGGAGCTGCGGCTCGGCAAGATCGTGAGCCGGCCACAGAGGTGAACGCGCTCGCACCTATTCTGCACTTTTGCGGAATAGGTGCGGACCCGTTCACATGCTAAGTGCCTTTATTTTTTTACAGCATGTGGAGCCCCTGGGACAATTCGTTTCTTGAGCTTCAATATCCATTTAAATATTAGCACATAAATTATCAGATTATAGATATTTTAAGGTCCAAATTGCACAAAATAATGAAGTTATGTTCTAAAATACTGGTAAAAACCACACACACTTTAGTAAGGAGTAATCTGGTAAATTTGTAAATCCACGTGCGATCGCCCGGGGCGCGTCTCAAGGAGAAGAGGGGGGCGCCGTAGTGGCCAGCCACAGGGGAGCAAATACAAATGAGCGCTTCCATTATGGAAGCGCTCACTTGTATGTAGGAACCCCCATCAGACCTCAGATCAGCCCAACCAGCCACATAAGGTTAAAATAAAAACCTTTCTTACCTGTCCTGCACGCAGCGTCAGGTCATAGTGTGCACGGGCCAATGAAGAGAGTGGAGCGCCGGACCGGAGGGCAGCCGCAGCGCAGGACAGGTAAGAAAGGTTTTTATTTTAACCTTATGTGGCTGGGTGGGCTGATCTGAGGTCTGATGGGGGCACATTCTGCTGATCTGAGGTCTGATGGGGGCACATTCTGCTGATCTGAGGTCTAATAGGGGCACATTAAGCCGATCTGAGGTCTGATGGGGGCACATTCTGCTGATCTGAGGTCTGAAGGGGGCACATTCTGCTGATCTGAGGTCTAATAGGGGCACATTAAGCCGATCTGAGGTCTGATGGGGGCACATTCTGCTGATCTGAGGTCTGATGGGGGCACATTCTGCTGATCTGAGGTCTGATGGGGGCACATTCTACTGATCTGAGGTCTGATGGGGGCACATTAAGCCGATCTGAGGTCTGATGGGGGCACATTAAGCTGATCTGAGGTCTGATGGCTGCACAATATGCTGATCTGAGGTCTGATGGGGGTACATTCTGCTGATCTGGGGTCTGATGGGGGCACAATACGCTGATCTGAGGTCTGATGGGGGCACATTAAGCTGATGTGAGGTCTGATGGGGGCACATTAAGCTGATCTCAGGTCTGATGGGGGCACATTAAGCTGATGTGAGGTCTGATGGGGGCACATTAAGCTGATGTGAGGTCTGATGGGGGCACATTAAGCTGATCTGAGGTCTGATGGGGGCACATTAAACTGATCTCAGGTCTGATGGGGGCACATTAAGCTGATCTCAGGTCTGATGGGGGCACATTCTGTTGCTCTGAGGTCTGATGGGGGCACAATACACTGATCTGAGGTCTGATGGCGGCACAATACGCTGATCTGGGGTCTGATGGGGGCACATTCTGATGATCTGAGGTCTGATGGGGGCACATTCTGCTGATCTGAGGTCTGATGGGGGCACAATACGCTGATGTGAGGTCTGATGGGGGCACATTAGGCTGATCTGAGGTCTGATGGGGGCACATTCTGTTGATCTGAGGTCTGATGGGGGCACAATACGCTGATCTGAGATCTGATGGGGGCACAATACGCTGATCTGAGGTCTGATGGGGGCACATTCTGCTGATCTGAGGTCTGATGGGGGCACATTCTGATGATCTGATGGGGGCATATTCTGATGATCTGAGGTCTGATGGGGGCACATTCTGCTGATCTGGGGTCTGATGGGGGACAGGGGACTGTTAGTTTAGTGATGTAAAAACTGGGGACAGGTTTCTTTTAAAGTAGGAGTCCCCTTGTTTTTTACTCCTATATTTTACTGCATTATGTGGTAGAGTATTTAGAGTAGGGTATGTAGAAAGTCTATTGTACTGTACTTAACAGCATAGATGATCTAGCAGTTTATATAGTCATCTTTCTAATACAATATTATAACCACAACTAGAAGTATGTGCCGGTGAAGTTGGAAACGTGCGTTTGGGAAGCCACTAAGTGGGGGGCCCACTCAAGTATGATTCGCCCCCCCGTGCTGAACCTCTAGCTATGCCTCTACTAATCACATTACCTCTCCAGCTCAGCCGGCTGGCAGGGAAGCGCTGCGTCTGCTTTAATTTACCTCCGGCTGGCAGTGGCAGGGGAGGCCAGCTTTCCTTCCTGGCTCCTCCCAGCTGCGCTTTCAACTATGACCTGACTGAGGAGAAAGCGCCAAGGTCCTCTGTGGGCATGGTATATGCCTGGAGGAGGGATTTTTTTTTGTTGTTGTTATTAAAATACTGATCGTGGGGGGAGGGGGGGTAGTATGATAAGACCCCTAAATCCTCATCAGACCCCCTCAAAATAACCCCCATAACCCCCCTCAGTGCTCACCTCACACATTAAAAATCAGGCACTCCATGTTCAGATCTCTCCTATGCAGGGTTGCCAACCAGAATTTTTCATTTTTCGGGACAATTTATTCCAAAATTACGGACAGCCAACACTTTTTACGGACAAATTGAAAAACCATAATGAATTATAAAGATAAGCAATACAGGGCTACAGTTCAATATACTAACAATGATTCATTACCAGCCCTTACTGTGCTGTAAAATGATGAGAATTACCACCAAAATAATCTACTCAAGAACCACTAGCCTCAAAAAAATCACGGACACGGCTATTTTTTTTCACGGACACAGGAAAAAAGTCACCTATTTTTACGGACTGTCCAGAAATTTCTGGACGGTTGGCAACCCTGCTCCTATGGCAAATCACCCCCCTCCACCATGATCTCGGCATGGGGGGGTGGTGTCATCTGAACATGGACCGACCGTCGTCTGAGCATGGGCGGTCATCTGAGCATGAGGGTATCATCTTAGCATGGGCAGTGATCTGAGCATGAGGGGGTCATCCGAGCATGAGGGGGGTTATCTGAGCATGAGGGGGGTTATCTGAGCATGAGGGGGTTATCTGAGGAAGAGCGGTGATCTGAGCGTGGGGCGGTGATCTGAGCATGAAGGTGGTCATCTGAGCATGAGGGTGATCATCTGAGAATGGGGTGGTGATCTGAGCATGAGGGTGGTCATCTGAGCCTGTTCATTGTTGTGGCTACTGAGCTATGCAATATTATTAAGGTCAGTGTTATTTGATGATGGGGGGCGCTTTTTTAATGTTCACCCTGTTGGTAAAATTCCCTAGAACTGCCCTGGCAATAGCGCCATTTTTTAGCGGAGAATCCCAAACTTCCCGCTGCAGCCATAATGCAGCACATTGACAAGAGGTGCAATACAAGTTTTTTTTTTTTTTTTTAAAAGCCCGAGGAGCGTGCTTTACTTAAACCATGTGCAACAAAATCGTGCAGCGTGACCACACAAAAACGTGCCCAAGGTTACGGTCCATCGCAGGCCCTCTTCCAAAGAAGAAGGGCCCCCCAGAACCTTCCTCATCCCTCCGGGCCAGAAGGCACCTGCAAGGGACTCGGACAAAATGGTGACCCCCAGCCGAAGCCAGGTGTACACCCAAATGGGCAACCCTCAGCCGAAGCCAAGGGTACGCCCCGTCTGTGCTCCGGCTTCCTCACCCAGGCGCCACCCCGGGTGAGTCGGCACGGAGCTCAACAATCGGTTGGTCCCCCCCCGGAAGGGGAGACCGTGGGGTTTGCAGGGGAGTGCGGAACCAAGATGGCCACACACACTCCCCCTAGACCTCGAGGGGGGTACCCGTTAGGGCGCCGTAACCCTCAAAATCCTTGTGACACACAACGTGGAAAGTGACACACAGTGACATAAAAAATAAATAAAGTGAATGAGTGCCCTAAGGCCCGGTCATTCGGCCGGAATTATAAAAATTCCTCTTTTGTATGGTCCAGCGAGCCGGACCAGGCAAAGAGAGGTGTGTGCTCAAAAGAATGAAGTGAAGTGCTGTGCAAATGTGCGTGAATCTCAGTGGGATCCCACCCCCAGTGAGTTCAGGCACCCCAGGGTCACCACTCCTGGGGCACTTCTGCACCTCGGGCTTTCAATCTACCCGGCCCTCCGGCATAAGATCCGTATACCTCCTGGTCACATAGCCCGGGGCCTGGCGTTCACAGGCTCCGGCCGTCCACCAAGGAGGTTCCACGTGCCTCTCCATCCTACAGTCTGACAGCAGGACCAGACTGCCAGAACTGATAAGAACAGATACTACACTTGATCTTAGCCAAAAGGCCGAGAAGCGATACAAGTGCCACATTATAAAACGTGCAGAGCACTATGCTCCTGTAAGGGGACACGGGCCAGTATACGGCCACTACAAGCCAAGCATGGAGCGCGCAGCCCTCTACTCCCGGCCCTGTCACGTGGCCACCTCGTTCCCCAGAAGAGCCACGCCCACGCTGGCGGTCACGTGACAGGGAAGTGGTTCTGAATTGACGTCACGGCGGAAGGTCAGGGGGAGCTGCGGAGAGGAAGTGAGAGTGCGAGGCCTCGTCCGCCATTGTGGAGAAGAGAGAGCCCGTCCAGAGCGAGAGTCTGAGCCCGGGGGGCGAGGAGCGCAAAGAGAGGAGGCCGCCGCGGTCCCCACCGCTCCCCCTGTGTCCCCACACACAGACACGGCGCCACATTAGTGTCCTGTAGGTGTATACACACATATACGTTACTCTGTAGCTACGCCTGGCAGTTCTATAGAATACCCGGCGGCACGAATGTCTTTCTAGCCGTATGTATACGGCGCTGCCGATGTGTACACGTCTGTGCCCGTACATGCTGTACCTAGCCCCCGCAGGCCTGTTGTAGACGCACGTCCCGCCTTGTCCCGTCTGCACAGAAGCCTAGAGAGCAGCAGCTGGAGAGTCACTTACAGGGAGGGATCACACGGCGGCTCCCCATCATCTCTGGCTCCACAGGAGAATGTCTGCGACCAGCGTGGATCAGGTAACAGAAGAGGAGGAGGCCTGTGCATCTTGTTGTGTCCCAGTCATTGTGTGTGTCCACATTGTAGAGCTGGCCTTCCCAAAACCCATCCGGGTGATCTGAGCCCCATGTAAGCAGATCAGGTCAACATGTGGATGGTAATGTACCTTATTGTCTACTACTAAACCCATCATCTGCCCCAGTGTGGTGCCAGGCACTACAGATGGTCACTGGTCCACCATTAGGATCATTGGGTGCCTTCTTCTGGGTGCACTCTGTCCCCTGGTCTCACACGGGGGGCTGTCGGTTAAGATTCGCTAAAAAATGAGTATGGAAAAGAGAAAAGCGTTAATAATCACCCCCAGTGTCCGCTCGTGAGGGGATCGTCGCAGAGAAGTGTTCATCTCCTGCATGAGATTGTAGCGTTCGAGTGAGTTTGGTTATAATTAGGGATGAATGAATTTCAAGTTTTGAAGCTTGGATATATACTAAATTGCGCTATGGATTCCGCTACCACGGACCCTAATGCAATCCCATTACGGAATGCCTTTAGAGGTGTTTTGTCATAATAGAAGTCTACATCCTGCGTAACGGAGCCGTCCGGTTTCCGTTGTGCACGAGAGGACTCCTACATAATGGAAACCAGACGGATCCGTTACGCAGGATATAGACTTCTATTATGACGGAATCCATAACGCAATTCAGCATATGCTAAAACTCAAACTTCAAAGCTTGTAGTTCACGCCTCTCTAACTATAATTATTTCATAACATCCACTTGTTCTCGAATATAATGGAAAAGTAGTCCTAACTAAACTGACACCTGAAAAATGATTGCTGCGTTTTTTTTTTTTCACTTCATACAATCTTATTCGGGCTAGGACTAACAGCGATCTTGCCATGACACCCGTTACTCGACCAAGGATCGCTGTGTAACAGCACAGCCATAAAACTGAATGGGGGTCGTAGCATGATGCACTCAAGCTACAAAAAAACTTACACTGCTGGATTCATTTTATTTTTATTTCTTTTTACAATTCCTTTGCGACTGAGCTGCGACCTTGTTCAGTTTTATGGCTGCACTGATACACACGTGAGAGTCGCAGCCAAGATCGCCGTGTAGGGCCAGCCATAAGGAGAGTCCTTCATGGTCATGGGCTGCTAGCTCCCCACCCACCGCTCATTGAAGGCTTTCCTCCCTATGCACAGTAATGGAGAGAAAGCTGTCAATCGGCCACGGGAGGGGGGAGCCTGCCTCTAATAAATGTAAAGACACTGGGCACATAATGTGCAATGAAACTGGTGACACGCCACTAAAATCGGGGTCTTTGTCACTACTTCATCCTGCCCTAGGGCAGCATAAACCTGGCGACAGGCTCCCTTTAATTGACCACTGCCCAGTTGAGCCTTGACGTGATCTAACTGGGCTATTATTTTGTAGACATCTGAGTTTAAAGGGGTATTCCCATCTTGGACTTTGGGGGCATATTGCGCTGATATGCCCTCATTGTTTGATAGGTGCAGGTCCCACAAGGCTGCACTTGTGCCTTTCAATAGGACTTCCGAAAATATCAATATCTGATCTGTGCGGGTATGACATCCCTGTCTCGGCCCCCTGCTGATCAGATATTGATGACCTATCCTGCACAACCCCCTTTAACCCCTATATATCCATATACTGCCTATGCAATCCCTTTAAACCCCTTAAAGGGGTTGTCGGAGGTGCTGAAACCAGACATATTCCTCCGCCTAGCCGTGTAAAAAAATATAAACCAACAACCCTTGGGCTGCGCGCGTCGGAGCATGAAATGTTCCACTGCTCATATCCGAGGGGCTGGGCGGGGGAAGAAGGGGTATGTCCGGGTTCTGCTCTGAACTCACAGTATTTTTATTTTTCACTCCCAACCTTCAAAGAGCCATAACATTTTTTTATTTATTTTTTTTCTGTTTTCATGTTGACATGAGTTTTTGTTTTTGCTGGGTAAGGCTTCATTCACATCACCGTTAAGCCTTTCCGTTCTCATGCTCCGTTTAGGAGCAGGAGAACGGAAAGGACGGATTCGGCACATAACTGAGCCGAACGGAGCCTAAGGACCCCATAGACTATAATGGGGTCCGTTATGTTACCGCTCAGAAGATGATTTTGGAGCGGAGACAAAAGTTGTGCATGCAGGACTTTTGTCTCCGCTTCAAAAATCATCTTCTGAGCGGAAACCTAACGGACCCCATTATAGTCTATGGGGTCCTTAGGCTCCGTTCGGCTCAGTTATGTGCCGAATCCGTCCTTTCCGTTCTCCTGCTCCTAAACGGAGCATGAGAACGGAAAGGCTTAACGGTGATGTGAATGAAGCCTGGTAAGATGTATATTTTAAAGGGGTTTTCCAGGATTTTACTACTCATGACCTATCCTCAGGATAGGTCATCGGTATCTGATCGGTGGGCGTCCGACACCCCAGACCCCTGCCGATCAGCTGTTTGAGAAGGTACCGACGTTCCCGTGAGCGCCGTGGCCTTCTCTCAGTTTTCCATAGGCCAGTGATGTCACGTTCATCGGTCACGTGGCCCCGGAGCGGCTCAGCCCTAATTCAAGTGAATGGGGGTGAGCACGATACCAAGCACAGCCGCTGTACAGTGTACGGCACTGTGCTTGGTGAGTGGGGAGAAGGTAGAGGTGCACACGGGAGCGCCAGTACCTTCTCAAACAGCTGATCAGCAGGGGTTTCGGACCCCCACCAATCAGATCCTGAGGCTAGGTCATGAGTCGTAAAATCCTGGAAAACCCCTTTAGTGGTACCACATGTTTTGTACATAAAGTAATAGTAACCTGTAAGAGTACAAAGTACAACCTCTTTGATTTCACATCAGGACATAAAAAAAATCTGGTTCTTAGAAGGTCTTAAAAATCTACAACCTCGGATCAGATCACACCACAGATTCATCATTTATTCAGTAATAATAAAATGAAAAGCCCCATGAATCAGTAGCTCGTAGAGCCTCCTTTAGCAGCAATAACTTGAAGTAATCGTCTTCTGTCTGTCACATTGTTCTGGAGGATTTCTGGCCCGCTCTTCTTTACAACGTTGCTCTCGGGGTGTCACCATAGCATTTCAGTTGGGCAGATTTGATGGGGTGCATGGGATCGTTGTCCTGTTGCACGACACAGTATTGGCCAAACTTTAGCTGTTGGATGGATGGCCTCACATCTGACTCTAGAACACTTTGGTACACAGAATAGTTCATGGTTGACTCGGTGACTGAAAGGTGCCCAGATCATTACACCTCCACCACCGCGCTTGTCAAATGGTATGAGATGTTTGTGCTCATATGTTGTTTTTGGTTTTCACCAAACATGGCATCTCCACTTTGGTCTCTTGTCATTTGTGCAGATACAACTTTTGCAAACTTAAAGGGGTTGTCCGGGTTCAGTCCAGGATTTCACCCCGGAAGCCTGCCTGACGAGCATCGGACCATTTCATGCTCTGATGTCCTCCCTATCCCTGCGCTGGATCGTGCAGGGCAAGGGCTCTTGTTTATAAACACACAGGAATCACAGAGCCACTAGTAATAAAACTTAACTTTTACTAAATCTTTTAATAGATAATGTAATTAAAGATACTAAACACAGTTCCTTTATGTATTGATACTAATTGCACACAAAGGAAAACATACATCTCACAAACAAATTACATAGATATAAAAAAGATCCAGGTATATAGTTGGTCAGGGTGAAGAGAGTGTCCCTACAATGACACCTCACACTAATCCTGACCCAGAGGAATCCCCAAATGGTGGAGACCCCCTGGTCCCGAACCTAAATCTGCCTTACCCTTGGTTCTCCCTACAGGCAGAAGAAAGAAGAAAGAACCTGGTTGTCCCCATGTGGGGGCAGATGCTACAACCTTAAAACCCAAAACCCCACAAAACTCCACACACTGCCGGGTGGAGGCTTTAGCGCTGCCGTACCCGTTTTACTGGCTATGGCAGCGCTAAAGCCTGCCCATCAATGCCGGTGACGTCACCGGGCTCACTGCTGGGCGGAAGCCTCCGCCTGGCAGAGCCCGGTTCGTCACCGGAACCGGAAAATGCCTTTTCCCTGCGCGATTTAGCGCAGGGCAAAGGAGAGCATCGGAGCATGACCTACTCCGATGCTGTTGTCAGGCAGGCTGCCTGGGTGAAATTCTGGGTATGTTCGGGTTCAGCTCTGAACCGGGACAACCCCTTTAAGCTGTGCTGCCATGTTCTTTAGAAGGAAGAAGCTTTCTCCTGGCCATCCTTCCAAATACACCCCGCTGGTTTAGTCTTGCTAAGAGCTCTGCAAACCACGGATACCTGCAGAACGTCCTGCCATCTATAGAGCAGTTTTATCCTTGTCCATAAATGAACAAGCATAGGACATGTTCTATTTTTTTTTTTTTTTTGTGGGTGCTTCAGAAGGACATACAGATGTGGACAGCACACGTTGTGCTGTATGCATCATTCGCACATGGTTGTGCTTCTTGTGCCCATCCGATCCGCATAGAGTTGCAAGTTGGATGTGGACTCATTCACTTCAACGGGGGTCGCAAATAAATGCGGATCAGATGGGGACAAAAAACACGACCGTGTGCATGAGCCCTAACTGAGGCCTGTAGAGTCTTAGATGTAGCTCTTAGGCCGAGCATCGCACTCGCCTTGGGGTGAATTTACTGGGAGGATTGTCAACTCTCTTGAATGTTTTCCACTTGTGAATAGTCTTTCTTGCTGTGGAACGATGGACTTCCCAGATTGACGGACAACAACAATTGTTTCTCTAATATCGTTGCTCATGTCTTTCCCCCTTGGCATTGTGTTAACGTTCGTCTGAATGCTCTAGACCAACAAGCTGCCGAATCGTCTGCTTTTGTACAGGTGATCACACTTTCTGATTAATCAGAGGTATTTGATTAGTGGCACCAGACAGCTGATAAAGGTCGGGACAGCAGGCAGGGAAGAAATGGTTTGTTCCCTACAATTGCCTGCTCGTCAGAGGAGGTGAGAGCTGCATTTGTGCAGTCATTGGGTGATCGATTGCACCTTCAGGCCTCTTTCACACTAGCGTTAGCACGGATCCGGCACCTAAAGGGTGCCAACGGATCCGTGCTAACGCTATACATGTGTGGAGCCGGAGCAGCGCTCCGGCCCCACACATGACACACGTTGAAACAAGACACAGACATACATACAAACATACAGACATACTCACATACTCCAGGGACGCCGGCAGAACGTCTTCACGCGCCTCCTGCGCGCGGTGATGACGATTCCCCACAGCGCCCTCTGCTGGGCGCAGTGGGGAAACGTCAAAGCTGCTCGCAGGAGGCGCGTGAAGACATGCTGCCGGCCTCCCTGGAGTATGTATGTTTGTATGTATGTCTGTCTGTCTGTATGTATGTATGTCTTTCTGTATTTCTGTGTAGCCGGATCCGGAATGACCCCCCATTGGAAATCAATGGAGGACAGATCCGGATTACTGGTGTGTCACACCAAACGGATCCGTCCCCATTGACTTGCATTGGGGGTCATTCCGGATCCGTCTTGGTGCGGATGCCTGGACCGGAGAGCAAACCGCAGCATGCTGCGGTTTGTTCTCCGGTCTGAAGACGGAACGGAATGCTTTTAGGAGTCTTCAGTTCAGTTTTGTCCCCATTGACAATGAATGGGGACAAAACTGAAGCATTTTATTCCGGTATTGAGCCCCTATGACGGAGCTCAATACCGGAATTTTAAAACGCTAGTGTGAAAGTAGCCTCACACAGGGCAGTTACCTCTTCTTACAATCATTGGCCATACACGTTCAATAGCTCTCGGGTTCAGGTGACGGCTATCCCTCCTGCTTCCCCATGTGCTTACACATTCGGCTGAGCTGCTGCCAGACTCTTCTTGCTGAGGCTTATGTCCCAGTAAACAAAAGGATCGGATGAAAATGATCATTTCTCCCGGCCCTTGTTTCCCCTGACATCATTTATCGGGGGAGAGTCAGGCGCTCCCCACACATTAGTGTATCAGACACAAGAACTCTAATATGCGTGGCCAGCTTTAATAACAATAAGGCTACAGGCACTTGATGGACGTATTTTAACGGCCATCACACATTCGTTTTACGACCAATGGTAGTCTATGGGGTTATTAAAAAATTAGAACATGTTCTATGTTGTCCGCTTTTCACTGACCGATTACCCCCAAACAATTCAATGGGTCCATTTTTACGTCCGTTTCTCAGATAGGTGTCAGAGAAATAAATGGACAGTGTATCCGTTTTTAACGGACTTTTGTTTTCACTGTCATGTGCATGTAGCCTGAGGGTTTACCTAATTCGTCACACGTGACTTCCTTCTTGGCTTCATTATTGCTGAATAAATAATGGCAGTGTAATTTGTCTTGTGGTATTAATCTGAGGTTGTAGTTACCTATTTTTAATCCTTTCGCGACTCCGTTATGTTCAGGTTGGGACTATAAAGATGGCGTCCGCTCTGGAGCTGAGCGCTACTGTTTTACACACAAAAAAATAGTGTCCTTTTCTTTTCCTTTTTGCAGACAAGGGTAGGACATTTCTACAGGAGTAAAAAAAAAAATTGGCGGCATGTATTCAGCTGGTATCCATGTTTTGCGGACCTCAAAACACTGACGGCTGTGTACATGAGTCCATACTCTGTTAGTGGCGCAGGGCTGTGGGATCTGTCCCTACACGCTGCTGCTGTCCAAACACTATTGATATGGGCAATGTTAACGGCCAAGTGTCCCCCCTCCCTTACAACACAGTAAGGCTCCATTCAGACGTCGGTAGAATGTGTCTGCATCCGTTCCGCAATTTTCAATGGGGCCGCGAAAGATGTGAACGGAGCACATTGTGCCGTCCGCATCTGCACTCCTGTTCCGCGGCCCCGCAAAAAAATAGAACATGTCCTATTCTTGTCCGAATACACTGACAAGAAAAGGCATTTCTATTATAGAGCCGGCCATGTGCGGTCTGCAAATTGCGGAACACACATGACCGGTGTCCGTGTTTTGCGGCTCTGCAATCACACACGGACGTGTGATTGGAGCCTAAGGCTGAGTTCACACTTCAGTTATTTCCATCAGTGATTGGAGCCAAAACCAGTATTGAAGCCTCCTTAGAGATCAGGTGTTATGGAAAGATCGGCACCTGTTCTGTGTTTTTAATCCGCATCCATTCCGCAAATGTGGAATCCAGAATGCGGATCCATTCACTTCAATGGCTCCGCGAAAAATATGCGGACAGCACTCCGTGTGCTGTCTGCAACCGTTCCATTCAGTTATGCGGATCCGCGTATAAGATAGAGCTTGTCCTGCATTTGCGGTCCTTGGTCCCATTGTAGTCAATGGGTCCACAAAAAATGCGGATGATGTGCGGAATGCATCAGTAGGTCATCCGCAATTGCGGATCCGTTTCCAGGAAATAGAAATACTCTACTACCATATATTCCTCCTTCCGTTTTTTTTTTTTTTTTTTTTTTTTTTTTTGCGGAAGAACGGATGCGGATGTACAATTGGTAAAAACTGAAGGTTTTTGCAGAAACACGGATCCGCAAAAAACGGAACTAAAATCTGGGAAAGAAAAATACGGATGTTTGAATGGAAATAACTGACCGAATAACTGAAGTGTGAACTCATCCTAAGAAATTCTCATCCAGAACTGTAATTTTTGGGATTACAAGTCATTTCAAATCTGTTCTTAAAGAGGACCTGTCGCCTCTCCTGATGTATCTGTTTTAGTAACTTTGGATTCCCCATAAAATACCAATTCTGGAGCATCTATTCTTATGACTTATTATTTTTCCTCAATAAAAGAATGATTGCTAGCAGTTTGCAGAGAAGGCCCAGGTAGGTGTTCCCCGTTGGGGGTGTGTCCCTGCACAGTCGGTGCTGCCAGAGGCCGAGCGTACAGAGACACTCCCAACTGTTAACACCTGCCCGGCCCTTCCTTGCCAACTGCTAGTAATTAATTCCTAACTTCTAGAAGGAATAAAAAAGGAATGTCACAACGTAGTCGTAAGAATAGGTAAATGCTCCAGAATTGCTGGTACATGATGAGAGTACTCGTCAGGAGAGGTTGCCGGAGGTTTTGTTCACATTTGCATTCATTTCCATAGGTTTGCTTTGCCATCGGCAGACAGAATAGCTTTCTTTATTGTGCTATTTTATGCAGTAAAAAGATATAAAAACCCGGCATCGCGTTGTGTCTGAGGGGTCCATTAGGCTCCTTTACTGTAAAGGGCTGTAAGAGTTAATGTCACCATGAAAATGGAAATGAACCTGCAGGCAGCATGTTATAGAGCAGGGGGCGCTGAGCAGGTTAAAGGGGCTTTCCGGCACTCAGGATAGGTCACTAGTATCTGATGAGTGGGGGTCCGACACCCGGGACCCGCTGCTGATCGGCTGTTTGAGAAGACACCGCGGCCTTCTCGCAGCTTCATCTGTCACAGCTCTTTATCATTCATGTGAGTGGGGCTGAGCGCAATACCAAGCACAACCGCTATACAGTGTGTGGAGCTTCGCTTGGTGAGCACCAAGAAGGCTGCAGCGCTCGCAGGAGTGGCGGTACCTTCTTGAACAGCTGATCCACAGGTGTATTGGGTGTCACACCCCCACTGATGAGATACTGATGGTCTATCCAGAGGATAGGTCAGCAGGTAGTCAGACAACCCCTTTAATATATAGTTTTGTGGGAAAATATTTGGTAAAACTTGTATTTCATACATTTAAATTCCTGCTCCTTCTTGGCTTTGAAGTCCAGGAGGCGGTCCTATCAATGATTGACAGCTATCTCTGTGTACACAGTCATAGAGGGAAGGCTGTCAATCAGTAATAGGACCGCCTCCTGGACTTCAAAGCCCTGAATGAGCAGGAATATAAATGAATAAATGACAAGTTTTACTGAATGGTTTCCCATAACACTATATATCGGTCTGCTCCGCTCCTCCTGCTCTATAACATGCTGCTGCAGATCAGACACAGTGTTCAGTGTAACAAAAAGAAACGTTAAATGGCAGTGAAGGTGTTCAAATAAAGGAACTTAAAGGGTTATTCTCATCTTAGACAATGGGGGCATATCGCTAGGATATGCCCCCATTGTCTTATAGGTGTGGGTCCCAGCGCTGGGACCTGCACCTATATCCAGAACGGAGCCCCCGAACTGAATGAGGGGCGCACTGCGCATGCGCAGCCGCCCTCCATTCATTTCTATGGGGCCGCCGAAAATAACCGAGCGCTGGCTCGGCTACTTCCGTCGGCTCCATAGAAATGAATGGGAGCGGTGGCCGTGCTTTTGCGCTGCGCTCCCATTCATTTCTATGAGCGCAGCGGGGAGCTGCGCCTGGTGGTGGCCGGAAACTCTGGGTCCTCCAGGCGCAGCGCTCCCCGCTCCGTTCTGGATATAGGGGGCATATCCTAGTGATATAGCTCCATGGTTTGAGATGGGAAAACCTTTAATGCTTCATGGTTCAGACCCCATCCTCTGTGATCCTTCCTGTCGCTGTATCCATGGTGTCTACATGCTGATGTTCTTGGCTGCAGCGGTGACATCCCATATACCGCATGAGCCCGCTGCACCTTCCCTGCTTCTGGACCTCTTAGATATTGTAATGATTTCTAACTTTGTGTCTTTCTCTCTCCTGTGACTTATTACACATTTGTGTAGAAAATACTTTAAAGTGTAGGTGTGTCTGTTCTGACTTCTAAAGAATTTTCTGTGTATTTAATTCCAGTGACCTTTTTCTTTCTTTTTCCACGTTGTTGCAGAGACCTAAAGGACAGGGAAACAAAGGTAAGTGCATTTCTTTCTTTGGAGAACACGTTACATCCTGCTTCCTTACCCTGCACCCCGTGATTATTGGCTTATATCTTAATGTTCAATTTCTTGTAGGAATTTTCTTAAGTTCCTTACTTTTCATACCTTTATTTTGTCATTTAAAACGCACACCATGATCATTTGAACAATGTTTTAACAAGTTTAACCAGTTACTGACCAAGTGACGAAAATGTACGGCCATGGTTGCCGCACTGCTGTGACCGTTTTTGTCATGGTAATCTTGTCGCTGCTCCTGCCGCAGTTGTTGGGATCAGAGAAAACTCTGATTCTGGCAGGTAACCCTCTCAGTGTGGTGGCGGTGGTTACCAGTCCCGACAGCATAACTGCTGGAGCTGATGTCGGCTTGGAAAATGCCCTGAACGGTCTTATGTTTTTGCCTAAGGCCTTATTCACACATCAGTATTCGTTCAGTGATTTCCATCAATGATTTTTGAGCCAAAACCAGGTGCGGCTCTAAACACAGAACAGGAGCAGATCTTTCCCTTATACCTTATGTCTGTGGAGGCTCCAATCCTGGTTTTGGGTGGAAATCACTGACCAAAACACTGACGTGTGAATAAGGCTTAACTGAGCAGATTTCTTGTGTGACTGAGAAAATTTTAATTGGGATAATAAATGTAAAAATCAAATACACAGAATACATATTGGATACATATGACATGAAGTAACCCAAACATGTGTATATATACACCCTCATGTGTGCAGTGGCCTATATTTAAAACCCATACCCTTCACTGTGAACAAGGAAAAAGAAAATGGGAATTGAACCCTAAAATTAAATTACCCCAAAATAATATAAAGTCCACCATGTCCCCAGAAAAAAAAGTCAATACAAAGTGTTCAGGAGCAGGATCTCCTGCTTCTCCATGTGTAGTCTATGAGGAGACAACCGAACAGCTAGTATCCACCCATTAGCGCAGAGAATGAGGGTGCAGGATCTCCTGCTTCTCCATGTTTAGTCTGAGGAGACAACATAACAGCTAGTGTCCCCCCATTAGCGCAGAGAATTAGGGTGAAGGATCTCCTTCTTCTCCATGTGTAGTCTATGAGGAGACAACATAACAGCTAGTGTCCCCCCATTAGCGCAGAGAATTAGGGTGGAGGATCTCCTTCTTCTCCATGTGTAGTCTGAGGAGACAACATAACAACTAGTGTCCCCCCATTAGCGCAGAGAATTAGGGTGAAGGATCTCCTTCTTCTCCATGTGTAGTCTATGAGGAGACAACATAACAACTAGTGTCCCCCCATTAGTGCAGAGAATTAGGGTGGAGGATCTCCTTCTTCTCCATTTGTAGTCTATGAGGAGACAACATAACAGCTAGTGTCCCCCCATTAGCGCAGAGAAAACTGAGAATTAGAGAACTTGCAGGCTGGTAAACTGCAAAATATAATACGTCTTATAATGACCAGATATATGGTGTTATTCTTCATATGAACACATGACGGCTAATTCGGAAAAGTCTCCTGAAGCAGCAGGTACATGTTAAGCTCTGTACAGACACTGGAAATACAAGGCTTACTTATAGATTTCATCTCTGAACAAACAGCATTGTTCGGGATCGGTGCTGTTTTGTATGTTGGATTGGCAGTGGTGATGGCGGCTCATGCTTTTGACTCGTAGGTAGACAGCCGACCTAAACAACATCATGAGTTTAATTTTATATGAAAGATAATAAAGTTGATACTTGGCTCTAAAAACATCTGACCACTGATTGCTGTATGTTAACTGGCGGCTACATCAATCAGTAAGGGATTTATGAGATTGGCCCATGGACTACATTTATGACCCATACACAGAATACATGTTTGATCACAGAGGGTCTGACTGCTGGGACCCCCCCATGACAGAGTGCCCCAGAGTCCTGTGTGCCATTGGAATGGTGTTGACTGCAGAGTACATTGATTAGCTGTGTCCTCTACTCGTGCAGTGTTGGTGCTGCATATTGTGATCTTTGGTGGTCCTAGCAGTCATACCCCAGCTATTATTATAATGATTGTGTTGTTAAAGGAGTTGTCCTCTTGCTGTATTGATGACCTCTCCTCAGGATAGGGCAGTGATTTTCAACCTTTTTTGAGCCGCTGAACACTTTTTACACTTAAAAAATCCCGGGGCACACCACCAACCAAAATGGCACAAAATGACAGTAAAACAGTACATATTATACATATAGTTAATAATATAGATTCTAAATGTATTTATACTCACTCAGTGTGAAACCTGGGCCTGTTTCGATGAACACAAAAGGGATATCCTGGCAGGAATGGTGGAAAGACACACACGAAGCTCTTCCTCAACAGTTCTCAGTCTCTCCCTGTTTTTAGTTTTTATCGCAGTCAAGCTTGAGAAGCCCAGCTCACATAGATATGTGGTTGAAAATGGGAGCAATGTCAAAATAGCTTTGTTGGCCAGAATAGGGAACTCCTTGGCAACAGATAACCAAAAACTGTTAGTCTAAATACTCTACCACATAATGCAGTACAATATAGGAGTAATAGGAGTAAAAAACAAGGGGACTCCTATGTTAAAGGAAACGTGTCCCCAGTTTTTACATCACTCCCCTGCCCCCATCAGACCTCAGATCAGCTTAATGTGCCCCCATCAGACCTCAGATCAGCGTATTGTGCCCCCATCAAACCTCAGATCAGCGTATTGTGCCCCCATCAGACCTCAGATCAGCATATTGTGCCCTCATCAGACCTCAGATCAGCGTATTGTGCCCCATCAGACCTCAGATCAGCGTATTGTGCCCCCATCAAACCTCAGATCAGCGTATTGTGCCCCCATCAAACCTCAGATCAGCGTATTGTGCCCCCATCAAACCTCAGATCAGCGTATTGTGCCCCCATCAAACCTCAGATCAGCATATTGTGCCCCCATCAAACCTCAGATCTGCATATTGTGCCCCCATCAGAACTCAGATCAGCTTAATGTGCCCCCATCAGACCTCAGATCAACCAGAACAGGTAAGTAAGATTTTTTATTTTTATCTTATGTGGCTGGGTGGGCTGATCTGAGGTCTGATGGGGGTCTCTAAATACAAGTGAGCGCTTCCATAATGGAAGCGCTCACTTGTATTCGCCCTGGGCCCCCTTGAGTCACTGGGCCTGGAGCCGTCGCCCCCCCGGTAGCTACGCCACTGCCTACACTGTAGGAAGCGTGACTGCGCATTGCCGGGGAACAAAACACAGGGGGCACCATAGTTTGGGGAACTTTCCCCGCGGCACACCCGACCATGTGTCGCGGCACACTAGTTGAAAATCACTGGGATAGGGCATTAGTATCAGATTGGTGGGGGTCTGACTGCAGCGTTGTGGAGAGAATGCAGTGCTCATACGAGCGCTGTGTTCTCTGATTACCTGCTCGCTGTCGACAGTGCAGCAGCTAGCAGCGTAATTACAACGCCAGCGTCCCATTCCTTGGAAGTGAATAGGAACTGAGCCATCCCATTAAAGTGAATGGGGACGGAGGAGATGCAGATACACTGCTCACCTCTGCAATGTTGACGGCGAGCAGTTACATGGAGGAGAGATCACAGCACTTGTACAAGCAAACGGCTTATCATAAAGGATGTTGGGAGTTGGGCCACCACTGTTCTGATATTAATAACCTATCCTGAAGATAGGTCATCAATATACCAGAAGCGGAGAACCTCTTTAATGGGAAAACTAGAACCGTACAGGCACTGTCCGACTCATGTAGGAAAGTATTCTCCCCCTGGAAGCTATGCTTCTATGCTGTCCAGTACAACATGCATCAATTTTTTTTCCCTCTGTACCTTACATGTTTTTGGGACCATTCCATCTTTATGGCTGGTGCAATTCGTCTGCTTTGCTTAAAGGGGTTCTGTAAAACTGATGATCTAGCCTCTGATCGGCGGTGGTCCGACACCTGGGACCCCCGCCGATCAGCTGTTTGAGAAGGCAGCGGCGCTGCAGGAGCGCCGCGGCCTTCTCTGTGTTTACCGCAGGCCCAGTGACGTCACGACTAGTATCACTGGCCTGGGCGGAGCTAAGATCCATTCAAGCTAACAGAGGTTAACTCCCACCCAGACCAGTGAAACTAGTCGTGATGTCACTGGGCCTGACAAAAACACAGATAAGGCTGCAGCGCCGCTGCCTTCTCAAACAGCTGATCGGCGGGGGTCCCGGGTGTCGAACCGCCGCCGATCAGATGCTGATGATCTATCCAGAGGATACGTCATCAGTTTTACAGAACTGCAGAACCCCTTTAATTGATAAATTATGTTCCTTGCTTTGTGATTTTCCTTCGTAATTAAAAAAAAAAATCTAATTGTGTGATACCAAGCAAATCTCAGTGTAGGAAGTCCTCGCTGTCTCCACCCTGCATGGCCAAATATTCAGTAGCGTTGGATGATCAGTGGCATACTAGGTGTGAGAACCACAGAGTAATTCTAAGTTGCCTGGCGAGTAACTCCCAGTTTGGGGTTTTCCAGTGTAACTATTGGGCAATTTTTTCTTTGTCTGTCCTGGCTCGCAGCTGGAAAGCTTTGTTTTCTCATCTTCTTGTTGATTCATGTTCTGGAACAGTGTTGGTTGTAATCACTATTTACTGAAGGTTCAGGCTGAATAAGAAAAATGTAGGTGGTGCAGGGCTCATATGAAATGGGTTTTGAGCTTGAGAGTTTCACTGTTTTTACTGCAAACGGGACATTGAAGAGTGTAATGTAGGCCAAAATGACTGGACACCTTATACTCCTCTGGTAAAACCTTTTCTAACCTTTTAGTTAGAAGCCAGAATAACAGGACTACAAAATATGCTCAACAGAAATGACATGCCCCTAATTTGCTCTGTATTAGGCCCCATACACATGACTGTATCCGTTTTGCAAAATACGGTTGCAGTCTGCGTGCTGTCTGCTTTTTTTTTTATCTGCGGACCCATTGTTTTTAATAAACCAGTGGTACTCATTTTGCTTACATAGTCTATCTTTTTGTGGAATGGACGTACGGACGCGGAAAGCACATAGATGATCATTATATGCTATCCGTATATACGTTCTGCAAAAAGATGAGAAATGCGGAACCATTGAAGTCAATAGGGCTGTAAAAAATGCGGATGCACGTATGCGGTCCGTGTGCTTGAGGCCTTAGCATTAGCAGGTTGTGTTACCTTTCTAGAGCTCTGCCACTTTGATCCCAGAATAATGGTTCTAACCGCTATTTTTGGGCTTATTTTCCTGAATTTTTGGCACACTTTTTACCTTTCTTACACTTCCTATATCCACTAGGGCTGGGCGATTAATCGAATTAATTCGATTAATTCGCCAATTGAAAGCCTCACGATTTTATTTTTTAGGAAAATCGTGAACTGGATTTTCCTAAAATGGCGCCCGCCAGATAAAATAAAAAAAATCTCTCACCTGTCCTGTGCCGCGGCTCCGCTCCGGTGTCCGGCGCTCCTCTTCTTCTCCAGGGCCGCGCTGCACTGTCCTGACCGCGTACAGCGTCAGGACGTAGTGCGCGCACTCTGACCTGACGCTGCACGCAGTCAGGTGACAGTGCGGCGCCGGGAGAAGAAGACTGAGGAGCGCCAGACCTGGAGCGGAGCTGCGGCGCACGACAGGTAAGGGATTTTTTAATTTTATTCTTATGGTGGGCTGTTCTGAGGGCTGAAGGGGGCACAGTGGGCTAATCTGGGGTTTCAAGGGGGCACTACTGTGGGCTCATCTGAGGTCTCAAGGGGGCACTACTGTGGGCTAATCTGGGGTTTCAAGGGGGCACTACTGTGGGCTAATCTGGGGTTTCAAGGGGGCACTACTGTGGGCTCATCTGAGGTCTCAAGGGGGCACTACTGTGGGCTCATCTGAGGTCTCAAGGGGGCACTACTGTGGGCTCATCTGAGGTCTCAAGGGGGCACTACTGTGGGCTCATCTGAGGTCTCAAGGGGGCACTACTGTGGGGTCTGATGGGGCACAATGGGCTGATCTGAGGTCTGATGAGGGCACAGTAGGCTTTTTTTTTATTTTTTTATATTTTTAATAACATAAGAAAATCGAGATTTATATCGTGAATCATCCAAAATTTAAGAAAATCGAGTTTTTTTTTTTTGGCCATATCGCCCAGCTCTAATATCCACATGTATTTTCTAAAGGAGAGCCTGAGATGCACAACACCTCTTAAATGTAAAAGTGCAAGATGTTCAGAGCCCATAAACGTCACTTACATCTATACCAAAATGCACATATGGTCACAAAGTTACCTAAAGAGGCCAAAAATGTCTGTGCTTCAGCTGCAGGCCTATATCGATGTTCAGCTGCTAGCTTTCTTACTCCTGAGGTTGTCCGTGCACAGTGCTGCTCACTGCTCATGCCAGGACTGCACCTGCTTATTCTGTATGCTTCAAATAATACAGGTGCGGCCCCACAGTTAGCGGTGTGCCACATATGGCTCCTGCTGCCTGGTTGCATCTTGTACGGGGAGCCATAGGTTACCTGCATATGTTGCAGATTGTGTCGTTTATCTGTGTAGATTCTCGTGTGGAAAAAACCACAGTGTAATGTAGTTCTTTGCACTGGAAGGGTAAGATCTGCACCAAAACCACATCAAGTCCTCCACAAAATCTGCAATTAACGCATTCTGTTTTTACTGAGGAAATGCACAGATCCACCGAGAAAACCACACAGAATTTGTTTAGAAACCTGTGTGCAGGTAGCATTAGTGCAACTATCTGGACGCACATATCCTCTCTTTGGTAAAGGGGTGGTGCGATAACAGGAACTAAACCATTTATTCTTTGGCTGACAGGGACCCCTATTGCAAGTGTAAAATTATCTGGTCAGCAGCACATCTTCCTGTGTAAACCGGGGATGTACTGCTGGCGTTATTTAAAGTGTATGGGCGACAAACAATTGCTGTAACGATCCCTATAGTTTCCAGCTGCCTGTATGAAGCCTTCACAAGGCACCAGGCTGTCAGAGCAAACGATCGGAGCCCTGCAATTTCATCTCTGGGCTTTGAGAGGGCAGCATCTGAGGGGATAAATGGCTGGGTTCTCCCAGGTCACTGAGTATGGTCCCAGTGTATAGTGGGGTCCTCAGCTCATCCAGCTCCATATGTGCCAGCTGTGTAATAGAGCTATTATTCTCCCCCAGATGCTGAGGTTAAAGAAGAACTCCCGACAAAAATTTTTATTCCATGTCCTGCTAGAAATGTACATGGTGTAATCTGTAGTGAGTCATTTTCTTACTTCTATCATCCTGAAGTTTCTTATCTGTGTCATGTGACCAGCAATTAGACCCACCAACTCACACATAGACTTATGTGTGGACAGGAAGTCTAATTCTCTATGTATTCCTATGAGACTGAAAGTGAGGCTCCCATAGGAATGAATAGAGCAGTTACTGGCTTTCTGTCCTGGGTCAGTTGGAGGTCAGGGAGTTGGTCACATGACCCAGCTACAATAAGAAGAGGTTTTTACTCACAGAAACAGTCACTGATAAGAAAATGACAATCACTACAGAACTGCAGATTATATCATGCACCTTTCTAAAAGGTCAGAGAATAAAAATTTTTGCGGGAGTTTTTTTTAAGGCTCCATTCACACGTCCGTATTTTTTCTTTTCCAGATTTTCGGTCCGTTTTTTGCTGATCCGTGTTTCCGCAAAAACCTTCTGTTTTTACCGATTGTACATCCGCATCCATTTTTCTGCAAAAAAAAAAAGGGAAGGAGGAATATATGTTGGTAGGGTCTTTCTTTCTATTTCCTGGAAACTGATCCGCAATAGCGGATGACATATTGATGCATTCCGCATATCGTCTGCATTTTTTGCGGACCCATTGACTATAATGGGACAACAGACCGCATATGCGGACAAAAAATATGCGGACACTCTCTATCTTTCTTGTGGATCCGCGTAACGGAACAACGGATGCTGTCCGCATTTTTTCATGACCCATTGAAATGAATGGATCCGCATCCTATCTGCATGATTTGCGGATCGGATCAGGAAAGAAAAACAGGACATGTGAATGGACCCTAAATGTGTAGTGGGCTCCTTCTATCCTCTGATCGGAGCCTCTGTCGTGAAAACAAAGGGCTTTGGTTGCTCTAACAGCCTAGGGCCTTGTGAAGGTTCCCAGGTCTGTCATTGTGGGCTGCCTGCAAACTGTGCCTGTGGCATGGCCTAACAGGCAGCCTGTAAAAATCCCATAAACTGCAATAGTATTCTGTTGCAGTCTGTGGTACAAGCGATCAAAGAACACATCTTCAAGTCTCCTAAGGGGACTAAAAATGACAGTGAAAAAGTTAAAATAACAAATACTAAAGATTCATATCACCCACTTCTCAATTTACATATAAAATAATCAAAAAATAATAATAATAAAGCTTAATAGGTATTGCTTTATCAGAAAATGGTCAAACTATTAAAATAGAAAAGTGTCGTTCCTGTGTGATGAATGCCTTAATGCTCAAGTCACCATTTTTTGGTCACCCTTCCCCTATCAAAAATTGAAGAAAAAGTGATCACAGTCATATTTGCCCCAAAATGACACCATGAATGGACCCTTCCGCCCAAAGCTACATCGTATCTCATTCATTTTGACTGTAGTGCTTACGGCCTGCTGCACTTTGGAGAAGGCACTAATAGGCCTTAATTCCTTTTTCTCTATGTAGGTATTTAGAATTCTGCCTCCACTTGTCTATATACTGAATAGCATAAAAGAAAGCCACGTACTCCACTCCTTCCTTGTAGGATAATACATACGGCTTAGCTTTATGGTGAATTATAGATGTGTACACTGTAACCTAACGACCATTTTTTTCTCTTCAGTTGCAGTACAGAACGGTTCAATGCATCAGAAAGATGCAGTAAACGATGATGACTTTGAGCCATATCTAACCAGCCAGACGAATCAGGTAGGTGAACGCCAGAGCATTGCGTTAAAAATTATCAGTGTGTAAAATAAAAAAAAAATTATAATGTATTACATAAGATGCATCTGCCCTTTGATGTGATCACTGCCTTTGTTGTAGCCGTGGCTATGCAACATGGCTATGAACATTGACCTTACATCAACATTTTATTGGGGCCATCTTACACGGTGACATCGTGGCACTTGGACCAAAAAAGGCTGAAGTCTGCCATACGTGATCTGTCAGCCAAACTATCATTGGGTCCACTACTATCTCCACTTCCCTATTAGGCTAGGGTAACATGGTGACTTGTAGTTGTGAATGTTAGCCTTGTTGCAACCCACGACACAACAGTCGAACCTGTTGCGTTTCTGCATGAGCACATTCACTAGTCATTAGTTGCAAATGTTATCTTAATTTACCCCTAGGCCTGGGATAGCCAACCTGTGGCTCTCCAGCTGTTGTAAAACTACAACTCCCACCATGCCCTGCTGTAGGCTGACAGCTCTAGGCAGTCAGGGCATGCTGGGAGTTGTAGTTTTGCAACAGCTGGACAGCCTCAGGTTGGCCATCCCTGCCCTAGGCTAAACGCGCATGTTCAGATTGGCTCAGTGTAATTATTTATTATAAAGAAGGGATAAAAAGACCCTGATGGACACTTCTGTCTGCAGAAGCGGTTGCATTCTTAGAGCGCTGAATCCTTCTCCCCTTGCATGTCTACGGTAGGGGTGGCTGCCTCCATACACGTTATATCGTTCACTTGTCCCACACCTTTTTGCAGATTTGGTTTATTTTAGGGCCTCGTTACACCGGCCGACACAGCAATTAATAATTGATTTCTCCTCAGAGGAGGTGAGAGCTGCATTTACATATAGCAATCACATCTGCTATGTGAGGACGAGTGACCTTTGCTACGCTTGTGTGATCCCATAGAGAGTTAGACGGCACAATCTGCTGCCCAAAAACAATGATTTAGGATGCGGCCACATGATGTCGGGCATGACAGATGTTGCAGTGTAGTGGTGCAGCCGTAGAAATGAATGGATTTGCAGCGAGACTCACGGGTTACCACGACTGTGACCCCAGCAACCCTGCTGGATTTTTTGAGAGTCTGGGGTCGCAGTGTGTCTGCACTACTACACTGCGAACCTTGGTTGTGTGACGCCTGTCGTGACCAGTGATGCATTCACTTTACTCATTCATTGGACGATCGGCGGCACCTTTACACAGGGCAGTAATCGTGAACGTGTATTCTTAGGAACGCTCCTTCCCGATAATTGCCCCAGTCATTGACCTGTGTAAAGGGGCCTTTACAGCCGATCCGACATCACATAGTAGTACCCAGTCCTGCAGGGTATTTGTTTCTCATTGCATCGTATACTATTGAAATAATGGGCTGCACCTTCTTGTCAGTTTGCAGAGCTAAAAATTGTGCGTGTCAAGTTACTGACAAACAAGGAGCTCGTTCACTGTTTACTTGTGTGAAAAACAATTGTACTTTCTGTCGACTTTTGAAATGCAATGAATAATTAATGACCGAGCTGAAAGGAACCATCTGGTGGAAGAGTGGCCTACACAGAACCAGTCTATTATAGATTGGCCAGCGCACATAGCGCTTTATTCAGCGAAATAAGAGGCGATAGGTTATATTACACCCGTTTATTATAGTTGGCAGCAAATGGTTTATACATTAAAGCTTAAAGTAGTGTAAAATGTACATTGTGAGGCCGGGCTAAAATCAGAGGAACACAAAGTATAGAAATGCAGGCTGGAACATGTTAGTGCATGGCATTTTTTGGATTGTGGCTGTGTGTTTGTTTTTTTTTTTTTGTGCTATTTTTGTCAAAATGCAAAGTGTAAAATGCACGGGCACAATATATGATTATATAGAAACTAGTAATCTGTATTAGCTTTCTTAGTGTAGAAAACGCCTATTGTCAATATAGTAAGGCTATAGCCGTTTATTATGGATTTAAAAAATCTAGACGTCTCTCCTGGCAGGCGGTATATCGGTGGCGTGGCGCGCCATGTGAGCGTCGCTTCCCCTTTATTACACAACGCGTCATCTCACTTGCAGAGGTGGCGTAGTGTAATTACAAATACTCGCTCCATTCAAGTGAATGGAGTAAGTACTTGTAATTATACTGCACTTCGGAGACGACCGGCTGTGTAATGAAGAGGAAGTACCGCTCGCTTGGAGCGCCGCCTCCTCTTCAAACAGCTCATCAACAGGGTACCAGGTGTTGGACCCCTGCCAATCAGATAGTGATGACCTATACTGAGGATAGGTCATCAATATAAACTCCCTGCACAACCTCTTTAACAAGAGTGTTTTTCTCTACTTACAAAGTGAATAAATATTGGTGATGCCTTTATGATCCTATAATATGCCTATGAATAAACCAGTAATATCTATTAGCTTTCTAAGCATAGAAAATCTTTAGTTTCAACATGGTAAGACTATAGTAAGTAGTGTATTTAATATATACATTCTAGGACACAACTCTGCCCTCAGCATGCTGATGTCAAACCCTGTCAATCAGTGGGAGTGAGGAGTGTGCAGAGCACAGATATGTTACAAAGTCAGTGCTTCAAGGATTCAACCGTGCCTCCTGGTGCTCCAACTTGCTCATTTGCATATGAATAAAATGCAGATATCTCTGCAGCTGTTTTACATACAAACAAAAGAAAGTTATTTTAATCAGTACGGCCAACCCTGCCAGGCAGTATGCCTGGTTTTATAGGGTTGATCATGCTGATACACTCTTAAAGTGGTATTCCCATCTCACAATGTAGTTTGTATAGTTAGATAACCATACCAATATTATTACTAATAGAATTTTAATTATATAAAATGTACCATTTAGAAGATTTGCCTATTTGTATATCCATTGTCCCACACACATCAGTCAGGCCGTTGCCCCTGGTTACGGCCACTGCGGTCATGTAATAGTGGTGGACGTCTTGCTCCTTTTCAAACCCGCTCTGAGGTAACTGCTGTATTGTGAACGCACATTGCATGAGCATGCAGAGACACATCTTAGGGTACTGTCACATCTGTGTTTTGGACGCTACCAGTCTAAAACGCAATGGTCAGGATCCATCCAAAACGCAGACTTTATAAATGGATCTGGCTCCATAGAGATGAATTGATCTTGGAACAGGATCCGTTTCTCTGCATTTTGGAAGCGCAGACAAAAATGCTACAACCCTAAGATGTGTCTCCGCATGCTCATGTAATGTGCGTTCATAATACAGCAGTTACCTCAGAGCGGGTTTGAAAAGAAGCAAGCCGACCACCACTACTACATGGCCTTTGTGGTCGAAACCAGGGGCAACGGCCGGACTGATGTGTGTGGGACAATGGATATACAAATAGGCAAATCTTCTAAACGGTACATTTTATATAAATACATTATATTAGTAATAATATTGGTATGACTATATCTAACTATACAAACTACATTTGTGAGATGGGAATACCCCTTTAAGTTTTGTATATGAATTATGAGTCTTAATGGGGTTTTACCATCTCAGACATTGGTGTCATATTGCATGGATTTGCTACCAATGTCAGATAGGTGCGGGTCTCCAGAACAGGTGCCTAGGGCTACACGGCGACAGTTGTCGCAGCCAGGATCCCTGAGTAGCGGGGATCCCATAGAGATGAATGGGATCGCCGCGGCAGTCACAAGAAATCCAACACTTGAGACAACTGCTTTAATCTACCCAATATGTTCCTTTAGAAATGTGCACCCTTATGGAAATCAGCCGTGTATTAGGTCTGTTGGTACCCAGGGGTGGGGCCTAAAGAACACTGATGGCCATTGGTAGTAGTCTATTAATTTAATTTTTCTTTTCTGTAAGATGAACATGTTTCATGCAAATTTCACCTTTTTTTTTTAAAATGAATGTAAAATATTTCCATTGTGGCGTTAGTTGTCTATTGAAGGTAATTATTTTTTTCTCTTTGTTACAGAGTAATAGCTATCCACCAATGTCAGACCCTTACATGCCTAGTTATTATGCTCCATCCATTGGATTTCCTTACTCCCTTGGTGAGGCAGCATGGTCAACCGCAGGAGACCCACCAATGCCGTACTTGTATGGACAGATGAGCAATGGGGAACACCACTACATACCCGATGGAGTGTTTAGTCAGCCTGGCGCTTTGGGGAACACTCCTCCTTTCCTAAGCCAGCATGGGTTTAACTTTTTTCCTGGGAATGCAGACTTCTCCACATGGGGGACAAGTGGATCTCAGGGACAATCGACTCAAAGTTCTGCATATAGCAGCAGCTACGGCTACCCCCCTAGTTCCCTTGGTAGAGCCATTGCTGACGGGCAAGCTGGTTTTGGCAGTGATACTTTGAGTAAAGTGCCAGGGATTAACAGCATCGAGCAGGGGATGACAGGACTGAAGATTGGCGGGGACATGACTGCTGCTGTAACGAAAACTGTTGGCTCAGCCTTGACTAGTGCAGGAATGACTAGTATAGCCGCAAATAGCGTGCCTCCAGTTAGCAGTTCTGCACCCAAACCAACCTCTTGGGCTGCCATTGCTCGAAAGCCAGCAAAACCTCAGCCTAAACTTAAACCTAAGGGCAATATGGGTATCGGTAGCACTGCAGTTCCTCCACCGCCTATAAAACACAACATCAATATCGGAACTTGGGATGATAAGGGGGCTGTGGTAAAGACCCCTCTTGCTCAGCCAGTTCTGCCTCCTCAGCCTGTAATTCAGCAGCCTCAGCCATTAACGCAACCTCTACCCATGGTGCAAAACCAACTGCCTCAACAGCAGCTTCAGCAACAGCAGCAACAAGGACCTCAGCAGCCGCCCCCGACACACCAGGTGCAGCAGCAGCTTCAGAACCGCTGGGTGGCACCTAGGAACCGGGGCGTAGGCTTCAATCAGAACAATGTGTCTGGCAATGAGAACTTTAGCCTAGGTGTTGTGCCTGTTAGCTCCTCACCAGGTGTGGAGGTTCACCCTGTCCTGGAGAAATTGAAGGCCATAAACAACTACAATCCCAAAGACTTTGACTGGAGTCTGAAAAACGGGCGCGTGTTTATAATCAAAAGCTACTCGGAGGACGATATTCACCGCTCTATCAAGTACTCAATCTGGTGCAGTACTGAGCACGGCAATAAGCGTTTGGATGCTGCTTACCGATCCTTGAATGGTAAAGGGCCACTTTATTTACTCTTCAGCGTAAATGGGAGTGGACACTTTTGTGGAGTTGCAGAGATGAAGTCTGTTGTAGACTATAATGCGTATGCTGGAGTCTGGTCACAAGACAAGTGGAAGGGAAAGTTTGAAGTCAAATGGGTCTTTGTCAAGGACGTTCCCAACAACCAACTGCGACACATTCGTTTGGAAAACAACGATAATAAGCCTGTTACCAACTCAAGGGACACTCAAGAGGTACCCCTAGAAAAAGCCAAGCAAGTCCTTAAAATAATTGCGACTTTCAAGCATACAACCTCTATCTTTGATGACTTTGCACATTACGAGAAGCGTCAAGAAGAGGAGGAAGCCATGCGTAGGGTAAGGGTGTGGCATCTAGTTTCAATATTTTACATTTGGTTTCCAAAAGTTTCTTTATGTATTTCTTTTACTATACATATCAGTGGTGTGCACAGTGATACAGTGCATTAGCTTTTAACCCCCTAACTGTTTTGCCAGAGTGGAGTGCCAGCAGTGGGAAAAGTAGCTAACTGGAGGGGGGAGGGCTGCTTTAGATGCTGCTACCTCCTGAATGATAGCAGCTAGAAACATGCAGCTTATCTTGTTTGAAAGCAGACATTCCAAGCTTTCAGACAATCCCAAAATGATCAGGATAGAGAAAGATAGCACTTATAGAAATCTGGATGCTGTGAATGCAACTGAAAATGAAAGTAAAACAGGTTTTGCGTGCGATTATACCAACTTGATTTTTAACAGTGATTTCTCCTCTGTTGCTTGGACTGTAGTTTTTGTATGAAAGCCTGGACTGTCAGCTTCCATACAAGACCAGTTGCATATTTCTAGCTGCTACCATTAAGGAGATATCACCATCTAAAACAGCCCTCCTCCCATTCCAGTTAGCTACTTTTCACACTGCCCGAGCTGGACTCGGGCAAAACAGGTGGTTAAAGGGGTTGTCTCACATTAGCAGGTGGCATTTATCATGTGGAGAAAGTGAATACAAGGTACTTACTAATTGTTATTGTCCATATTGCCTGCTTTGCTGGGCGGAGTCATTTTTCCATCACATTATACACTGCTCATTTCCATGGTTACGACCACCCTGTAATCTAGCAGCAGTGGTCGTGCTTGCACACTATAGGAAAAAGCACCGGCCTCTCTGGTGGCCAGGACTGCAAGAGCATACACATAGGTAAGCGCTTTCTCCTATAGTGTCCAAGCATGACCACTGCTGGATTGTAGGGTGGTCGTAACCATGGAAACTAGCAGTGTATAATGTGATGGAAAAATGAATACAGCCAGAAAAAGGAAGCAATATGGATAATCACAATACATTAGTAAGTGCCTTGTATTAACTCTTTACATGATGAATGCCATCTGCTGAAGTGAGACAACCCCTGTAACGACCTGAGTGTGTTGGTCCTAAATAAGATTTTTTTTTTTCTTGGTGCTTTTAAAGGCTATGGGCATCTTTACTGCCATTCTCTAATACATCTTGCGGCTTATGTTAGTAGTAACAGGTCAGAGCAACTGGACTTGTCTTATTTTTCTTTTCAAGATGTTACGCTAGTCATTCGACTGGCTTTTAGAATTGTGATTGAGAGCCGGTCAGATGACAAGAAAAACATATGTCCAGTTGCTCTGACTGGTACGATGCTGATTACTAAAGACATACCATGACCTTGATGAATGAGAGCCTTCATACACATTCTATCTTGGGCTAAAAATAATTTTTCCAGTTGATCTTTATTTCACATTTTCACCAGTTTCTTATACGTCCTTCAGGTTTCATTTTCTCTGTGGGCTGTTTTATCCTTTTCCCTGAACTCTATTAAAAAGCTGCTTCGACGTCTCTATCTGTAGCCCTTATCGCTCCCCCTATAACAGCTCCTAAAGGATCCTTTAAAGGGGTTTTCTGGGATTGTACTACTGGTGACCTATCCTCAGTATCTGATCGGTGGGGGTCCGACACCCGGGACCTCCGCCGATCAGCTGTTTGAGAAGACATCGGCGCTCCCGTGAGTGCCTCGGCCTTCTCAGCTTTTCCTAGGCCAGTGATGTCACGTTCATCGGTCACATGGCCTAGGAGCGACTCAGCCCCATTCAAGTGAATGAGGCTGAGCACGATACCAAGCACAGCCGCTATACAATGTACAGCGCTGTGCCTGGTGAGCTGCGAGAAGGTAGCGGTGCTCACAGGAGTGCCGGTACCTTCTCAAACAGCTGACCAGCGGAGGTCCTGGTGTCAGACAGTAGTTAAATCCCGGAAAACCCCTTTAAGCTAAATACTTATTCTTCCGGATAGGTCATCATTATCGGATCAGCTGGGGTCAGACTCCCAGGACCCCCATCGATCAGCTGTTACAGAGCACCCAACCTCTTAGCGCCGTGGCCTCTTCCTATGCAATGTAACGTCACCGTACATCGGTCACGTGGCCTAGTTGCAGCTCAGCCTCATTGAAACAAAAGGGCTGAGCTACAATACAAAACATATCCCGGGGATGCTCAACTTGCGGCCCTCCAGCTGTTGAAAAACTTCAACTCCCAGCATGCCCTAATAGCCGTAGGCTGTCCAGGCATGCTGGGATTTTTAGCTTGCAGTTTTCCCCAAGCTAGTGTGTAGACTAGCTGCTGTGATGTCTCGCATACACCGAAAAAGGAGACCCTGATCCCCTCTCTCTGCAGCGTGGAGGACAGCAGCACCGAACATTGTTGCAGGGGATCCTTCACTTGTGTTAGTTTGGAAACTTGGATGCTGCAGCGATGTTTGTGAACCTGTGCCTCTGTCTCCTTCCAGCTGCTCTCTCCTTCTCCTTCCTCTCTTCATAGACATCTATGGACAACATGTGGCACTGACCCACCAGTCACATGATAATCCGTCTAGTCACTCGAGGCTGTTAATTGAAGATGAATGATCAGTGCAGGAGAAGTGGCTGATACGTGTATAAAGAGGCATTTTTCTCTTATGATTAATTACTGGGTTTCTTATATTCACTTGTACTATTGATTTGTGCACATTGTCTTGCAATGAACGTTCTCATTTAAAGGTATCAACTACGACAAGTCACATAATGTCCAGAAATGGTGTTATTCATCATGTATACACACATGGCGTCTTAGGCCTCTTTCACAATAGCGGCAGCACGGATCCGGCAGGTGAAGGGTGCCGTCGGATCTGTGCTGCCGCAGGGACATGTGTGTGGCCGCAACCGTGCTCTGGCCCCACACATGTCACACAGCACAGACATATACACATACATACTTACATGCTCCCGGCAGGTCTCCACAGCTCAGGAGGAGCAGGACGGCGCGCACATAGGACGATTCCCCACAGCGCCCTCTGCTGGGCGCCGGGTGGAATCGTCCTATGTGTGCGCCGTCCTGCTCCTCCTGAGCTGTGGAGACCTGCCGGGAGCATGTAAGTATGTATGTGTATTTGTATGTGTATATGTCTGTGTATGTGTGCAAGTGACGGATCAGTCATGAACTCCATTGAAAGTCGATGGAGGACGGATCCGTTCACCATTGTGTCACATCAAACAGATCCGTCCCCATTGACTTTCATTGGGGGTCATTCCGGATCCGTCTTGGTGCGGATGCCTGGACCGGAGATCAAACCGCAGCATGCTTTTAGGAGCATTCCGTTGTCTTCAGTTCAGTTTTGTCCCCATTGATAATGAATGGGGACAAAACTGAAGCGTTTTATTCCGGTATTGAGCCCCTATGACGGAACTCAATACCGGAATTATAAAACGTTAGTGTGAAAGTAGCATTATCCGTAAAAGTTCCTGAAACTACACTGAGCAGCAGATTGTCGGGAGGGAAGCGTTCCTTCCTGACAATCTGCGGATTGCTGGTGGAGGAGACCGCTGGATTTACATGCAGAGATATCCTCTACAGTATGTGGAGGCGTTATCGCTAATCCTCATACTCGTTTGCCGGCAGCACATCATGTTTACGCGGCAAAATCTGCTGCCGGCAAAGGACAATTTTTGTGTGCGCACACCTGGATTACCCGATGACCAAGCATTTCGCTCGTTGATCAGTAATCGGCGGTACATTTACACTGCCAGATAATCGCTAATGTGCGTTCCTCTAAATACTGGTTAGCGATTATCTTTTAGGATTCTCGGCTGGTATAAAAGGTCCTTTACACTTTAGATCACGGGGCACTATCGGCAATCATTCAGATCCGCCATGGATCCTCGACGCCGGCCGCATCCACTTGAATGAGGCATTTGTTTTTATTTCCGGAGGGTTTTCTTGGACAATGTAAATGAGCGAGCTATGCGCGGCAGCTAAAGGTTATGTCGTCCACTCACTACTGAGTCATCCTCTAAGTGTGGCTTCTGGGCTAAATTGCCAGATTAGGAATATAAATTACACGGCTCTAAATATAGACTCCAACTTTGTTCCCTTGTGTTAATGAAATGCTCCGACATGCTTTTAATAATGTCTTTCTAGTGGAGATTGTTTGATACCAAAGTAGTATTTTTTTTCTTCTTTGGACTATACCGGTTGGTTGTGTTTTGCTGTAAGGAATTTGCTGTTGTGTCTTGATCATATTTATATATTTTATTTTTGTTGTTTTTAGGGGGTTGCCAGTATAGGTCATCAATATCAGATCAGCGGGGGTAATCACCCCGCATCACTACTGATCGGCTGAATTGGCGGAATGCTCCAGTATGGAGGGCTGTATAGTTCCAGTGCTGGAGCTACTCGGGAACAGCTGACGTGTGGGGCGTCGGACCCCCGCTGATCTGATATTGATATCCTAGTCTATTACTGCTGACCCACCTCTCACCCTTAGAGGTGGACAGTATGTAAAAATATAGCCCCTTATCTATTTTTGATGTGACATCTGTATATTACATCATCACTTACCCCCGCTACATAGCAGGAGATCACTGTGTGTGCTGTGAAAACGGCTATGCGACATGAGATGGCGGTGGGCAGAGGTCGCAATTACGCCTGAACAAGCGTCATACAGGCTGTTCAGGCCATTTTATTACTTGGGGGGGGGGGAGAGTCTAAGGCCATACCAATACACCTTAAAGGGGTTCTCCATGAATTAAGAAAATGAAAGTACTTAACCCTCCATTCATTTCTATGGGGCCGCCGAAAATAGCCGAGCCAGCTGGCTCGGCTACTTCCGTCGGCTCCATAGAAATGAATGGGAGCACACCGCGCATGCACGGCCCGGCTCCCATTCATTTCTATGAGCGGCGCGGGGAGCTGCGCCTGGTGGTGGCCGGACCCCCGGAAACCTGGGTCCTCCAGGCGCAGCGCTCCCCGCTCCGTTCTGGCTATAGGTGCGGGTCCCAGCGGTTGTCCGCTGGGACCCGCACTATAAGACAATGGGGGCATATCCTAGCGATATGCCCCATTGTCTAAGATGAGAATACCCTTTAAATATTACTTCACTATAATTTCCCAAATACCTTTCATTAGTTATACCTTTCATTTTGTCTGGGAAACAGAATGGCAGTCGTCATGTTAGTACACACAAAACCTGTCCTAATCACACAGCAGGGCGAGATACTTCTGAACTCTGAGCCAAAGAGCTGCCTCATCCTCCTCTTTGCTTGTCGGGGATAATGATCCTGAATACAGTTTAATAAGATCTTCAGCGAAATCTCTGTAGGAATGGAGTTGAGGAGACATGAAGTACAGAGAGGAGATGGGGGGTACAGAGAGGAGATGGGGATGTGACTGAGCAGCAGCTCTTGTATGCAGTCTCCATTACCACAGTCTGTCCTGTCTGATCTCTCTGTACTTCATGTCTCCTCATGAACTCCATTCCCACAGAGATTCAGCTGAAGATCATATTAAACTGTATTCAGGATCTTGAAGTACACAGAGGACAGACTGTGGTAATGTGGGGCTGTTGTAATGGAGACTGCATACAAGAGCTGCTGCTCATTACCCTCACATCCTCTCTGTACTTCATGTCTCCTCATGAACTTCATCTCTATAGAGATTCTGCTGAAGATCTTATCTGTATTCAGGACCATAATACCTGACAAGCAGAACAGAGAGGATGATGAAGCAGCTCTTTACCTCAGTGTTGTGAAGTAACTTGTTCTGGTGTGTGATTAGGACAGGTTTTGTATGTACTGATAGGACAGCAGCCATTTTATTTCCCCTGATGATTGCTCCCTAGACACAACGAGCCATTATAACTAATGACAGGTATTTAGGAATATTGTTATAATTAAGTAATATTTACGTATTTTGATTTTCTTAATTCCTGGAGAACCCCTTTAAACTTTTCCCTGCCATTCCTCAGGACTCACTGTGGATGGCAGCAATAACAAAGCTCTGTAGGTTGGCTACTGAGCCATTGGGAGCACTGCCCTGAAGCTGTGGAGGGAGGAGCACGCAATCCTCACTGGGTGGCTCCCGACAGGGTAAGCAGCCTCCTAGTGGGCAGTGGACTTTAGCAGGGGTCCCAACTCTGAGACCCCCCGCTGATCTCTAGAACAAGGAGTCTGAAGCACTCAGCCAAGCGCTGCTTCTCCTCACTGCTGAAGATGGTCTCAATAGAAAGTCTATCAGGCCGTCTTCAGTATCGTGCTCAGCAGCGATTGGCCGAGCACCTCTGTCCCCTTGTTCCAGAGATCAGCGGGGGTCTCGGCACATAGAATTCCATGTGTTGGTTCCTTATCTGTAGTTTTTCTTCCCACTTCTGTCTCTAGGATCCGGCCTCAGTCTGTGTGGCTACAGACACTAGAATTTCCAGTATGAAGAAATTGTATGGACTGTTCCACACAGACGATGAAGCTTGGCCTCGGAGACTGTATGCTGGGTGTAGTTGTTTTACATTCCATAGGGTGAAATCTGGGAGAAGCCCACAGAGAAGCTGCATGTAACTCGTGGATCTTGCCGTGGTATAGCACCCTGAACAGCGCACGTCTGATGTGTTACTGATTTTGCAATAACTTTTGAAGACGTGCTGCTTGAAGAGCACATGCCATTTTTAGTGCCGTTAGTGTTTTTTAAAATTTTTTTCTACATTTGCTCCTAGATCAGCTTTCATTATGCCCCATGCACGTGACCATATCAATTTTGCAGTCTGCAAACCACAGATCCACAGAACACTGACACCAGCCCGTGTGCGTGCTTCAATCATCTCACTCACGTCACTAGAACTGGCTACGTCCTCAAAACAAACCAAAATAGGACGCATTCTAAAATTTGTAGAACCCCTAGAAATAAATGGGTCCATAGGATCCGCAAATATTGCAGTTCGGATACGGACCCAAGATGTGGTCGTGCGCATGAGCCCTTGTACAGCGTCGTCGTAAGTTGCTGTGCGGATTTGCAAGCAGAAAATCTGCAGCTTTAGAAACATTGAAATCTGCAATATGTCAATTCTTATGGTGGATTTAACCCATTGCAGTGCACAGGGCGAGATCTGCATCTAGTCCACAACAATATCTGCGCGGTAACGTATGGAAGATTAAAAACTGATTAGCTTCAGCATGAGTGCGTTGTATCCAGTACATTCACAAGTAGATGTTACACTGGGATAAATACTTTAGGGCCCAATCAGACTGTTCACAAAACTCCTATACCAGCCGCGTGCATTCCATATTTTGGAGGCCAGTGCTATATAGAAATGCCTATTCTTGTCCTCGACTGCGGGACAGGACATGCTCTATTATTTGAGGGGCCTCGGAACGGAACTACAGATGCGGACATCACACGGTGTGCTCTCTGCATCTTTTGTGGCCCCATTGAAATGAATGGGTCCGCACCTGTTCCACTAAATTGCGGAACAGACACGGGCCCGTACATACAGCCTTCTGAATGAGCCCTTATGTGAATGCTAGCATTCCCTTTTGGTTTTGGACTTTTTCAGATTTTTTCTAATATACACTTACTCTGTATTGAAGTGAAGCTCAATTTGATAAAATTGGCCTTGACTTCTCCCAGCAGGTGGCGCCACACTACAGTCTCCTCTGTGCCTTCAGGTTAGATATTCTGAAGCAGACACGCAGACTGATCTTTAGCTCTGTTCTTATACTTGAGGCTGTATTGAAGCCTCCAGAGGCAGAATCCAGAAGTTGCAATATCGCAACTTAAATATACAAGCAATTTTATGCTTTACAAATGTCTCATGCATATCGGTGCAGTCTAGTCTGTTCAGTCCCTGCTGCCCACACCGTTAACCCTGGCATGGTTGGCAGAGACAGGCCATACACAGGCTGCGCTGATACAGCGCTTCAGATCAGTGCAGGAGCTTGGCACGTTCTCCCACTGTAATGGCTGGGATCTAAGATGACTTTAAATCTGGTAACTTAACACCCTACATGCCGCAGTCAAAAGTGACCGCTACATCTAGGCAGATAGAGGGAAGAGGGCTCTTTCTGAAACCATCAGCCCCCCTGTGCATACAATCATGAGGGGCCGATGTGTTGCCTTGGCCCAGACATAACTGTATGTCATAGACTGCCTGCTGCTGTTACTGATGGGCTATAGTGCTCTGGTATACAAGGTGCTGTGTACTGGTGCATTTCAAAAGCAATTTCCCCAGAGGGACAAGAAAACAAACAACGTTAATAAATAAAGTTAATATTTAAAAAAAATAAATAAATAAAATCATTTTGCATCAAAAGTGATTTTATTTGGTGAAAGTGGCAAAAAACGCATGAACACTGTGCTTGCCGCAACCTGTATAATAAAGATAATCTGTTATTTAAACCATCTTGTGAACAATGTAAAAAAACAATGCAAATAACAACCAGATACTAGATAACTAGATACGTCGCACAGTGAACATCATAGATTTTAAGTGCAAAAAACAATGGCGAAACAGCCCCCCCCCCCATTACAACCCTAAAAAAGGTAATAACATTTGTGTGCCCCAAAATTGTGTCAATAAAAAATACAATTTGCCCTGCTAAAAGCATCTCCTCACTTGGGTACATTGACAGAAATAAAATCGTTATGGCCACACCCATCATCCTTTTTGTACTCCTCCTTGGCTGAAAATACTTCTCAAAAATGCTAAGAGTTTTTTTACTTTACAAAAAAAAGAAAAATTTTGTGCAACCTCTGGCAGAACCCCCGTACCGTATTTTTCGCCCCATAAGACGCATTTTTTTCCCCCCCTAAAACAGGGGAAAAACGCTAATGCGTCTTATGGGGTGAATACATGTAAAAGAAATATACGATGTGCGGCGCATTTTCTATGATCTGTACATAGCAGGCTGCGCTGCATAGGAACAGCAGCCTGCGATGTACCCAATATGTTACCTGAAGAGGGAGAGCCCGGCGCAGCGCTCTTGTTGGGGGTCGGCATTGGCATGTGCTGGGTGGTAGGAACAGAGACTGGCCGGCCCTGTCTGGTGCTAGTTGATCGGCCGGCCAGCAGATTCTCAGGGGGAATGTTGCTGGGAGCGCGGGAGCAGGCAGATGAGGGGCGGAGCAGGCTTTCCTGCCACACATGCCTGCTCCGCTTCTACATCTCCACACTGTTCCTGCTCCTGTATACGAGGTATGGGGGCTGATGAGAGCCTTGTGGCTGATGGAGGACTGGGGGTTAATGAAAGTCTGGGGCTGATAAGAGAATGGGGGCTGATGAAGGACTGGGTGCTAATGAAAGGCTGGGGGATTAGAAGAGGCTTTGGGGCTGATAAGAGGCATTAGAGGCTGGGGGCTAATGAAAGGCTGGGGGCTAATGAGAGGCTGGGGTTGATAAAGGACTGTGGGCTGATGAGAGGCTGGGGGCTAATATAAGAGGCTCAGGGCTGATAAGAGGGATAGGGGCTGATCTGATGTCCGAATGAGGGTCTTATTTATAGTGGGGCTCTTATCTGAGGTCTGATTGGTGGTCATTCACATTGGGATGTGAGCAGTTTTTATTTGGGGTCTGGTCTGAGGTCTTATTGGGGTCTTATTAACATTGGGGGTCTGATTGGGGCTGTCAGCTGAGGTCTGATAAACATTAGGGGTCTGATTGGTGGTCTGACCTGAGGTCAAATGAAAAATATTTTTTTCTGATTGCCCTCCTCTAAAACCTAGGTGCGTCTTATGGGCCGGTGCGTCTTATAGGGCGAAAAATACGGTAATTCTACTGATCATCTTAGATCACCATATAACCCTAGGGTGATTTTTTTTTATTTTTTTTAAATCTTTATATATATATATATATATATATATATATATTTATATATATATATATATATATATATATATGTGTGTGTTTGGTTGAGAACAACCCCAGCTTTGCATTTTTCTGAATGGTAGGTTTGTTCTAAAATAAGAAGAAAAACTCCCCTGTTAACCCCGATCCAGCACTGCCATTCAGGCGCTCCTGGTAGTTTAAGGATAGCAGCAAAACTCCACAAGTTCTCTTCCTGGGTCTGTCTGCAGCTGGAGCCCACTACTAGGGTTCTGCGGTGGTACAGAAAGGTCTCATTGGCCCCTGTAGTAATGATGGTGATATGATTGATTCTGTTCTGCAATACTTAACGTGTAACTGTTTCACCTAATTTTTCAATGCCATGTGTATACATGATAAATAACACTATTTCCCGGCATTATGTGACCTGTATCTGGTATTTTTAGCAGTTTTTCCTCTGCAATCTGTTGTGTCTGTCTAGACCAGGGATCTGCAACCTTCGGCACTTCATCTACTGTGAAATTACAACTCCCAGGATGCACACTTACTTGCCTGTCCTTGTAACCCCTATAGAAGTGTAAGGAGGATTCTGGAAGTTGTAGTTTCAGAACAGCTGGAGTGCCGGAGGTGGCTGGTCCCTGGTCTCGACATGGAGAAGCAACTTCACAGCGCCATACATCATATAGTGGCAGTGCTTGGTATTGCAGCTCAGACTCCTTGACTTAAATAGGGCTGAGCGGCAACTAGGCCATGTGACCGATGTACGGTGACGTCACATGGCCTAGGAAGAGGCTGTGGTGCTCATGGAGTGCCTGGCCTCTTCAAATATCTAATGCTTCTTCATTTGTCACATTAGATAGGTAGATGTGAAATGTTTCATATATGTATCTAATGTGACAATAAGCAAAGAAGCATTATAACTACTGCAGCAAGTGCCGGTCTTCTCTACATTGTAGAGCGGTGCGCGTGTCTATGCAAGGGACCCCATGTAGCAGAGTGCTGACTGAGCAATGCACAACTTTCTAGAGGAGGTCATCAGTAGTAACTCCATTATGTAACTGGGGAGCAAACAGAACTTACACGGTGACTTCCTTTTCATCTTTTTTTACTGCAGATTTGTTCTCAGAATCCAAGATGGTTGCACAACTTCTCAGACTACCCAATTCACACTACACTTTTTGTTGCCCTTGGATTGACCAGCACTGGTCATGTGAGCAGTTCTGGCCAATCCAAGTGCAGAGTTTGACAAGTAGGAAGTGACCTGGGCTACTGGTGCACTGTATGCATCGGATAGTCTAAGAAGCTGTGCGGCCCCTGGATCTGCAACTAAAGTCTCTATAGACTGCTATGTAGTCTGAATTGTCAGTGAGCATGAAGGCAGATCTGAGTGGTGAATTGAGTTGGTGAAGAGCAGAGGATCGGAGGAGATGATGCATCTTTTTCTGATAAAATTATTATTATGTCGTTTCTTATATTCGCCTGTGTTGTATGTTTATTTAAAAAAGGGAAAGGATTGTTATCTAAATTCTGCGAGGAAAAAATGATTTGTCTTGATTTTAATTTTATTTTTTGTTTATTTTTCAGGAGAGAAATCGAAACAAACAATAATTAGATGGAGTTAATCTTTCTGTAAAACACTAATGATGCAGACTCTGGAAATCGCCTACTTTGTGGAAGAAAACCTAATTAATGCATTTTATTTCTGCTTCTGGCAACGTCCTTGAACACTTTAACATAAAATTGACTTTTTTTTTTTTCCTTCCCCTTCCTCTTTTTACATAACGTTTTTTTTTTTCATCAGTGCATTGCCCTTGTACTCGTCACCAAACACTTGAGAACTTGTCAAGCACTTTCTGTCCTGAAGCTTTTAACCAATATCTGCTGTCGTTTTTGTAATCAAGCTGCGGCGCGGGAGTCCCATCGAACGCAAGGATTCCTCTGTCCTATTTTTTTTTTTTTGTGTGTTCATTACTAACTCCTAGGAAAGTGGTTAGTCAATGAGATTGAGAATTATGGCTTCATTTATTTTATTTTAAATTTTTTTTTTTTGCTTTTTTAAATAGTTTTTTTGTTAGCTGCTGGTAAAATGAAAAAGAAATCATGCTGTCTTTAAATCAGGAGTTCAAAGAGTAGTCGTCTTGAGACTTTTTGTAGTGACATCCCTATGGTGAATGAAGTCTTATACTGTGTTGCCATAGGTGCCCTTTGTTTTAGCGTTAGGAATCCGTGCAGCTTTGTGGCAGCCTCATGTTTAATGCACATCTCTGCGTCTGTAAGACTGAGCGTCCGCTTCTCTGGGTTCACACACCATTTTTAATGCATGGCTCCCATTTCAGCCGCTAAAATGAGAATGTATATCCTTAGGATAGGTCATCAGTAACAGATTGGACTGGATCCGGCACCCACTCATCAGCCACGGACAATGGAACGGGAAGCGGGCAGCGCCGTACGTCATGTGAGTGGGAGCTGAGCTGCCCAAACCCATCATGGTCAGAGCCGTGCTTCCGGGTTCATTCTCTGTGTTGGTTCTGACAGCTGATTGGTTGAGATGACTAATGTCAGATCCCCACCAGTCTACTATTGATGACCTATCCTAAGGATCTATAACCCAGAAAACCCCCTTCTTTAAGCTATCGTGTTTAGTACTTGAATCCTTATCACATCCAGCCTGATTCGGTCGTTGGCATAAAGCAATTGTGTGCCGAAGATTTCATAACATGGGGACAATTGTCCTGAGAGAATTTAAAGGTTTATCCCATCTTGGTGATTCCACAGAGCAATGGGACTAAGCGCTGACGGAAACAGACGAGTGGACCAGAGCTCTGCCGTTTGTCACTTCCGTTATATTAAATGGCAACTACACGAGCGACGTAACAGGACAAGCTACGCTGATACCATAACTACCTGAGTTTCAGAAGCAGCGGACTCTGTTTCCATAGGTCCCACTCTCTACAATGGGAGTTATGTAACCGCGGAGCTCCTGTCCCGCTCGTCAGTTTCCATTATCCCTTCCCTTAGGGCCACCACTTAGTCCTATCTCTCTGGAAATGGTCAGATGGGACAATCCCTTCTAAAGAACTTGAAGCCTTGACAGACTATCGGTAGGGTCTAGTAAAGTGTTAAGAAGGATCAGCTCAATATGTGCCTCAGAGAATATCCAAGTGTGGTGCGCGGACGTCAGGGGCAGGGCCCAGATATCCTATACTGTAAATTCAGGAGTTTGCTAGGATCTGCATCAGTGTCCAATTGGTATAGTTTCTGACTGTTCTAGTGATAACAAAGGACTGTAATTTCAGGGAATATACATGGGAATGGGTGTCACGTAAGGTGTTACTTTAGGCGTCTCCATCCGCAGGACATAAAGCACCAGTCAGCGCTGAAATCTCTCCTCCCATGCATTATAGAGAAGGGAAGCTGCACTTTGATTTAGGGACTTTCAGGCTCCAGGTACTTGCTGAACACTAGTATTGTGGTTTATGGCCCTACAATATGTCTTGTGTTTACCGGGTTTTCATGAATTTAGGTTGCTTCATCGCAACGGACGATGGTGAATGTGGTTCTGCTGCTACCTGCAAGCTGCTGACTGTGACAGAATTCCAAACCTGCCCTTTTTCCCCTGTCACTGTCATTCGCGATCATAATGTCCCATGAAGCCCTAGCCTAAAGCTGAGAGCGGCGCAGACGTGTGTATGTTTAAAATGTGGTGTGTGAACCCAGCCTCATTGCTAGGAAACACGTGTCACCATGTCAGTCAGTCCACGCAAGGCTTTTTACAATCTAATTCTCTTTAACTTTGCAGACCTGACCAAGTGCCCTCCTGAAACGGAAACCTTCTCGTTAACTAGCCAATAAAAGCTTTAGTGAGAGTGCACGTGGAATAACTTTTATGGGCGCAGTTTGTTGCGTTTCCACTCATAGATCCCTCCGCCCATATTGTTTTTTTTTTTTTTTAAGTGCCTCCTTTTTATTTTCTTTCCATTTTTTTTTTTCATTTTGTCCTAGTATAGAGAAATAATCTGATCATGTATTACAGGCAAACGTATTAATGTAAAGTCTATGAGCCTGAGAATATGACAGTAGTCGTGCATTCTTTCCAAAGCTGCTTTCTAGCTTCAACTAATGTAACCTTGGGGTCATTTTCCTAGTAGAAATGTATTTCTATGCTAATCCTGTTTGTCCATGAGGATTGTGTTACTTGCCGTTATTTTTTTTGCTTTCATAGTAAAGAATGGTTGACATATCTACACTTCTGAAAGAAATTCTAACCACCTAATATATTTAATTTCATTTACTTGTAGTCTATGCTTCTATATTGAATTGAGAGAGTCTATGTATTTCCATACTGAAATAAATCTAAGATGACATACAGTACACTAAGAGAATTGTGAAACCGCCCATTTCAATGTCGTCATGATGGTTTACTGAATGCAAATGTCTCACGATGGAAAGCTGTTGGCACGGAGAAACCCTGCCCGCTTCTTAAAGGCGCACTCCACAAAAATCCCAATGGTCCCAACCAAACTCTCAGCAGCCCAGAGACCTGAAAAATAGGTTATTTCAGGTCATCACACTGGAAAATTTGGGGTTGACAAGGGCTTTATTTCACACTTGCAGAAGCCTTTTCCGGGGAGTGGGGGGAACAGCCTGCCAGATCCGTGCTAACGCTAGTCCACTGTGCCACCGGAAGCCGTCTCAATCCCCATTCTCTATAATGGGGCGGATCGGAGCACTGCAAGCAAGCCCAGAGGCGGCCGGACAAAAAACTACAACATGCACCTCTTGGCACGTTTGCCGTGCTGCGACCTGACCCCATTATAGTGAATGGGGCCAGAGCGGACTAGAGGTAGCACGGATCCGGCAGGCTGTTCACCCGCCAGAAAAGGCTACCGCAAGAGCTGATAACTGTTACATAATAAATCGGGAAACTTGTCTTCTCCAGTTTTTGCACTTTTAACACCTGAGTTAAGTTTTCATTGGAGTAAATCTGGCCATCCATACTGGATGTATATTGGCCAAACCTGCCATTTTTGACCGGATCTGTCAAGTCATTTGACCATCTGAAGTGTATGAGGGTCTACTGACCCTCTGCCAACAGCAGATGTCAGGGGAGAGAAGGATGAGGCTTCTACCATTTCAGTATGCTGGATCCATTTGTTCTTGGAGATAAGCCATGGCTATAGGGGTCTGACAGTGGCCTCGCTCCACTTCCTTTCAGAACACATGCATACTCAAGCTAAGTGTGTATGGGTGAGTCAGAAAAGATAGTTTTCAGCCAAAGAGCGTTCAACCGATGGTTTTGTAATGTGTATGGTAAGCCTAAGACTTTAATGTACTTTATATGGATTTGGATACTACATTAAATCGCTTGTCTGAGATTTAGATATTGATGACCTATCCTCAGGAAAGGCCATCAGTCTCTGATGATGGTGGTCTGGCTCCTGTTTGAAGACTGCCGTGGTGCTGTGCCTCTTCCTAGGCCAGTGACATCACATTCATTAGTCACATGGTGTATGTGAACGTTCCTGAGCTGCAATACCAAGCACGATGTATGATGCTGTGAAGAGGCCTTACCTCACTTACCAGAGGTCTGCAGACTCTGCAAACAGCTGACTGAGGGCAGTATTATAGTTGTCAGACCCCCACCAATCAGATATTAATGACTTGTACCGAAGCTAGGCCATCAATATCGAAATCCTAGAAAACGCTTTTAATATTCATGGTAATGTTATGAGGTGTTGCAGAAATGAGGTAGAAAGATGAAAGTTATAATTTTTCAGCAATGTATCCTTCATAAGAATGTCTCAACTTACTCAGGTTAATGAAGAGTCTGTTCTGGCTGGTTGTGTTTTTGCTGTGATTTTGTGAAAATTTTGGCAACAACCAAAATTGGACCATTGCTCAGTGATGATCGTAATGAGGCCCGTATGCTACAATATCATGGCAGCAAGTCAGGCCTCCATTGTTAGATGGACAAAACCTGAGCATTTTATGTGGCCTGATCAATTTAAATATACTTTAAAAGGGTTATCTTCGGGATAGGTCATCAGTATCAGATCTGTGGGGGTGCGACTCCTGGGACCCCTACCGATCTGCTGTTAGAAGAGGCTTGTATGCCACAGCCTCTTTCTAGGCCAGTGACATCACTGTATGTCAGTCACATGACCTAGTTGCCACTCAGCCCTATTCAAGTCAATGGGGCTGAGCTGCAATACCAAGCCCTGCCACTATACCATGTACGCTTTGGAAAGCTGTCGGGAGCCTGCATCGCTCACCAGACCTTCGCTGAGCACAGCAGCTCCCTGAAACAGCTGAAAGGCAGAGATGCCGGGACCTGGACCCACTGATGTGATGATGACCTATCTTTTCCAGGATTACCCCTTTAAGGTCAAAAATAGCATCCAGGTAAGCAAAAGGTTCAATTTAAGAATTGTCCAGCTTGGAAAAAGACTTTCTTTATGTATTATGTGAAACTAGATATCAGATGGTGGAGAACAATTGCTAAGATCATCTCATGTAAAACTTCATTTCTGGTGTGGTGGTGCAGATGGGAAATTGACAAATTATATCAAGTTTCCCATAGGGCAGACACACTAGTGAGATCAATGTGAGAAACTGAGTGTGTCAGTGTGAGTTCCCATTCTGAATTCTGCTCCTCTGACATGACTACACAGCATTATAATGATCTGAAATCTTTTCTCTAGCATGGACACACAGCCTTATAAATCATTATAATGCTGTGCGATCCAGTCAGAGGATTGGAGGTCAGAACGGGAACTCGCTGCCTCATGCAATGAGTTTCTCGCACCGAACTCGCTCCTGTGTGTCTGGCCTTACAGATTACAGCTGATACACCCTTTGATCACCTTCTTTTCTTGGGACCCTTCTAACCAAGATCTCCCAAAGTAGACCAAAGTGACCACCGTTTCTATTAGTTGCCAAAAAACAAATCCTTTTCTATGTAAAAGCCATGCTGTGATGCTCTACTAGTTTTTCCTGAGCTTTGATTTCCAAATGAGATGTTTGATTTGACCTTGTAGTGATTGTTTTATGTGATTTATTGCCTAAATACCTTTTACTATTACACTTTTCTCTGTACGTTAGTCCAGCCAGGTTGTTTTTTGCCACCTAAAAAAAAGTTATGAAGCACCTAGCCATGATTAAAGAGGACCTATCACCGCTCCTGACATGCCTGTTTTAATAGCTTTATGCATTCCCCACGTACTAACAATTCTGGATCATCTATTCTTATGGCTCTATGTTGTGCCATTCCTTTATTATTTGCACTAGAAGTTATGAATGAATTGCTATTTGTCTTCAGTTAGGGAACAGAGGGGAGGTAACAAGTTGGGGGCGTGTACCTGCACAGTCTGAACTTGGCAGCACTGATTGGCTAGAGTCATTGTGTACAGATACACACCCCCAACTGGTTACCTCCCCTATGTTCCTTTACTGAAGGCAAATAGCAATTCATTCATAACTTCTAGTGCAAATAATAAAGGAATGGTACAACATACAGACATAAGAATAGATGCTCCAGAATTGTTATTACATGGGGAATGCATGAAGTGATTAAAACAGGCATGTCAGGAGTGGGGAAAGGTCCTCTTTAAATTGCTGCATAGGTTAGAGGCCACTGCTCCCATTCACAACTTTATTGTGGTGTAAAGGCAAATTAATGAGGCAAATATTTGTCAGTAGTCCCATTGAAGAGCTGCTTCTTAAGATGGCCATGCACCTTAAAGATTGGCTGAACCCTTGGATTTTTGGAGGGACTGGTCAACTAACTAATGTCTATTGGGGCCTTCCATTCTTTGGTGTCAGATCTTGGGGTAGAGAAGGATTGGGCAGGTTCATTTCAAAATGCCAATCTTTTTGTTCCCAGCGACTGGCAGTGGCTTTCTTCCCTAACCCCATTCAGAACATATGCCCTCTAGACTGAGTTGTGTCCGTTTGCATGGGGTATTGGAAGGTATAGCTATCGGCCGGATGGCCAGCGTGTAATTTGGAAGAACTGATGTACGTTGTGGTGCACCACCCCTGGCTCTTAATGAGCAGTTACCAGTGCGGGTAGTTTAGCTGTGATGAGGTCTGTCACAGTTACCAGTTCTTCTAAAAGCTTATAGTCCAAAGAAGGATTCTTATAACATCCATCGTTTTTTTTATTTGTTTTTTTTTTTTACATTGGAAAGTTCATGGACGGATGTTCTGAAAATTACACAAAAGCTTATCCAAGTGAGTGGTGCATTGTCACCTCCACTATTTCTGGACACTGAATGCTTACATCTGAAATCCTTACCCCCCCCAGTCCTAGCACATATGTCCGTGTTTGGTGATGTACCAATCCCTCCCTCAGTTTTAATACATTTGATGTCCTCTTTGTGTTCACCTAGTACCATGGGTAATACTTGACCGTTGGACACAACCTCGTGGAGCAGTTATCTTCATAGTTCCCATCTTTGCAGTGGCTTAGTTTTTCACTGTCCTGAATCTGTGTTTGTGGATCACTACAATGTGACTTCCCACTAGCTGCCTTTGAAATTTACACTAGAGATAAGTGGAAGTATAACAGAGTCCGCACAATGTGCGTCCGTCAGACAAATAGAAAGCTTTTCTGAAGTCTAATTCTGTATTAAATTGCACAATTTCCGTTCGGTTTCTCGGTATATGCTTGCTATATGTCCGTGTTATTTTAGCACGTGTGTGTGTGTGTGTGTGTGTGTGTATGAATATTCTTGGACATGTTTAACCCCTATCTCTTCAGCATTTTCCTAGGCCTTGGGATGTCTTTGCATGCTGATACCTTCAATTTCAACAGTTGGAAAGTAACTCTGCTACCTGGTTGGCTCCAGCCTAGCACACAAGCCTGAGTGCAGTGTGACGGGACTGTATCTCTCTTGCACCCGCCCAGTAGGCATTTGTACTTAACATTTTAAAAGAGTTTCCCCACCTACATTTGTTAAGGCTAAATTCATACCCTGTGTTGTGGTCACTTCCTGGCACTCCCCCCACCGCTGTGTTTTTGGTGCCAGAAATTCAGCACCCAGATGTTGGAAATATTAACTGACATTTGGAATGCTTTTTTATGACATTTTTTTTTTTCTAAATTAAAGGTTTTCTGGGATTTTACTACTGATGGGCTATCCTCAGGATAGGTCATCCGTATCTGATCGGTGGGGGGCAGACACCCAGGACCCCTAGCAATCAGCTGTTTGAGAATGCACCGGCGCTCCCGTGAGTGCCTCGGCCTTCTCTTAGCTTTTCCTAGTCCAGTGACGTCACGTTCATCGGTCACATGGCCTAGGAGCGGCTAAGCCCCATTCAAGTGAATGGGGGTGAGCACAATACCAAGCACAGCCGCTGTACAATGAACAGTGCTATGCTTGGTAAGCTGCGAGAAGGTAGCGGTGCTCACAGGAACGCCGGTACCTTCTTAAACAGCTGATCAGTGGGGCCCCCGGTGTCGGACCCCCACCGATCAGATACTGATGACTAGAGATGAGCGAGCATGCTCGAGTGCCATTTTTGCGTATTTGCGTACGCATTTTAAAATTCATACGCATATTTTAATCTATACGCAAATGTGTACGAATAGCGTACAAATTAAATTTGTACGCATTTGCGTATAGATTAAAATATGCGTATGAATAGCGTAGGAATTTTAAAATGCGTACGCAAATGCGCAAAAATGGCACTCGAGCATGCTCGCTCATCTCTACTGATGACCTATCCTTAGGATAGGTCATCAGTCGTAAAATCCTGGAAAACCACTTTAACCGATGCATGTTACAGTGGGGATTGGCAGGTCATGCCCAAAGCACAACCAGAGGTAGGCTGGTGCTGCAGAATACACTATTACAATAAATTTAAGGCAGTGCAAAACCATATAGAACAGTACCCAAACGCCAGTGTGAATGGAGCCCTAAGGGCGATAGCATTGTAAAGTCAGGCTTGATGTCATTTCAGCTTTGACCTGAATACTTTGTTAGCCTTAAGTCAGAGAATGGCATGGTCACCTGTCAGTTCTTGTACTGCACGTTGTCATCCACCTTGTTATGCTGGATTCATACTCTGCTTTTGGCCATTTTCACTCAAACATAGGTTTTTTTTTTTTTTTTTTTTTTTTTGACTCCTGGCTCTGATGCCTTGAGTTCTGGGTAGTAGGCCGACTGACCAGTACCCTCAGTCACAATATGAAATTGTCTTTTTCTTTATTTCTAGATAAACACATCATCCTTTTAGTTGAGGGTAGTCAGTAGAAGAAGAAGAAGATGTTCTTCACAACTGGTCAAAGTTTATAGTTTTTGATCCAATGGGCGTTTTTTTCCCCATAAATTCATTCACTCCTAGCTTTTTAACAATTTTTCCAAATGTCAATTTTAATTAAAAAAACTACCCCAAAATTGCATATTATAACTAGAGTAAGCAGTGTATAGTGTAAGGGATGCAGAGTCTTATGTCACTTGTATTGTGACGATGTGCTCTGATGAACCAGCAGTAAAATACATTGGGCTCACTCCCTTTAAGTTTTCACCGTTATGTGCGTGAGCATGAGAGTCTTCTCCATTACATTTTACTGCTAGTTTGGGAGAGCACAGCGTCTGGACTGCAAGTGAATATGACAATAAAAATTATACAATCGAACTGGGTGTCACTTACCCTAAACACCCGCTTATTTTAGTTTGAGGGGTGTTGTGCAGATATCATTCCCTTTAAGGTGGAAAGCCTCTTTAATATGTCCATATTCTGCAACAAATTCATAGGACTTTTTTATTGTGATTTTTAGAGACACTTTTTAGTGTTCAATTCCTCAGCGATCTTTTTCCAGTCCTCAAGTGCCATATTGGTATCAGTATTAAGAGCAGCTTTATTCTGCCTGCCCCCCCCCCCACCGCAATCTGAATTTTTTTTTTTTAGCTACTTTTCTCAATTTTCCTTGATAATTACAGTAATATTTCCTTACTGTTGAATATTTATCCACTCAAAGCTTAAGAAAGAACTATGGTACAGGTTAACAGTTTTAATTAATCTTTCTAATCACACGTTCAGTCAGGTTGTAGTAAAAATAAAATTAAAAAAAAAAAAAAACTTTATTGTATACCTATATTAAAATTATATACATATATTAACTGACATTTGGGTTGAAATCAATCTGGATATGTCATCTATGTATAGAAATGTGTAGTAGAATTATATAATTTTATGCAACAAAGAAACTTGTTTGGTTGCTGGTGTTTTTTAAAGGAATATTAGATCTATTGCAAAGTTACATTTCACATGGGGTACACTTTTGCACCTAGCATACAGATATAAAATTCTGGTTGCACTGCACGAAATATATATATATAAAAAAAGGGTTAAACATTTCTTTCTTTGTAACTATGTATGTTTTTTGCAAATCTGATTACAGGAAGATTCCAGTTGTATTACACAGTTGTGCCTCTGCATCACTCTGCCTCTTGTGAGAACTGTGGTGACCCGGTCTTGTACAACTGAATTTTATGTATGCGATTCAAAAGTTAGATATCCCATATACTGTATAGGAATACGGCAGAGCAAAGCGGTCATTACCGAGTTGGAAAATAAACAATGTTAAAGTCTAGTCCACGCCTGTCATTTCTTGGATGTTTATTCGTTGGTTCTAGAGAATTTGGGAGTTTGCACCACGCAGACTGTGTCAGGCGGTGATAATTTAAGAAATTGTGAATACACTGTTTGAGTAATCTGAAAGATTACAGCAATTACTGGGAATGCTGTTTATAAAAAAAGGCAAAAGTGACTTCTGAAGTTTTTGAAATAATTGAAAGGGTTTGTCCGAGGTATGAAAAAAAAAAATATAGCACTGTAAATCTGATGGGCAGCAATGTATAACTAAGCTAATCAAGTTTTAGGCAAAAAAAATCTATATTTCCTCATTTCCCTGGTTCTCTTCTGGCCCTTTGTTTACATGCAATAACAACAATCTCTGCCCCTGCTTTCCAAAGTGAGTGAACACAAGTGCTGCCCTGAGTGACATGTCTGCCTGCTAGGATACTCAGCAGTATGTTCTATGTGTTTTGGACTACAGGTCCCAGCTGATACACACAGGAACTTCCCCCAATCTACCTTTCTTGTGCAATGCTCTGCAGAACTCCTATATCAGCTCCTGTGCCCAGAATTTGTCTCCTCACTACCTACAGCCCTGAGTTTGTGCTGGCTAAAGGGGTTAAAATCTTATCTGAAAGAATCCAGGGAGAGAGCAGCAGCTGGCAGTGCAGGGGGCCGTGGCCAGCACAGTGATGTTTCGTGTACAGACTCTTATCTGATCTCTGAGGCTTGTGCACGAAACAGCAGCAGAGCAACGAGAGAAGCTGACATGACAGGTCATGTGACCCTCAGTGAAATCTGAGAAAGGGGCCACTGAAGTTAGTGTGTTGAAAAAACATTACATTTGCCTAGTTAGAAACATACAAAGGACAAACAAAAATAACTTAGGACAACCCCCTTTAAGCATATACTTAAAAGAATTATGTGTATTAAACAGGTTGGTTTAGAAAACCTATTTTCAAATGTCCTATTGATGGAAGAAGGTTCCCTGTTGGTCACTCACCTTGTTGGGCCAAGCATGTCCTTGTGTTACACTCTTTCAACAAACTTTTCCTAAATCGGTACAAAAAGTGAAATAAGGAACTTTGTTATATAGCATAGAAAATGCCCTTTACTCTAGCAGCTCACTCCTCACATCCCATTTCTAGAGACTGCAATGGACAAAATGTGTCTGTCTCTTTACATGCACGTGACCATATGTGTTTGCGCTGTGAAAAACATACCAACTGGCTTTCTGCAGTTGTGCCTGCTCACTTAGGCAGTCTCGGTGCCTCAGGGACCTGTACCTATCCGACTTCCTAGTAGTATGCCACCAATATCTCAGATGAGACAAGCCGCTTGCAGTTTTGCTAGTACTGTTTAATAATCGCTGTGCAAAACCTGTGACTGTTCGTATATAGGCCTCATAATCAAATGTCTGGTAAACAAGAGTGGAAAATGAACAACCCATGCCTCCTCATCCAAGAGTCAAAATGTTTTTGGCTTTAGTAGTGCCGACAACAGTAGCAGAACCAGCCGTCAGACCAGTATAACTGATGGAAGCAGGCCACAATTCTTCCTGACTTCAAGTAGGCACCATGTTATTATTGAGGATGACACCGTGGACTGGATGGCTCACTCCTCAGCCACAGCTGCTGCCGTGCCTTGGAGCTACGGGGTCACAGCATTCTTTCTGTGCCTCCTCTTTGCAGCCCCAGGGAAGCCTTTCAGTTGCCTCCTGTCTTCACTGCCCCCTCCTAGTGGGGTTCCTTTTTTCCTCTATGAAGAGACCAGAAAATCATATGTGCTAAGGAGGATGCTCTAAGCCTCTCAGTTGATGACTTGTGTGAGAATAGTCAGTGTTTTGAGTGCCAAGAAGAAGAGGTAATGGTAATTAGAGATGAGTGAACGTGCTCGTAACGAGCACTGTACCGCTCGGCTCCCCTGCGCTTGCATGGGCGCAGGTAGCCACTTCTGTCCTCCTCACCCGACCTAAGCGGCTGCCTGCGCCCATGCGAGCGCAGGGGAGCCGAGCGGTACAGTGCTCGTTACAAGCACGTTCGCTCATCTCTAGTGGTAATGGTTTTTCCTGGACAGGACCAGGAGCCAGAGGAGAGTGGTGGCTGGGGCTGCGACACTGCAGAGGCAACGGATAGACAAAACCTAAAGAAAAACTGCCTGGAACCAATCTGCTTTTATTGTGATTAGCTTGGGAACTGGTGATTCTGTGTGGGTGCAAGCCCTAAACCAGGTTATCGTTGTGGGATAGGTGGGACCAGCGTATCTGACATTGAAGGCAGATGCTAGCAATATGCCTTCAATGTCTGAGATCGGCAAACCCCTTTAAGATACCCCCCCCCCCCATATAAAATAGATGTGGAATATTATACAACACTGTGCACTTGCTCCTTGTCTAGTCCAATTGGATAGCTAATTTCATCTAGATTCCTCATGTAGTTGGCTAAATCATTATGTATAATGCATTTACAGCCGCCTGAATGATATATAAATTGTGGTTGCAAAAGTGGTTAGCCAAGGCAGATAAAACCATGTAATGCATTAAAGAGGCCTTCTCCATTCACCTATAAAATTTTATAGGTCTCTTTGTGCCACCAAACATCTCTTGAGATGTTGGGCCGGCATGGGTCAATATCGTTTTTCAGCACACTTCACAGCTGTCTATCAGATTAAGATTTGCAGAATTTGAAGGCCAGTCAACACCTTGAACGCTACACGGCAATGTCATTAGGAAATATTGCAGCCATGAAAGGGTGTACTTGATCTCTAACAATGTTTAATTAGGTGGTAACTGTCAAACTAACATCCGTATGAATGCTAGATCTCAAGGTTTTTCATCAGAACATTGCCCAGAGCATCACAGTGCCTTTGCCAGATTGCTTTCTTCCCATAGCGCATTCTGGTGCCATGTAAGGCAAGGTCAGCAACGCACATACACCTGCTGTTCACATGATGTAAAAGAAACGGTCATAGACTAGGCTACCTACTTTGATTGCTCTTTGGTCTAATTCAGGGATGCTCAACCTGTGGCCCTCCAACTGTTGTAAAACTACAACTCCCACCATCCCCTTCTGTAGGCTGTCCAGGAATACTGGGAGTTGTAGTTTTGCAACAGCTGGAGAGCTGCAGGTTGAGTATGCCTGGTCTAATTGTCATGCTTGCATAACCATTGTAGGTGCATTCAGTGGTGGATGGGGTCAGTTTGGGCACTCTGACAGGTTGCCGACTACACATAAAGCTGTGATGACCTGTGTGTTTTGACACCTCTGTTATAAATGTGGTGCTCCCCATACACAACAATGAGTTTTGGGTGCCCATGAACCTGCAGCCAGTTCACAGCTTGTCCTTCTGTGGACCACTTTTGGTAGGTACCAACCAATGCATACCATGAACCCCCCATGACCTGCCATTTTGATGATAGACTTCACATTTTTATGTTGCTGCATTCAAAACATGTATCTTATTCATGTTTCCACTGATGCAGCTGTATGTGGGCTTGTCTTTTGTTGGATTAGTAATGTGCCTCTTCACAGTAGTTAACCCACATTGTGCCCCCTTCACAGTACTTATGTCCTCTTTGTGGCCCTTAATGGTAGCTATGTCCACCTTTGTGCCCCCTCACAGTAATTATGCTCACCTTTTTGCCCCTTCACAGTAGTTATGCCCACCTTTGTGCCCCATCACAGTAGTTATGCTTACATTTGTGCCCCTTCACATTTATGTTCTTGTGCCCCTCTTTGGCCCTTAGTGCCCTCTCCAGCTCCTTTAAAAAAAAATAAAAACACAAATACATACTTGTTTCCATGATGATTGGCACATCCTGTGTTGCCAGCAGCAGACACGCTCGCACACACACACATCACGCTGCTGGCTGTGCAAGAGGCTGGTTCCCGGGCTTCAGTCTCTCCTCCCATACAGCCAGCAGTGCAATGTGCCGCTGCTGGGGAGTGCCGGAGATCTATGGGAGCTCCCTGCTTCACTATGTAAATGCACTGCCTGGGGTTACGCCCCCCTTGCTACGCCCCTGGAATTACCTGACTTTTTGTATTGATTATTAATAAAATGGGGCATGATTAGGGCCGACTCTAGCTCTTCTGCTGCCTGAGGCAAAAATTTAAATGGCGCCCCCCGCCCATTAAAGGGTTTGTGTCATCTTGGACAATGGGGGTATATCGCTATATCCAGAACGTAGCTCCGAAAGTGAAGGAGGGTGCACTGCGCATGCGCAGCCGCTCTCCATTCATTTTCTATGGGGCCGGCGAAAATAGCGGAGCGCTGGCTCGGCTATTTCCGTCGGCTCCATAGAAATGAACGGGAGCGGTGGCCGCACATGCGTGGTACGCTCCCATTCACTTCTATGGGGAGCCCGCTTGGTGATGACGGGACCAGAGTCCTCCAGCTACCACCTTGCAGGGCTCCTTTCTGAATATAGGTGTGGGTCCCAGCGGTGGGACCCGCACCTATAGGACAATGGGGACATATCCTGATGCAGCTGCGACAAGACATAAGAACACTGTGGGCATGGTGAACAGGGACACACACAGGGACAGACACATCTGTGTCCCTTTCACAGTGGAAATACCCTATTTGAGCCCCCTCACAGTAGTTATGCCCTCTCTGTGCCCCCTCCAGAGTAGTAATGCACTCTGTGGCCCCTTCACAGTATTAATGCCTATTGTGCCCCCTTCACAGTAGTAATGCCCACTCTGCATAATAGTTATGCCCTCTGTTGCCCCTTAATAGTAATAATGCCCTCTGTGCCCCTTTATAGTAGTAATGCCCTCTTGTCCCCCTTTATTGTAGTAATGCCCTCTGTGCCCCTTTATGGTAGTAATGCCCACTGTGTGTCCTTTGTAGTAATAATGCCCTCTGTGCCCTCTTATGGTAGTAATGCCCACTGTGCCACCATTATGGTAATGCCCACTGTGTCTCCTTTGTAGTAGTGCCCACTGTGCCCCCTTTGTAATAGTAATGCCCACTGTGCCCCCTTAGCATTAATGTCCTCTCCTCTGTGCCCCCTTTGTAATAGAAATGTCACCTGTGCACACACACAGGACCTACTCACCTTCTCATCCTGTTCCTGAAGTCCTCTCCCCTGGAGACACAGATCGTTATGCAGGACTTTGTGGGCGGAGCTTATGCAGATCCTGGGCTGCAGGATCCGCCCACATCGGCCAGCAGCGCGATCATGCCTGCAGGCTGAATGGTGAAGCAGGGAGAAATCTCCCAACTTCACCATTCTGTGTGCTTCGGGCCTGAAGAAGAGGAGAAGAGCAGGGAGCTGAGCAGTGACGGGAGATCAGCTCCCTGCGCTCTGGGAAGGGAGAAGGCTGAACAGCAGCTAAAGGGAACACGGGCGGCATCCACCTGCAGTGTTTAACTGCTGTGTGGATGCCGCCCCTCAAACATACAAATGAATCCTTTATTTTAAGCATCTGTTATGCTCATTTTGCATCAATTTTAGCCATTTCCATCTGAGATCCGTTATTTTAGATGGAAAAAAAAGTAGTTTGTGGGGGCCTTTTTTCCGTCTAAAATAACAGATCTCAGATGGAAATGGCTAAAATGGATGCAAAAAGAACATAATGAGCATAACGGATGCTCAAAATAAAGGATCTGTTTTCTTTTTTTTTTTTTTTTTTGTTCTGATGGATCATAATAACAGAAAAAACAGTGATGTGAACTTACCCTTACTTGTGTGCTTTGGGTGATTGTCTTGTTACATCATCCATCCCCATCACATTCTACAAATGTACTCTGGTTAGATGCAAGCAATTAATAACGGCCTGCCAAGAGAGTTTCTACTCCCTTCAGAAGAATCATTCTTTTTGTGCTGAGCAGCAATTACACTGGCATTGCTTTGAAATTTCAAAATCTACTGCTTTTTACACATTAATTTAGGGAGTGATCCTCAGTCAGAGACAAGCTAATTGAACAAGCTTGCTTTCTTTATAATTTCTTCTCTACAGTTTCATTTTGCAGGCATGAATGTAGGAACGCTAACACTATAAATAAGTATAATCACCAGTGCCTATGTAAATTGCTAGTTGTTGCTGCTGCGCAATGACATCATAAAAGAGCTCAATAAAAAGAGAGTGAGTTTTAACAATGACCCTCACTTTGTTTTTTTCTCTGCTGTCTCCTCTTTCCCTCCCTCTCTACTCACCTCTTGTTCCATTTTGTTAAAATTAGATTTTTTTGGATTTAAAACAAGGAGTTATTTCAGCTGCTTTTCGTGATGTGGGCCTTGCTGTACAATACTTGTTTAAAGTTTTCTAGGGTAGATTAGTTGCTTCTAGACATTTTAATGGAGATCTGTCACCAGACAAAACTCTTTATAGAATTCTATTAAGTGAGTGGCCTACTGGGTACATTAGACTGCTATCCAGCAATGAAACACTTGGGGAGCCTAACTTTGACAAATAACTTTTGCATAGTTATAGGCTACTTAGCTAGGCAGCAGGGTGGTGGCAAGCACAGTGGTTCCTCCCATGGTAACCTTTATCAACTTTCATGGATACTTAAGCCTGTCCAGAGACTTGCCACATAGCCCAGTGTATGCTCACACATGCCCATTAAAGGGGTTATCCAATCCCAAAAATGCCCCCCAAATGCCTGGGCCCCTCACACAGATTGTACTTACCCCGCTACCTGGTGCCTGCGTCGCTTCTGATGCCCACAGACCGCCGCTGCTTCTCCCCATCGCGTGGATCAAAATATCTGGCAACAGGAGGGCAGCCAATAGAAGGCCGCTACAAGAACAAGCCTCCCTAGCATCACGGGTGACACTAGGGAGGCTGTTGGCTGCAACTGTCCCCACTCCCCATTGCCAGATATTTTGATCCGCGGGACGGGGAGATGCAGTGACGGTGGCCTGTGGGCATCAGAAGCGACTCGGGTGCCGGGGAGCGAGGTAAGTACAATCTGTGGGAGGGGAGGGGCATTTTAAAGATAGACAGTGTGAAGTGTTACAATACTGAACTTGTACAGAAAACTTTGCAATGGCATAGCATGAATCTTGTTTGCAAGGTAAGTATATACTACCCTTCTCTTGGCTATGTTATAAACCCTTTGACACCTTGCTCGTCCATTCTCCAAATTCCTTCACTCATGGTCATTTTCCTTCCACTGCCCATCTCTCATGCACACTACAATTTCCCTTCCCACTGATGTTCTGGAGCCACCAGCCATATACTAATTTCCTACACTCACCTCCTCATCCCTTTTACTCATTGCACCCCACTTCAGCACCATGTCACTGTGGGTGGTTCTGGTCAGCAGCCATGTTGGGGTACCCATATAACCTAATTCCTCCTCCTTGGCAGCAGTTCCCTAGTTCTAGCCTATGGTCTTCCTGGTTCTTATGACCAGTGTAGAGATGGCTGTTGGCTAAATGGACATCTTCATTTGCCGGCTTTTGTCTAAAGCTTCTTAAAGGAACAGAAAGCATAAAAATGCACAAAAATAATCCATAATTTCCTCCTTTCCTATTTATTTTTTTTCATTAAAGCTGAGAAATTTATAGAAAAATATTCTCTATATATCCCAGAAGCTCAGTCACTTCCCACTTCCTCTTCTTCACTGTCCCCTATCCGGCTGTAAGACAACTGGCTGGAGCGGGGGCCTCTCCCACTGCTTTGTCTGTAGTGTGATAACAAGATCATTAAGCCCCATGCTTTGACTAAGCCCCACCCCTTGGCCATTCCCTTGACAAAAACGGATCAGCAGGAGATTAACCCCTGTGTTTTTTTTGCAGGATTTTATTCTACAGGACTGTTTATTCAGGAACATGTAGAGAACCTGCAGACTGACAGTGTGGGAATGATTATCTCCCATTTACTTTTATGATTCTTTGTAGTGATGTGCCATGGAAAGGATTTCTTCTGTCAGTAATCCCATTAAATATTACAATCACCCTCTTCTCAGTCTGAAATGGTACAGTAACTTGATTGATGTAGGATACTGCATTCAGTAGAACAATAAATAAGGATAAGACAGGGTTTTGTGTTACATGGCAACTGAGACTTCTATCATATATTTCAAATGGAAAGTAAATGGCCTGTGCAGAGATGATTAGAATAAAGTAGACCATACAAACAGTTTAAAGGCACATCTACCAAAAACTGATTTTTTTGGTCCCTGTTCTCTTCAATATATTTATTAATGATCTTGTAGATGGCTTGCACAGTAAAATATCAATTTTTGCAGATTACACTAAACTGGATAGATTGGAGGCTCGGGCAGAGAAGTGGCAGATGAGATTTAACACTGACAAATGTAAGGTTATGCACATAGGAAGGAATAATGCAAGTCACCAGTACATACTAAATGGTAAAAGACTGGGTAACACTGACATGGAAAAAGACCTAGGAATTTTAGTAAACAGCAAACTAAGCTGTAGAAACCAGTGTTAGACAGCTGCTGCCAAGGCCAATAAGATAATGGGTTGCATCAAAAGAGGCATAGATGCCGGTGATGAGAACATAGTCCTGCCACTTTACAAATCACTAGTCAGACCACACATGGAGTACTGTGTACCGTTCTGGGCTCCTGTGAACAAGGCAGACATAGCAGAGCTGGAGAGGGTTCAGAGGAGGGCAACTAAAGTCATAACTGGAATGGGTGGGCTACAGTACCCAGAAAAATTATCAAAATTAGGGTTATTCACTTTAGAAAAAAGACGACTGAGGGGAGATCTAATAACTATGTATAAATATATCAGTGGTCAGTACAGAGATCTCTCCCATCATCTATTTATCCCCAGGACTGTGACTGTGACGAGGGGACATCCTCTGTGTCTGGAGGAAAGAAGGTTTGTACACAAACATAGAAGAGGATTCTTTACGGTAAGAGCAGTGAGACTATGGAACTCTCTGCCTGAGGAGGTGGTGATGGTAAGTTCACTAAAAGAGTTCAAGAGGGGCCTGGATGTATTTCTGGAGGGTAACAATATTACAGGTTATAGCTACTAGAGATCATTGATCCAGGGAGTTATTCTGATTGCCTGATTGGAGTTGGGAAGGAATTTTTCCCCTAAAGTGGGGAAAATTGGCTTCTACCTCACATGGGTTTTTTGCCTTCCTCTGGATCAACTTGCAGGATAACAGGCCGAACTGGATGGACAGATGTCTTTTTTCGGCCTTATAAACTATGTTACTATGTTAATATAGATGTTCTTTGAAGTTCTGTGTTGTGCAGTGCCCCCTCTGGCTCTGCACTAGGTATAACAAAACTACAAAACTACAGCTCCCAGCATGCCCGGACAGCCTACAGCTATCAGCCTACAGCAGGGCATGGTGGGAGTTGTAGTTTTACAACAGCTGATTGGCCGCAGGTTGAACATCCCTGGCCTAGAGTGTCTTGCCAAGAACAGGATCAAGACAGAAGATAGTAAACCTTTCGAAATTCATTTTTGTTTTGCGGAACAACATAAAGATTGGCTAAAGTGCATAAGTATGGCCATAAGTGTAATGAAAATCAATCACATGGAACCATCTGCTCCCGCCTGGCCATGTCACCTTGTGCATGCACCGAGTGTCAAATTTTTGGTGTGTGCACAGGACTAGTGGGTCAAGTGAGAGCAGTAGTCAAACACTTGACCCTGCCAATCAACATGGGAAAGAAGGAACATACTCTGCAGATAGATGTCACTTTGGTGCACCAAGTGGCTTTCGCCTGCCTCTGTGCACTGAAAAGTTATTTTCTCTGTACAACACAGCAAAGGATTGCCCTAAGAAAGGTACTGATATCATTATATCTGCAAGCTCTACCCATAGTTTAAAGAGTCACTGTACTTTCACACAATTTCATTTAATAGAGAACGGTTTAACTAGCAAATTTCTAAATCACTTAATTTAAAAATTTGACTGCATCTACCTGAAAAATCCGTAAAATTCATGGCTACTAGGGTTCTTACTTCCACCAAACTTGCAGTCCACTGCCTGTTGTCAGAAAAGATCAGTCACTGGTAACAGAGACCCAGAAGACAACTGAGAGGAAGTGGGGGCGTGTCAGAGCTAGCTGAGCTACTGAGTCTGATAAAGCAACTGCTTCTGTACTGCTGAACTCGTGGACCCTTTAGGCCTTTCTGTAAGGGCTCATGCACATAACCATTGCCTGCTTTGCGGTCCGCAAATTGAGGATCCGCAAAACACGGATACTGGCCGCATTTTTTGGGACAGATCATCCAGCCTATAAAAGAACAGTGCGTAATGCCAATATGAATAGGACATGTTCTAAATTTTTGCAGCCTCGTTGAAGTGAATGGGTCAGCATCCAACCCCATAAAAGTGGGGATCAGATGTGGAAAAAAATATGTTTGTGTGCAGGAGCCCTAAGTAAAGGAAAGGATGTCACAGCAGTACATTGTTGGCAGAAGGACGATGCCCCCTACTGCTAAGAGAAATGCATCTAGCTGAGCAGCTGAAATAGGGAATAATATGGCTGAAAGAGACTTTAGGGAAGCTCAAACATAACTGTTTCTTCACAGTTTTGATTATACAAAGAAGCACAGCTGTTATGCAAACTTTTTTCCTTAAAAACTCAAGTCTTACAGTCTTCCTTTAATTCTAATCTAGAGATATCACAACCACTTTTCTCTGGTGTCTAGACATCTAGTGGAGGATAATTTACAATCTGGATATGGGTTTTAATTTACTCCCTCATTAAGTGTGTGGTCAGTGGCGGATAGGATCAGGTATTTAGGAGCTGTACATCACCTCATTCAAGGTAAAATATACTATGGCTCCAGGGGATTATGTCAAGTTCTGCAAAGTCTTTTGAAGGTTGATTATGATAATGTCACATATCATCAATCTCAGAGTGATGCTTCTGGGAACAGAGCTGACACGCTAATCTGTGTACCAGCACAGTGCCAACTCAATGTCCTTTCTTCTACTCTTATTCCCTTGTGAGATGGAGGATGACTACTTTCTGCTTAATTCAATTTACAATCGATTATGAACTTATAAATGGTTTGGATGTGCCATATTAGCACAAGAGTAATGATATTGTCATCCCTTTATGTTTTATGTTAACCTTTCTCTGATCTGAATTTTGAGTGTCAAATCAAGATTTAAATGTTTTATTTTTTCAATGAACATAAAGCAGGTAATTTATCACATCTTGCACTTCTCAATTCTGTGTTCAAAAAGTAGGGCTTTTGCAACTTTTTGATGTCACTTGTGCAAACATTTTGTGAATTTTTGCAGTTTTGAAAAGTAGGTGGAAAAGTAGGCATGGATAGCTATGCCAATGAGTTTCAGTACCGGTTTATGACTGGGAGTTTTTTTTAAGTTTCCAAGAAAGTTCCACGTCACTCTAGTAGGAGAGTGGTGTAGAAAACTAAAGTAGCATTTCTAGATAAATATGTTAGGTTTAAAGATGAGCGAAATTTAACAAACAATGGGGGATATTTATCAAGACTGGTGCTTTCTGCTTTGGTCTTGATATCCCCTGCATAGCTCGAGGATACACCACATTTTTGACAACACGCTAGCCTCGTTATAAATTAGGGGCATTCTCTGGCAGTCTGTGCACCTAAACAATTCTATGGCAGTTCAGCTGTCCTAGGTTTCTGGCTTCATTTGCACCAGAAAGCTGATGTAAATGAAGGGAAATGTGTCTTGGCAATTGTCAATTGTATGAAGATAGGTTTGCCTATAATTTATTCTAAAACAATGCTTATGTCAGTCTTTTGCAGGCTGCCTTTAGTAACAGACTCCAGTCCAGTTTAACTTTGTTGTCAGACGCAGGGCCGCTTCTGCCATGAGGCGAGATGAGGATCTCGCCTCAGGCGGCAGTTTTATGTAATTCTGAGGGGCGGCATCCACACAGCAGTTAAACACTGCTGGTGGATGCGCTCCCCATCAGCTTCTTGTGCCCTCCTCAGACCTCAGATCAGCCCACCCAGCCACTTAAAAAAAACATACTTACCTGTCCTGCGCTGCCGCTGCCCTCAGGTTCCCTTCTGGCGTGCACTATGACCTGACGCAGCTCTGAGGTCTGAGGGGGGCACAAGGAAGGCACAAGACGCTGATCTGAGGTCTGATGGGGGCACAAGACGCTGATCTGAGGTCTGATGGGGGCACAAGACATTGATCTGAGGGGGGCACAAGGAAGGCACAAGACGCTGATCTGAGGTCTAATGGGGGCACAAGACGCTGATCTGAGGTCTGATGGGGGCACAAGACGCTGATCTGAGGTCTGATGGGGGCACAAGACGCTGATCTGAGGTCTGATGGGGGCACAAGACGCTGATCTGAAGTCTGATGGGGGCACAATGTGTTGATCTGAGGTCTGATGGGGGCACAAGACGCTGATCTGAGGTCTGATGGGGGCACAATGTGTTGATCTGAGGTCTGATGGGGGCACAAGACGCTGATCTGAGGTCTGATGGGGGCACAAGACGTTGATCTGAGGTCTGAGGGGGGCACAAGGAAGGCACAAGACGCTGATCTGAGGTCTGGTGGGGGCACAAGACGCTGATCTGAGGTCTGGTGGGGGCACAAGACGCTGATCTGAGGTCTGGTGGGGGCACAAGACGCTGATCTGAGGTCTGATGGGGCACAAGACACTGATCTGAGGTCTGATGGGGGCACAAGACGCTGATCTGAGGTCTGATGGGGGCACAAGACGCTGATCTGAGGTCTGATGGGGGCACATTGTGTTGATCTGAGGTCTGATGGGGGCACAAGACGCTGATCTGAGGTCTGATGGGGGCACAAAACGCTGATCTGAGGTCTGATGGGGGCACAAGACGCTGATCTGAGGTCTGATGGGGGCACAAGACGCTGATCTGAGGTCTGATGGGGGCACAAGACGCTGATCTGAGGTCTGATGGGGGCACAAGATGCTGATCTGAGGTCTGAAGGGGCAAGGGAAGGGGGCGCCATTTCATTTTTCGCCTCAGGCAGCAGAAAAGCTAGAAGCTGCCCTGGTCAGACGTATAACCTAATTGCTTAGTTCTATTACTTCAGCTGCACTAGTCTCTTGTAAATGAAAAATGGCAGAATTCCAATGACATGAATAGGGAAGAAAATATGTGATTAAAAAACAGTATATGGTAATTAAAGGGGTTATCCACATTTAAAAACAAATCATGGTACAAAATTAGAATAATAAAAAAACATTCTACTCAGTGTCCTGGAAGTCAATCTGTTTCAGTGGCACCCTTGCTTTTCTCTCTGCCACTATTGTGATGATGTAATATTTTGGCTGTAGTCAGTTTTTGCAGTCAATCACTGCATATGTATACAGCACAAGACTGCTGAGGGCTGTTAATGGCTGCAGTGGTCACATGCGGCACATGGGCACATTACATCTGCTGCCAGGGCAGCTAAGCCCGGCAGGGAAGATGGAGTGGAATCGCTGGAAAGGAGGGGGTTCAGGATGATATAATTTTTTTAAATGAATTCTAATAGCACCCAACCTTTTAAAAAAAATAAATAAATAACAGCCCCTTGAATGCAGTCCACATGTTTTTGAACATTGCGTATGATTTTTTCAACAATGAAACAGATCACTTAACACTTTTTTTTTTTTAATCATGCTACTGAAAATCATCAATCAGGGATGGTGACAAGGGTACTTCCGTGGTGGGTTTTGCTTCTGTGCTTTTAGTACCAAGCATCTACCAGGTCTTCAAACCCTTGACCTGCTGTATGGGAGGCAGAAACTGTAAGCCACAGGCTGCAATGTTTTCTATGACAGATTTTCTCTACTGAAAAACATCAGTACTATTCTTCTTCACAGGCATAATGTAGAGATATATACAGATGTACCGTATCTCTTGATACATCAGTGGATTTTAGGTGGATAAAAAGCAAGACGAGTAAAAGTCACATTTTTCAGTAAAGTTACTGTTACTAAAAACAATTGCAACATGTTTAAAACACTTTATTAAAAAACATCACACCACAATAAATAGCATATACATATTTGGTACCTTTGTAACAACACATACAATACCGTGAACATACATACATACACCATGAACACATTATTTATGGTGATCCATACATTGCATAAATAGAAAGGATGTGTAACATGGTGGCTGGTATATTACTGGTCAAGAGGTAGCCACCTGAAATGGTTTTCACTTCACAGGTGTGCCCTGTCAGGTTTAATAAGTGGGATTTCTTGCCTTATAAATGGAGTTGGGACCATGAGTACAGACCAAAAGTTTGGACACACCTTCTCATTTAAAGAGTTTTCTGTATTTTCATGACTATGAAAATTGTAGATTCACACTGAAGGCATCAAAACCATGAATTAACACATGTGGAATTATATACTTAACAAAAAAGTGTGAAACAACTGAAAATATGTCTTATATTCTAGGTTCTTCAAAGTAGCCACCTTTTGCTTTGATTACTGCATTGCACACTCTTGGCATTCTCTTCATGAGCTTCAAGAGGTAGTCACCTGAAATGGTATTCCAACAGTCTTGAAGGAGTTCCCAGAGATGCTTAGCACTTGGCCCTTTTGCCTTCACTCTGCAGTCCAGCTCACCCCAAACCATCTCGATTGGGTTCAGGTCTGGTGACTGTGGAGGCCAGGTCATCTGGCATCTGCCCAACACAACTCATGGTCCCAACCCCATTTATAAGGCAAGAAATCCCACTTATTAAACCTGACAGGGCAGACCTATGAAGTGAAAACCATTTCAAGTGACTACCTCTTGAAGCTCATCAAGAGAATGCCAAGAGCGTGCAAAGCAGTAATCAAAGCAAAAGGTGGCTACTTTGAAGAACCTAGAATATAAGACATATTTTCAGCTGTTTCACACTTTTTTGTTAAGTATATAATTCCACATGTGTTAATTCATAGTTTTGATGCCTTCAGTGTGAATCTACAATTTTCATAGTCATGAAAATACAGAAAACTGTTTGAATGAGAAGGTGTGTCCAAACTTTTTGTCTGTACTGTATCTCACCCAGAATGCTCAGATGGGTAAGGTAAAAGAATCCAGGGAAGCTGGGTGGTTTCAGCAAAGTGTAAGTTGCTGATGCACTTTTCTTTAAAGTGTTTTATGGGCCTGGATTTTTATAGAATGGTGGGTAGGATGAAATAAGGACCTGCCATTCCCTCCCCACTCCAGTACAACATTTTCCCCTAGCATGAATAAATCCCAGGTGAAGATGCTGGGCTTATTACTGTGGGCATAAATACAGGGCTGAAAGGCTCATTGTCAGAAACCTGAAAGCTGCATGACCTTTTGGCTATGCAAAGCCTAATCTCCTGTGTTATGCTGAGAGTGTAGTTGAGAAAAACCCAATGTTTAGTTAGCGCCCAGATGGGCAAAGACTTTTGTTTTGTTATGTTCTGTTTATGTGCCTTGGTTTCACTCAAGTGACTGTATAACTTGAATAGATCTGATTTTCGATGGAGAAATTTGAACAAAAATTGCAATGTGTGAAGGCACTGTCAGTGTTCCCATTTTAGCAACCTGATAGCATTCAGAACTTTGGACACACCTTTCCATTTTCATGTTTTTTCTTTTCTTTTTTTTTTACAAATTAGATTCATATTAAAGAAAAAAAACGATGATAGAAGACATTTGGAATTAATGAGTAAAAAAAAGTGTTAAATCAACCAGAATGTTTTATATTTTAGATTCTTCAAAGTAGCCGACTTTTTGCTTTAAGACCGCTTTGCACACACTTGGCATTCTCTCAATCAGCTTTATATGGTAGTCACCTGGAAGGGTTTTCCAACAATCTTGAAGGAGTTCTCAGAGATGTTGAGCACTTGGCTGCTTTTCCTTCACTCGGCAGTCCAACGCATCCTAAACTATCTCAATTGGGTTGAGATCAGCCATTGTGGAGGTTATGTCATCTGACACAGAACTCCATCACTCTCCTTCTTGGTCAAATGACCCATTCATAGCCTGAGCATTTTTGGATTATTGTCCTGAAAAACAAACGATATTCCCACTAAGCTCAAAGCTGATGGAAAGGCATCTCGCTTCAGAATGCTGTGGTAGCCATGCTTGTTAAGTGTGCCTTGAATTTTGAATAAATCACCAACAGTGCCACCTGCAAATCACCCCCACACCATCACACCTCCTCCTTGATGTCTTATGGTGGGAACCACACATGTAGAAATCAACTGCTTGCCCACCTTTTTGGTGTCTCACAAGGACATGGAGGATAGAACTCACAAATTTTGACTTATCAGACCAAAGAACATTTACACTGGTCTAAAGTCCATTCCTTGTTTTTCTTGGCCAAAGCAATTCTCTTCTTATTGTTGTTCCTCAGCTGTGGCTTTTTTGCAGCAATTTCACCATAAAGGCCTGATTTTTGCAGTTTCCTTTGAACAGTTGATGTTGAAAGGTGTCTCATACTTGATCTCTGTAAGGCATTTGAGGTGCTGTTAATTTGAGGCGCTGTTATTTGCATTTTGTGAAGCTGGTAACTATAATGAACTTATTCTTTGCAGCAGAGCTAAATCTCGGTCTTCCTTTTTAGGGAGGTTCTCATGAAACCCAGTTTCATTATAGTGAGTTTCTGTGGTCGTCATGGAATTCGTAAAGCAACCACGGCACTCAGGAAGTTAAGGCAAAAATTGTTATCTGGATTTATTTTTCATCCATCCAAAATTATATAGATATGAACATGGGCCAACGTTTCGGTCTTATCCAAGACTTTGTTCACGGCCTAATATACAAATATTATAATCAGTCACTGAAGGACATGCATGGTAAAATAGATGGAACAAATACAGTTTTAAATAACACATAGTCGCATGATGTCATAGAAAAATTGATCACAGAATAATAAAGAATCTCCTCAGGAGTAAAGAGTCCAAAGGAGACATACTGTACATGTACATATAGTACAGACCAAAAGTTTGGACACACCTTCTCATTCAAAGAGTTTTCTGTATTTTCATGTCTATGAAAATTGTAGATTCACACTGAAGCCATCAAAACTATGAATTAACACATGTGGAATTATATACTTAACAAAAAAGTGTGAAACAACTGAAAATATGTCTTATATTCTAGGTTCTTCAAAGTAGCCACCTTTTGCTTTGATTACTGCATTGCACACTCTTGGCATTCTCTTCATGAGCTTCAAGAGGTAGTCACCTGAAATGGTATTCCAACAGTCTTGAAGGAGTTCCCAGAGATGCTTAGCACTTGGCCCTTTTGCCTTCACTCTGCAGTCCAGCTCACCCCAAACCATCTCGATTGGGTTCAGGTCTGGTGACTGTGGAGGCCAGGTCATCTGGCATCTGCCCAACACAACTCATGGTCCCAACCCCATTTATAAGGCAAGAAATCCCACTTATTAAACCTGACAGGGCACACCTGTGAAGTGAAAACCATTTCAAGTGACTACCTCTTGAAGCTGAAATGGTTTTCACTTCACAGGTGTGCCCTGTCAGGTTTAATAAGTGGGATTTCTTGCCTTATAAATGGAGTTGGGACCATGAGTTGTGTTGGGCAGAAGTCAGGTGGATACACAGCTGATAGTCCTACTGAATAGACTGTTAGAATTTGTATTATGGCAAGAAAAAAGCAGCTAAGTAAAGAAAAACGAGTGACCATCATTACTTTAAGAAATGGAGGTCAGTCAATCCGAAAAATTAGGAAAACTTTAAAAGTGTCTCCAAGTGCAGTCGCAAAAACCATCAAGCGCTACAAAGAAACTGGCTCACATGAGGACCGTCCCAGGAAAGGAAGACCAAGAGTCACCTCTGCTGCAGAGGATAAGTTCATCTGAGTCACCAGCCTCAGAAATTGCAGGTTAGCAGCAGCTCAGATTAGAGACCAGGTCAATGCCACACAGAGTTCTAGCAGCAGACACATCTCTACAACAACTGTTAAGAGGAGACTGTGTGCAGCAGGCCTTCATGGTAAAATAGCTGCTAGGAAACCACTGCTAAGGACAGGCAACAAGCAGAAGAGACTTGTTTGGTCTAAAGAACACAAGGAATGGACATTAGACCAGTGGAAATCTGTGCTTTGGTCTGATGCGTCCAAATTTGAGCTCTTTGGTTCCAACCACCGTGTCTTTGTGCGACGCAGAAAAGGTGAACGGATGGACTCTACATGCCTGGTTCCCACCGTGAAGCATGGAGGAGGAGGTGTGATGGTGTGGGGGTGCTTTGCTGGTGACACTGTTGGGGATTTATTCACAATTGAAGGCATAATGAACCAGCATGGCTACCACAGCATCTTGCAGCGGCATGCTATTCCATCCAGTTTGCGTTTAGTTGGACCATCATTTATTTATCAACAGGACAATGACCCCAAACACACCTCCAGGCTGTGTAAGGGCTATTTGACCAAGAAGGAGAGTGATGGGTTGCTATGCCAGATGACCTGGCCTCCACAGTCACCAGACCTGAACCCAATAGAGATGGTTTGGGGTGAGCTGGACCGCAAAGTGAAGGCAAAAGGGCCAACAAGTGCTAGAATACCATTTCAGGTGACTACCTCTTGAAGCTCATGAAGAGAATGCCAAGAGTGTGCAATGCAGTAATCAAAGCAAAAGGTGGCTACTTTGAAGAACCTAGAATATAAGACATATTTTCAGTTGTTTCACACTTTTTTGTTAAGCATATAATTCCACATGTGTTAATTCATAGTTTTGATGGCTTCAGTGTGAATCTACAATTTTCATAGTCATGAAAATACAGAAAACTCTTTGAATGAGAAGGTGTGTCCAAACTTTTGGTCTGTACTGTCCATATATACATGTATATACAGTGGTCCCTCAAGTGACAATATTAATTGGTTCAAGGAAAACCATTGTATGTTGAAACCATTATAAGTTGAGTAATCAGTTCTATAGCCCCAAAATGTCATCCAAGATAAGAGGAAATAAGGATTTAAGAAAAATATGCAGATAACTAAGACAGATCAAACAAGTCATTACATATAACAGTCAGGAACAGCTGCTAACTAGTAACTAATACTGATAATATTGTACCCTGGGCCATGGTATCTTGAGGGATCACTGTAGATATATATATATATATATATATATATATATATATATATATATATATGAGAATGGGAACTCACATTATCATTTTCATGCTTGTAGGTTTTTACAACATAAAGAACCTTTGCTGTCAATATAAATAATTAGGCCAGATGATCATCACAGTTGTAATTCTAGTTTCTGCCCACAAGAGGGCACACATGATACACAGAATATTATACAGGGCACTAAGAAAATTCCAGCTGTGTCCTAGGGCGACTGATGCCATTCTGATGTTATTTTGAATGTTACACCACTTATAAAATGTCATGAGTCAGAAGATTATAGCTTGCTCTCTATAAAGCCCGACTATGTATCTGTCTATCTATCATAATAATAATCTTTATTTATATAGTGCCACACTTTACAATATAGTGGTTATACAAGCAACATCACACATCACACAGTAATAAAACTAATCAACAATGCAAGCAATAAGAGTTTACAATGTATACGAAAATTTGGATAACACAAAAGTTAGCAGTGAGGAACGATGGTTCAGCAATTATCTATAAATAAGAAATAGGGAAGTGCATGAGCCAGTCAACAAGAGTGCTTTTTGGTGCATGGAGTGTGGGGGATACTGTTGGATGAAGAAATGAAAAATATTTCAGAAGAGATTAAACAGAGAAGAGTTACATAATGAAATTTAAAAAAAGCTAGGGTTTTAGGGCATGCTTAAAGCTGTGGATGTTGGGAATTAATCTGATTGGAGCAGCGCAATCCAAAGTACTGGTGCACTTCGAGACGAGACAGGATGGGAGTAGGGGTTGTATTATGAGATTTTAGTCTTAAAGGGAACCTGTCACCTCCAAAAGACACATAAAACTGTCAGCATTACCTTATATTAGGCCCCAGTGTGTTCCTAATCATGCCTTTCATCCAGTAAATTGATCTCCCTAACTTGATGAAAACGATGTTTTAATCTCCATCAGCGCGCTCTCTCCAGTCAGGCTTGAAGTCAAGGGGGCAGCGGCCTCCTTGCTTCAAGTCAAGTAAAGCACGCCCCTCTTGCCAGTGATTGACACCCTTGTTGTGGCCTGCTGCACGATGCTGCGCGATCCCGGTTCCGGCTCTTGCACTTGCACTCAGCCGGCTTTCATCTGCGCACTGCGCAGGCCCCGACAATTCCGACGAGCACGGTTGTGCACACCTGCCTGTACGCAGCATCAACCGTTAGGGGGCACAGTGGTAACAATTCATATAAGTCCAGTGATCAAAGAATAATTAAAGTGCAAGTGCAAAAATATACTAAATTGTATAAAGGGCAGAATCCATTACCCAAATGTGCCTCCTCCGGGATGACGCCAACCCCGACGCGCGTTTTGGCGAACCTTTGTCTGGGGGTCTGACCCAGGTACTAAGTTCTATTAATGCTATGAATCTCCTGGTGCCACTAGTCCCCATTATTATCTGCATCTTCTAACAGCTTGGGAGAGCCAAAGGTGGCTGGTGAACCATTAACTGGGCAACATTGATCTATCATAAAACCCTAAATCTAATATTAGTCAATTAAATCCACCCTGCACGATCCCTGCACTTGCAGGTAATGGTCCACCAGTCCCAATACACAAACGGAATGAACAAATTTAGAACAAGATGTATTTAGTTTGGCATACGTACAATAGACAAGATATTGGATAATTGTCTAAGGGTAAATTCAGGTGTGGTGGAATTCAAAACACCAAAAATCCATAACAATTTATAGTAGAATACATATGGATGGTGATATGAAAATCTCATCCAAGAAACAGAATAGAATGGTCTAATATCTGGGATGAGTGCAGGAATATTTTTCCTCAGTGATCAGTTTCATGGCTATAATGAGAATGAAAGAATAAGACAATAGTGGAAGATCATATAGTCCCAGAGGTCACACCTATAGGGGATGACTTGGAAACTCAGGGCACACATAAGGTCCCTCTGTCCCATACAAAGGACCTGCAATAAAAACAACCTGTGATAGACTGGAGCCTGGTTTATCATGTCTCATATGGCAGGTAACAGACGTGCGGCACAGAAGGGAGGGGAAGAGGAGTAGCCTTCCACCCTTCCACTAGGAGTGGTGACCCCTAGCTCTCCTAGCACCTGGCTGCTTTGACATCCTGGGACGGGCTGCTAACCTGTACGCCGATCACGTGCCTCATCCCTGGCTTGCCTTGAAATGAGCCCTAGGTAGTGAATAGCGTGGTGGTGCACTGGTCCTCACCACTGACACCTAGGGTAACAACAGGGAAAGGACAAACAACACAAACACCACAAACAATCCCCGAAGGGAGACAACAAACAGGAGTGAAATGGAGATCCAACACCTCCAGTCCCAACTCCGCCTGAGGTCAGAATAGAAGATCTGGAAAGAAGGTCTATATCTGGCAACAAGGAAAGCAGAAAGGGATAATATATGGTAGCTGGGAATGGCTGACAGAGAACGGCGATGAGGAAAAGCTACAGATTCCTAAATGGGACAAAAAGGATTGCAAACCTAAGCAGGAAAACCTGGACCGGAATCCAGTCTCACCACTAGGTCATGGAGCGATCTCTTTAGAAACCGAGCACGTTTCTGACCCCAGGCACAACAGGGTCAGAGATAGGTCGTGACACCCTTGTGACACTGTTATAGACTTTGCATTGAAGCCCAGGAGATTCTCAAGCTTCTTGTCTATCTATATAAGTGTAGGTTAAAATTTGCGTTAAAGTGATCCACTTGATGGATTTACTATGACGGGATCCGGCGGACAAAACCATTCCAATACTGGAAAGCGGCCATAACCCTGGCAGATCCCATTATAGGCAACGATGTCCTACAGGGAACTGCAGTATCCGGCTAGGCCAGATCCACTGAACTGCGTTTAAAGCAAATGTGAACCTACCCTAACAAGATCTTCATTTATTAACAAGTTGTCAGTACTTTTACTTTTCTCACTAATCACATTTGCATTTTTCCTGTTAATTACAATGTAAATGATGTGCTATTTATTGTTTGCTTTCTCGCGTTGTCTAGAATATTAATTAGGGTGTAGTAATAATGAAATCCCACACCTTAATTACTTTTGTGGCAGCCTGTTATCCAGTCATAGGAATGTTATATAGGAGCAGCTAAAATTGTTAAAATTAATTAATATAAAAATGGGTTTTGTCAGCTATGATGTGATGTCACAATTCCAATTATTGGCGAGTTACTCCATTGACAAATGACTGGAAAATCACTTATCCACCACCAGATAACATAAAAGGGCTGTTCCATCATAATAACTTATTCCTTATCCAAAGCATAGGGGATAAGTATATTATTCATGGGGGTTTGACCCACTGGGGCCCCCATGAATTACAAGTTTGAGTTACAGGAGTCCCTTGAGTGAACTAATTTCTGAATAAAGTAGCAGCCTGCATATGTGACTATCGTGCCATTCACTCCGGGACACCGCCACCTCATTCTTGTGATTGGTCAGGGTCAGGGGTGCACCACCAATGAGGCCAGGTGAGGCTATCGCCTCGGGCAGCACCAGGTAGGGGCAAGAGGGGTGCAGCAGAAGGGCCATGGGCAACGAGCGCTTTCATTGTGGCAAAGGGATTGTTAAGAAATTGCCATTGGGGGGGGGGGGGGGTTATGCCATATCAGTTTTCCCCTCAGGCAGCAGAAAGGCTAGGTGCACCTGGTCAGGGTCCGGTGGTCAGACCTATTCTCAATGCTCTGAATAGGGGATGCATTCTTATGGTGAGACTACCACTTTAAATATGTCCAACCGCATGATATTTTTACCAAAAACCTACAATGCGATAAAATGACAAAAAAAGTAATACTCTCATTACAGCTCCCCTTCTTCTTCCATGCTGATGCTTCCAGATTCCTCAGTCAATCTCTATTCCCCAGACTCCGGCAATGAAATGTCGACACGACATCTGAACGCTGTAGTCATTAGCTAGCTACAAAGGTGACCTCAGTGGTGTCCCAATCATTGGCTATAATGGTCACATGTTGACACACTAGGTTGTCGGTGGAGTGACAGGTGATTGTTAATGTTAGTATTTCTTCTTCGGTTATTTAAAGAGGACTTGTCACTACAAAAGCCAATGCAATCCGCAGGCTTTACCTTATAGATTAGAAGATGCTGAGCAGCCTGAGAGATGCGTTTCGGACTGAACCTAGTCCTTATTCATGACATAAGGATTAGGTTCAGTCCAAAACACTTAGACCGGCTATCCGGGGGAATGTCTTTCTGAGAATGGGAACTCAGTCTGCCCATTGACTATAAACGTCCTGGTAGTGGATCTCTATCTCTGAATGGACGTTTTAAAACGTCCTTGAGCTTTGCCCCCTGTGTGCAGCACCTGTACATAGAAGCTCCATGACTCAGCTGCCTCCTGACAGCCAAGAACATGGAGCTTTAACCTGAGACCTTTTTTCCTGGCCTCCAGGCTTTTGATCACTCTGACAAGCTGTCAAAGCCATCACATTTGCTTCTACTATCTCCCTCTCATTACTGCCGGTCACAGAGCAGTTTTACAACCACATAGGGGGTGTTTCTGCAAACTTCAGAATCAGGAAAATAAATATTCAGGTTTGATTTGCGGTTTACCCTTGCTATCTTATAGGAAAAATGAATTAAAAATTGAAAATCTGCAAAAAAATATATATTTATTTTTAAATTTCACCTTCCTTCTGTTTTAATTCTTGTGGGAAATCTAAAGGGTTAACAAACTTTGTAAAAATCAGTTTGGATTACATTGGGGGCTGTAGTTTCTAAAATATGTTCATTTATGGGAGGTTTCTATTATTTAAGCCCCTCAAAGTCACTTTAGAACTGCAAAGGTCCTTTAAAATTAACTATTGGAAATTTTCATGAAAATCTTAAAAATTACATCTAAAATTCGAAGCCTTCTAACGTCCTCAAAAAATAAAATTACATTTCCAAAATTATACCAACATAAAGTGGACATATGGTGAATGTTCATTAATAACAATTTTATTAGATATCCCTATACAACTTAAAAGCAGAGAAATTAATATTTAAAAAATTGTGATTTTTTTTCAAAATTTTCAGTAAATTTTGGATTTTTTAGAAATAAAGGTAAAATATATTGACTCAAATTTACCATTAACACAAAGTACAATGTGTCACAAGAAAACAATCTATGAATGGCTTGGATAAGTAAAAGCATTTCAAAGTTATTACCACATGAAGTGACACATGTCAGATTTGCAAAATTAGGCCTGGTCAGGAAGGGGGTAAATGGCCCGGATGGGAAGTGGTTTGCTTACAAGTGCTGGAATCGCCCTTTCCTTCTGATATCGAGTTGGATTTGTTTTATCAAGGATCTGTGCACGGAGGTCTATCAAGGCGGTGAGATGATTGCTCACCGTAATTGTGTAGATTTGTTTTTCAGCACCTTTGGAAAGCTGGGGAGCATGTGTAGGTATGATGGAGATCCAACCACATATATAGTATATACTCCAAGCTTTCCCAGACTGTTGAATTTCAAATTTGCCTTGTTATGTAGTGATAAATCCCTTTATATAGCTGGACTAACTTGCCATTCAGGGTTCTGGAAAAGCTGGGTGACAAGGATGTACAGCTGCATTTGTAACAACAGAATATGTTGCCTTGGTATTATACAATAGATTTCACATGATATATCTGGGTGGCATTCTGTGTATTTTATGTAACCAATATGCCCCTATCACCACCCTGCAGCTTTCCCAGACTGCAGAATGCCAGATCAGCCTGTTTTGTAGAATACTTAGCCGGATTTGCTAGCTACGAGCTTGGAAAAGCTGAGTATCTGTTATATATAGGCCAGCAGGTGCGCTCCTTCACTAGCAGTGCCACCGGTGTCTGATTGCTTGGGTAACAAGGTCGGCCTCTGCATGCAGGAGAGCCAGTCAATTAGTGGTCATGCTGGTACGTCTGGTGTAGTGACATCAGGGGTCACGTGATGCGTCCGCGTCACGTGACCAGTAGTGCGGCCCATTTTTAACAGGCAGCTGCTGGTCACAGTTGCCTGTGATAAATGTATCTCTGGATAGCCACATTAGCCTTACTATACTGCTGTGTAGATTTTGGTCCCTTGCTTTGGACTCTGACCCTTTGCCTGACAATTTGGACCCTCACGTGACTTCCTGGTATCAACACCTGGATTGGTATTGTTTCTAGTTATTGTTCGCTGATTTTGTCCTGTCTGTTTCTTCTGGTATTGACTTTGCCGCGATTTGGTTACTGGTATGTGTTTCCTGATTCCGTACTTTGGTTCTATTTGGATTTGGCAGATCTATCACTAGTTTATTATTTTTGTCCCCATTGTACTTTTTTGTATAGGCCCTAGCACTTAGTTAAGGAGGGACTGTTGACCAGTTGTGGGCTGTCAACTAAGACAGATATTGCATGTAGGTAGAGACAGTGGTTGAGGTAGCTCAGCATCTCACTTGTCTTCACAGTGACAATATGAATTACCATGACAAATCTAAAGCCTTTTAGGGTCCAGGGAAGGCTGGGTTACTACCATGTGGAACTGCAATAGAAAATGCAGAATGCTAAATCTTTCAAGACAGATCCCCCTCCTCACTCCTAAATAGTGCCATAGCTAGGCAGATTTGCCTTTTAGCATCCTGGAAAAGTAGTTGTTACGCTCTGGTGTGGTGGGTATAGCCGCACCAAGCGTAAGAGGGAAGGGAAAAGGACCATACAAGGGAAACGGTCACCTCCTGGAGGTAACCCTGAAACTAGGCCCTGGCTGACTACCAGTATGAACAGGCCTTAGTGGTAGGAGAGTTGTTACACAGGAACCTAAAAACAAACTCACCCTAAAGAATCCTGCAGCTAGTGACAGAGTCACCCCGTTCCTCCAAGAGGACAGACGAACAGGAGACTCCAGAAGGCAAAACCTCAACAGGGAAAAGTAGGATAAACACAATAGGGAAAATGACACTTATCTTAATGCAGATGTTGCAGCAACCGGATCTCACCCGAGATCCACACCACACACAACAATGTCAGCAGAAAGTATAAACCGGAGAAATACTGGGAGGGGAAGGGATAAATAGGGGAAAGATAATCACCACACCCACAACAGCTGAGGGGAAGGGGTGTGGTAAACAGCAACCAAACCAAGAGGAAAACATGTCAAATTATGTCACTTTTGAAAGCCTAGCCGATCGACTGCAACCTGATGCCGGAACGTTCGTGACAGTATGTGTGGAGCTGTAATGGAGGATGCAGAACACTAAATCTACCTAAATCTACCAATACATACACATACACACACACACAACACACACACACACACACACACACCCCTAAATAGTGCTATAGCTCGGCAGATTCACTAGGCAGAGTCCTGGGAAAGCTAGGTTACTACCATATGGAACTGAAATAGAGAATGTTTAATACTAAACCTACCAAGAAAAGCCCTCCTCCTGACTAAATAGTGCCATACCTTGGCAGATTTTCCAGAAAGCTAGGTTATCACTACGTGGTAGAATATATATTGAATAGACTGCAGAATACCAAATCCTGCTCCCCATTATGAACCAGCTTTCCCACACTGATGGATGTTAGGTTTGCCTAGATACACAGTAAGAAATCCTTTCAAGGCAAACTTGCCAAAGATGGTGAGGCAGGTAGGAATGAGGCAGTGGTGTAACGAGAAATAACTGGGCCCCACAGCATATTTTTAAACGGGGCCCTCCCTCCCCAGTGAGTTCTTCACAACCCCCGCCTCTCGTGCAACTCCCACTCCTGTGGCTAGTCAAGATCGCACTCTCAGATGAGGCCCACTAGCCACTCGTTCAGTTTTCTACAGTGTCACTGTATATCCTGTCTGAGGGGGCCCTGACAACAAAATCTTTTAGTCTTCCTCCTGGGTGGGCCTTCTGAGTTAGGGCCCCAAAACAGCTGCTTCCCCTATAGCTATGCTCCTGGAATGAGGGACTTGTCTGACTGCAGGAAATCTCCTAAAACTGCTTTCTGCAACAATCTGAAGATGTCCAAGCAGAAAGAGGTAAAGGCAAACTTTCCTTAGTAGGTTATGCTTTTTTAGGTTAAGCTTGTTTAACAGGTTTTGGTGGTTCTTTAAATATTATACTTTCCATATGTCATCCAACAACTTAGCTTATTCCTTAGCTTTCTGTTGTGGTATTTATGAACCATCAGAGATGATAAATTATCCTGCCAGGAGATACAACAGATCTTTGTTATGCCCTCCATTTAGAGGGTGTCTAGAGGAAACTTTCTTGTATCAAGGCAAAGAAACAGTTCACTCTGTGTGTATCGAGACAGGATAAAAAGGTGGCCAGAGGGAATCTAAACCAGAAGACAAAATATGTCATTCACAAAAGACAAAGCTGAGACTCACAACTCTGTGTTTCCTTTAACTGTTCTTCAAAAGTGTATTGTTTTATGTAGTAACAGAGATGTAATAACATTTTCCTACACAAGGCTAAATGATACTAATTATTCATGAATATACTTTTTATAGTTACATTTTTGCTAACTTTAAACTGTCAACAAGCAAGAGGACCTGTCAGCACTCCTTACATGCCTGTTTTAATAGCTTCATGCATTCCCCATGTAATAACAATTCTGGAGCATCTATTCTTTTGGTTCTTTATTGTGCCATTCCTTTATTATTTCTACTAGAATTTATGAAAGCATTGCTAGCAGTCTGCAGTAAGGGTACAACGGGGTAACCAATTGGGGGTATATACATGTGTAGTGGTCTGAAAATGGCAGCAGTATTGGATAGAGTGAGTCTGTGCAGGTGCACACCCCCAACTGGTTACTCAATTCATTCATAACTTCTAGTAGAAATTATAAAGGAACTGCACAACATACAGACATAAGAACAGATGCTCCAGAATTGTTATTACATGAGGAATGCATGAAGCTATTAAAACAGATATATCAGGAGTAGCGAAAGGTCCTCTTTAACTGCCATCCAAAAGTTGTTGGTTATAAATTATGTGTCTCTATTTAGTAGTCTGCTTATTGAGACATTAAAGGGGTTGTGCAGTGGATAAATATCAATGAGCTATCCACAGGATAGGTCATCAATACCAGATTAGTGGGGGTCCAAGATGCGGCACCCTCGCCGATCAGCTATTTGAAGAAGATGCGCTCTTGCAAGCACTGCTTCCTCTTCAAGATTACCATCGCCACCAGAGGTGGCACAAAATAAATCCAGCTGCTCATGCTATTCACTTGAATGGGTTGAGCTGCTGTAATTACTCTGTCCTACCTCTACAAGCAACTCAACGCTCATTTAATCTTCAAACCGCTGATTGGTGACCTATTGATGACTTGTCCTGGGAAGTACTGAGTACTGTACCTGCGTATGCTTCTAATTTCATATGGAAGTTTATTTTTCTATACAAATCCAAAGAAATAAATATTATTGCATGCTACATCAAACTCCCAATGTTTGGAGGTTTTAAAAAAAATCACTGGCAGAGAATGTTTTAATACATATGGTGCCTGTGCACTTCCCTACTAAGGAGTTGTATGGACACCTGCTCTACAGGCTGTATGTGCATGTGCACGTAGGACTACTCTGTAACTGCACTGTAAATTACAGGGTGGGCCATTTATATGGATACACCTAAATAAAATGGGAATGGTTGGTGATATTAACTTCCTGTTTGTGCACATTAGTATATGGGAGGGGGAAACTTTTCAAGATGGGTGGTGACCATGGCGGCCATTTTGAAGTCAGCCATTTTGGATCCAACTTTAGTTTTTTCAATGGGAAGAGGGTCAGGTGACACATCAAACTTATTGAGAATTTCACAAGAAAAACAATGGTATGCTTGGTTTTAACGTAACTTTATTCTTTCATGAGTTATTTACAAGTTTCTGACCACTTATAAAATGTGTTCAAAGTGCTTCCCATTGTGTTGGATTGTCAATACAACCCTCTTCTCCCACTCTTCACACACTGATAGCAACACCACAGAAGAAATGCTAGCACAGGCTTCCAGTATCCGTCAGTTTCAGGTGCTGCACATCTCGTATCTTCACAGCATAGACAATTGCCTTCAGATGACCCCAAAGATAAAAGTCTAAGGGGGTCATATCGGGAGACCTTGGGGGCCATTCAACTGCTACATGATGATGTGTTTCCCTCTTTATGCACTGAAGCTGGCACGTTCCCTGATTTTTCCAGCAAGATGGTGCACCACCACATTATGGGTGTCAGGTCCGAGCATTCCTAGATGAACAGTTTCCTGGAAAGTGGATTGGTCGTTGTGGGCTAGTTGAATGGCCCCCAAGGTCTTCTGAAGGCAATTGTCTATGCTGTGAAGATACGAGATGTGCAGCACCTGAAACTGACGGATACTGTTTTTTTATTTTTTTAAAAAAAACTTTATTTAATTTTTTATTACACTTTTTTATAGTTACCATAGGGAACTATAACAAGCAATCATCTGATTGCTTATATCATTGACTCCAATGCATTAGCATTGGAGTCTATGATGATTTTACTGCTTTCCTATGGAGCCCTATTACACAGAAGGGCTCCATAGGAAAGTCTATGCAGAAGTCTCCTGTCATTCACTATGACAGGGGCTGCTGCAGGCACGCTCTGGCTTCTCCGATCGCCATACAGGGGAGCCGGAGCAACACCGGAAGCGCACGCGACCGTGGCATCCAAGGGGTTAAATGTCCACGATTGGCATTACTGCCAGTCGCGGACATCAGCCGCGGGTGTCTGCGGTATGAATCAGGAGTTCACCCGCGGCTATATCTGCTCAGGCGCCATCTTTAAAGACCTGACCAGCGCCATACTAGTACGGCGCTGGTCGGGAAGGGGTTAAAAATAGCTTGTTTATAAACACAATGTGCTATCGAATGTTTTACACTTTTTCATATTACAAAGCTTCCAAGTCTCCCTTATTGGAAGCAGATGGTGTTTAAACACAAACGGTGCTATGGCAAAAAGATAGTGGCTTGTTGGGACCAAGCGTCCAAAAGTGAGGCCTCAACGGGAGCAGATCCCTGCCATGTTTATACACACACATGTTAATGTCAGAAGAAACAGTGTCTCATTCTGCACAAGCATCCAAAAATTATGCTTGGGGCAAAATTCAATTGTCAGAAGAAAGAGTGGCTTCTTCTGAACAAGCATGGAAAAACTCTCCATTTTAATTGGCAGCAGCAGCAGTACAGTGTGGATGTGAAAATGGTAGGGTAATTGTGGCATGTGGCGGCAGTAGCAGCACAGTATGGAACAGACAAGGCAGTAGATGTGTGTAGTAATAGTGGTGACTGTGTAGTGGTAATAGTAGTGACAGTAGGTCTATTGGAAATGGTATCAGGAATACAGCCATACAGTACAGAACATGATGGTAGGCAGGCAGATAGCGGCAGTGGCAAGAAGGGGCACAGTCAGTGAGGGCACATCTATTCATTAGCCTCAGCTGGAGGAGTGTAAAAACCCTTCCGGATCCATGCCTCATTCATTTTGACAAAAGTGATGTTTTGGGCACTGGTAGGGGACAACTTTGTCTATTTGGGTGTCACAACAACCCCCCCCGCCATACTGAAAACCCTCTCTGACACTGGAAGCTGGCACGAAAGAGCATACATTTGGGCCACTGTTCTAGTGTACCTGCCCAGAAGGGAGTAAGGCCAGAGTCAAAGTAGGACTGGAGGAGATGGTAGGAGGTGGATGACTTTTTTTTTCGGGGAGGGGCGGAAAATGGCCTCAGACATGCAGGCGACAGGAATCTGCTATCTAAAAGTTGCAGCAAGCTGTATAGACAGTGTTTCCTGGTAATAATGTAATTTGGCCTCCCTTTTGGCAGGGAGGAAACATTTACCCATTTTGTTTTGACAGTAAGGCTCTAAAGGCATAGCTATCCAGAAAACATCAGACTGCTTGATGTGAATGATACACCAGTCAGTACATAAGAAAGCAAGCATATGGCTTGCCATTCTGACCACCATGCATAAAGAGTCAGTTCATTTCAGCTCTGTCCCCCACTAAGATGATTGGATGTTGGAGCTGGTGTCATTGTCATCATCATCTTCCTTCTCCTCCACCACCAACTATTCCTCCTCCGGTCAGTATTTTGCATCAGTATTTGATCATGATATGGAAGCCAAAAGCAGGAGTGGGTCCAAAACACAGGAGACGTGCAAAAATTCCCATCACATGTCATCTCTGTTTTGGATCCAGTCCTGTTTTTTTGGCCTTACTAATACTGATCAATTATTTACCAAAAACTGACCCTGTGAAGGCGGATGCTCAAAAGACAGGATCCATGTCTGGAGGAGGAAATTGATATAGTTGGAGTTGCTGAGACATGACTGGACTCTTCGCATGACTGGGCTGTCAATCTCCAGGGTTATACTCTGTTTCGGAGGGATAGGGAGAATCAGAAAGGAAGAGGAGTATGTCTGTATGTCAGAAGTAGTATAAAAGCGAGTATGAAGGAGACAATAGTGGGTGATGATTGTGTGAATGCAGAATCCATGTGGGTGGAATTACAAGGGGAGACTAACAATGAAAGAATTATTTTTGGTGCAATTTATAGACCCCCAAACATCACTGAGGAGATAGAGGATCGGCTGCATAGACAAATAGAGCGGGCTGCCCAGGCGGGTACAGTAGTGATTATGGGAGATTTTAACTTCCCTGGTATTGACTGGGGTCATGGATCGGCTTCAACGGCAAAGGAGAGAAATTTTCTTAACTTATTGCAGGATAATTTTCTGGGTCAGTTTGTAGAAGAACCAACAAGAAGTGATACACTGTTGGATCTGGTTATATCTAACAATGCAGAGATAGTTGAGGAGGTAATTGTTCGGGAAAACCTTGGTAATAGTGACCACAATATAGTTACTTTTATCCTAAAGTGTAGAAAGCATAACATGCTGGGAGATCAAAAGCATTTAATGTTAAAAAGGCCAATTTCCCAGGGTTACGGGCCGCACTCCAGGACATAGACTGGGAGCAGCTGTTGTCAAGTAGTGACACAGATGATAAATGGGAGACCTTCAAATCTACACTGGGTAACTATACTGTAGAATTTATTCCTAGGGGGAACAAATACAAACGCTTAAAATTACACCCTGCGTGGCTTAATGCGGATGTTAAAAGGGCGATACATGAAAAACAAAGGGCTTTTAAAATATACAAATCAGAGGGGTCTGCCATAGCCTTTAATAACTACAAAAGGGTTAATAAAGATTGTAAAAGGACTATAAAAGCAGCAAAAGTTCAAAATGAAAGGCTGGTGGCCAGGGATAGCAAAACCAATCCCAAAAAATTCTTCAAATATATAAATGCAAAAAAACCTAGGTCAGCGCATGTAGGACCCCTGAATAATAGTGATGGGGAATTGATTACTGGGGATCAGGAAAAGGCGGAGCTACTGAATGAGTTCTTTAGTTCTGTATATACACATGAAGAGGTGGGAGCTGCTGCCGGTAGAGTAAGTGCTGGTGATACTTCATGTAATATACTCAACTGGTTCAATATAGATATGGTCAAGACTAAGTTAAACAAAGTAAAGGTGAATAAGGCTCCAGGACCGGATGGGTTACACCCAAGAGTTCTTAAGGAACTTAGTTCAGTAATTTCTTTGCCCTTGTATATAATATTCAAAGATTCTCTGGTGACTGGCATAGTGCCAAGGGACTGGCATAAAGCAAATGTGGTGCCCATCTTCAAGAAGGGCTCTAGGTCATCCCCGGGGAATTACAGACCGGTGAGCTTAACGTCCATTGTGGGGAAACTTTTTGAGGGTCTAATAAGGAACTATATACAGGAATATGTTTTGGATAATAGTATTATAAGTGATAACCAGCATGGTTTTACTAAGGACAGAAGCTGTCAGACTAACCTGATTGGTTTATATGAAGAAGTGAGTAGAAGTCTGGATAGAGGGGAGGCTGTGGATATTGTGTATTTGGACTTTGCAAATACATAGACGGTCCCTCATAGACGTCTGATGGGTAAATTAAGGTCGGTTGGATTAGAAAATCTACTCTGTAACTGGATTGAGAACTGGCTGAAGGAGCGTACTCAGCGAGTGGTGGTGAATGATTCCTACTCTGAATGGTCCCCAGTTATAAGTGGTGTACCCCAAGGTTCAGTACTGGGTCCACTTTTATTTAATTTATTTATTAATGATATAGAGGGAGGAATTAACAGCACTGTTTCAATTTTTGCAGATGACACTAAGCTTTGTAGTAGAGTCCAGTCTATGGAAGATGTGCAGAAGTTACAAGCTGACTTGGACACACTGAGTGTTTGGGCATCCTCTTGGCAGATGAGGTTCAACGTGGATAAATGTAAAGTTATGCATCTGGGTACTAACAACTTGCATGCCTCCTATGTCCTAGGGGGAGTAACGCTGGGAGAGTCACTTGTAGAGAAGGATCTGGGTGTCCTTGTAGACCATAGACTGCAGAATAGCATGCAATGTCAATCGGCTGCTTCTAAGGCCAGCAGGATATTGTCATGTATTAAAAGAGGCATGGACTCGCGGGACAGGGATGTCATATTACCACTGTATAAAGCATTAGTACGGCCTCATCTGGAATATGCTGTTCAGTTCTGGGCTCCGATTTATAGGAAGGATGTCCTGGAGCTGGAAAGGGTGCAGAGACGGGCAACTAAACTGATAAGGGGCATAGAGCATCTTAGCTATGAAGAAAGCTTGAAGGCGTTAAACTTGTTTAGTCTTGAGAAGAGACGTATAAGGGGGGACATGTTCAACCTGTATAAGTATGTAAATGGCCCATACAAAAAATATGGTGAAAAACTGTTCCAGGTTAAATCCCCTCAAAAGACAAGGGGGCACTGCCTCCGCCTGGAGAAGCAAAGGTTCAGACTCCAGGGGCGACAAGCCTTCTTTACTATAAGAACTGTGAATCTGTGGAACAGTCTACCGCAGGAGCTGGTCACAGCAAAGACAGCTGAGGGCTTCAAAACAGGCTTAGATAAATTCTTAGAGAAAAAGAAGGTCACCACATATTAAGAAATGTAGAGTCATGTCTTAAGGTTACCCGTTCCCCTCCCCTTCATCACTCCTACCCCCTCCCTTGGTTGAACTTGATGGACATGTGTCTTTTTTCAACCGTATTAACTATGTAACTATTAACTATGTAACTATGTTTGGGTGCTGCTCTTCTGATGGATTAGGAGAAGGGAAAAATAAACAGTGATGTCAACATAAATTTACTGCTGACACCCTCTCCACTTTGTCATGGGCCCACTACTTGTATCAGTGTGTAACAGAACAGGTTCTCTACTAATCTATGTGGAAGCAGCAGATGATGTTATAGGAGACCGCTCTTTCACTCTATAGTAGAATCTTGTGCAAATGCACGGTCAAGTACATTATACCTGATGCTTACATTGACCTGTAAGGTATTTTTGACCCATAACTGACCAAATAAGTGAAGTGTAAATTGAGTCTAAGAGTGACGATTGTCACCTGCCTGTCATACTGACACACAGTACCTTTTTTTACTAATAAAACGGACTAGCTATGCATAGTGACATACACTCTCCCTGCAGATCATATATTGCCTCTGCTCTTTATTGCTGCTGCTGACACCTCCCACCTCCTCCTCAGCTCCCAGATCAAGCTCCCAGGTCCTGTCTAACACATAATCATCATCAGAGCCCTTAGCTTCCCCACCACTTTTATCAGACTGTGATATGTCATTGTGAGCTCCTTGGCTTCCCCCCAGATTCCCTGCTCTGTATTTTCCTCAAGTATCACTGTTGCTACCAATGCCCCTAACGCTACCACCATGGCTACAGCTGCGACTACTACTACCACTACCACAGCTATGTATGGGATCCCCCACCTCCCTCTGAATCCCTTCCTCTTACACAACTCATCAACAGGGAGACTCTCTTGACAATCTTCTGTAGTGCATGGTGTGGTTTTGTTACCTCTTAGGTAAAAAGAAGGCGCCCAACTAAGTGGGGGCAGTGATGACAAAGAGGATGCAACTGAAAGGCTTCTCTGGGGTTGCAAGGGAAAGGATCAGGTGCTGTGACCTGACTAATCCTTCTGTAACTGAGAGGAGGAGTTAACAATCCGTTCCAAGTTTTCATCATTCTTTGTCCTCAATAATAATGTAGTATCATTCAGAAGCCAGGTAGAATGGTGGCTTGCTACCACAACCATTACTATGGATGGATTGCTGGTACTGCTACCCGTATTCTGATTCTGGAAGGATGAGGCTTGGGTGTTTCTTTTTGCACTTTTCTATTTTCCAGACATTTTATTATAATACCTATAAATGAAAAGCCACAGGTTTGGTACACACACAGTCTCAAAGAATAATAAAATATTTCCCCGTACTGCTATACAGTAGGCAAGATCCTACAAAGAACAGGTCTGAATTCCCAAAAGTTTACATTGTACACACACAGATTATTAAATGGCACTAGCAAAATTGCAAGTGCTTTATCTGTAATTTAAAGACGGAGGTGCAATTAAAGGGGTATTCCCATCTCACAAATGTAGTTTGTATAGTTAGATATAGTCATACCAATATTATTACTAATAGAATGTATTTATATAAAATCTACCATTTAGAAGATTTCCCTATTTGTATATCCATTGTCCCACACACATCAGTCAGGCCGTTGCCCCTGGTTACGACCACCGTTGCCATGTAGTAGTGGTGGCCGGCTTGCTCCTTTTCAAACCTGCTCTGAGGTAACTGCTGTATTGTGAACACACATTGCATGAGCATGCGCAGACACATCTTAGGGTTGTAGTATATTTGTCTGCGCTTCCAAAACAGAGAAACGGATCCTGTTCCAAGATCAGTTCATCTCTATGGAGCAGGATCTGTTTATAAAGTCTGCATTTTGGACACAACCTGACCATTGCGTTTTGGACTGGTAGCATCCAAAAAGCAGATGTGAAAGTACCCTAAGATGTGTCTGCGCATGATCATGCAATGTGTGTTCACAATACAGCAGTTACCTCAGAGCAGGTATGAACAGGTGGCCGTAACTAGGGGCAACGGCCTTACTGATGTGTGTGGGACAATGCCTATACAAATAGGGAAATCTTCTAAATGGTACATTTTATATAAATACATTCTATTAGTAATAATATTGGTATGGCTATATCTAACTATACAAACTACATTTGTGAGATGGGAATACCCCTTTAATTGTCTTGAATCCCTCCCCCTTCACAAATACACTGCACACTGGTATTGAGAATTTACAATGATAGTAATGCAATCTTTGCAGTGAAACATGTTTAAACTACAGGCTCTGATACAGCAATACTGGCCCTTCACCAACACTTAGGTGTGACAATGCAATATTTTTGCAGTGATGATAAATGTCTTTTAACTGTGATGCAGTTAATCTTCACTAAGATGGTTATAATTTGCGTTATTGATGTGAAATGCTTTTGCTGCTGTATCCACACATTATCTTGTGGAAATGTACAGAAATAAACTTTTTTCTAAAAAAAAAAAGCAAAAACAAAAAAAAAACAACTGCATGCTTTTGCAGGAATATGTAATGTAGTAGAAGTTGCCAGAAGCTGAGCTGACAGTAGCCTGCCAGCAAACACACCTGATAGTGACTAGTTCTTACCTCCTCTCCCTGATTACATTCCTTAGTACACCACAAGTGTTTAAATATAGCTCTTATTATCTCCCTATAATTTTCTTATACAGTCCCTTTCACCTATTCTCTCCTTATAATCTTCTTATACTGTCCCTAGCTCAGTATATCAGTAGATTATGTCTACAAAGGCAGAGCCACAGCACAGCTTCTGCCTAGGTCTCAAGTACACAACAGAATGGCATTCTGCTTGTTCTTCATAGGCACTTCCCTGCCCGCTGTCTCCTTTATTGGCTGATCCTGGCTGTCTGTCAGCTTGTGAGCCAAACAGGATAAGCCCTCCTCGCATTTCCTCCCAATGTCATGTGACATCCTTCTTCTTCCTCCCTTGTGGTTTTGCCCACAAACATGGACTATAAAATGGCGATGATAATACAATTTGTTTTGAATCTCATATTAATATATATATATATACAGTATATATATATATATATATATATATATATTTTTTTTTTTTTTTTTGAGGGGTTAGAGAACAATTGTTCCAGACACCCATGCATGCATTATGCTAAATAATTTGATAAAAGTCTCTAGTTAAAAAGTTGAAACCATCAAAATCCCCAATTATTATTCAGCACAGACACAAACAAGTCTTTGTTATCCCTTTTTGGAATTGATTGTGTACATCAAACACCGTGGCTATAAATAAACCATGCCTGCATGCATAATGCTCAGCCGTTAACAGGGAATGCAATTAACCTATGCTTTTCTTATTAATTCAATTAAAATAGCACTCCAAAGCATATGAAGCTCATTTTTTTCTTCAAGGATTTATTTCGGAGATGTGAAGCAGACTATTTGTATAACTAATCAGTCAAAACAAAGCACGCTAATCTATGTGAAGTTATTTGTGGGAAACACTTCCCTAGGAGAATGCAGCATTCTCAGGGGTTCACTAACAAACTTACTTAAAATTCTGGGTAATTTTATATAAGAATTTACTTCATGTACAGTCATGGCCAAAAGTTTTGAAAATGATACAAATATTAATTTTTACAAAGTCTACTGCTTCAGTTTTTATAATGGCAATTTGCATATACTCCAGAATGTTATAAAGAGTGATCAGCTTAACAGCAATTACTTGCAAAGTCAATATTTGCCTAGAAAATGAACTTTATCCCCCAAAACACATTTCAACATCATTGCAGCCCTGCCTTAAAAGGACCAGCTAACATCGTTTCAGTGATTGCTCCATTAACACAGGTGTGGGTGTTGATGAGGACAGGGCTGGAGATCAATCTGTCATGATTAAGTAAGAATGACACCACTGGACACTTTAAAAGGAGGCTGGTGCTTGGCATCATTGTTTCTCTTCTGTTAACCATGGTTATCTCTAAAGAAACACGTGCAGTCATCATTGCACTGCACAAAAATGGCCTAACAGGGAAGAGTATCACAGCTAGAAAGATTGCACCTCAGTCAACAATCTATCGCATCATCAAGAACTTCAAGGAGAGAGGTTCCATTGTTGCCAAAAAGGCTCCAGGGCGCCAAAGAAAGACCAGCAAGCGCCAGGACCGTCTCTTAAAAGTGTTTCAGCTGCGGGATCGGGCTACCAGCAGTGCAGAGCTTGCTCAGGAATGGCAGCAGGCAGGTGTGAGTGCATCTGCACGCACTGTGAGGCGGAGACTCTTGGAGCAAGGCCTGGTCTCAAGGAGGGCAGCAAAGAAGCCACTTCTCTCCAGAAAAAAACATCAGGGACAGACTGATATTCTGCAAAAGGTACAGGGAGTGGACTGCTGAGGACTGCGGTAAAGTCATTTTCTCTGATGAATCCACTTTTCGATTGTTTGGAACATCTGGAGAAGACGAGGTGAGCGCTACCACCAGTCTTGTCTCATGCCAACTGTAAAGCATCCTGAAACCATTCATGTGTGGGGTTGCTTCTCAGCCAGGGGAATCGGCTCTCTCACAGTCTTGCCTAAAAACACAGCCATGGATAAAGAATGGTACCAGAATGTCCTCAGAGAGCAACTTCTCCCAACCGTCCAAGAGCAGTTTGGCGATCAACAATGCCTTTTCCAGCATGGTGGAGCACCTTGCCATAAAGCAAAGGTGATAACTAAATGGCTCAGGGAACAAAACATAGAGATTTTGGGTCCATGGCCTGGAAACTCCCCAGATCTTAATCCCATTGAGAACTTGTGGTCAATCATCAAGAGACGGGTGGACAAACAAAAACCTACAAATTCTGACAAAATGCAAGCATTGATTGTGCAAGAATGGACTGCTATCAGTCAGGATTTGGTCCAGAAGTTGATTGAGAGCATGCCAGGGAGAATTGCAGAGGTCCTGAAGAAGAAGGGTCAACACTGCAAATATTGACTTGCTGCATTAACTCATTCTAACTGTCAATATAAGCTTTTGTTACTCATAATATGATTGCAATTATATTTCTGTATGTGATAAAAACATCTGACAAACACACATAAAAACCAGAGGGCAGCAGATCATGTGAAAATATAATATTTGTGTCATTCTCAAAACTTTTGGCCATGACTGTACTGGGGAAGACATTCATCTCTCGTTTCTGCATAAAGAGACCACGTACATTTCTGTAATTACTGCTGTGTAGATGCAGTAATAATGCCCCAGATTTACTACTATGTCTGTGCCTAAAATCTAACAAGTGGTACAAATTGGCACAATTGTGGCACAATGTGGCACAACTAGGGTTTTAAAGAAAAAGGGGGCCGGTCAGCACATCCCAGTGTGCAGATGCACGCTGCCATGACTAGATACACAAAGGAAAAAAAATACAATGCATCAGCACTCTGCAAACCAAATAAAGTACAAAAATGCCATAGTAATAGAAAATATTCTTGAGCTAATACTACGCTTATTTAGTAAATTTGAGATTCTTGGCAAATATTTTTGTACAAAATTATTTGGGCCCATCTGCCAGATGTCAAGGCAATCTCTGTAAGACAGGAACCTGACACTAAATGCTATCTGTTATGTGCCATGACGGCCACCATAAAATTCAGGGAGTGCAGGTTCCACATGCATGCTGGGTCCACTCTGCTTTGTATCATTTTTGGTGCCAAAATGGCCTCCATTAAATCCAGTGAATGCAGGTACCAACATGCATGCTGAGCCCACTCTATACCTTACCTGGTACCAAATGGCTACCACTGAATGCAATGGAAGTCCACTCTATACCTCTCCTGGTGCCAAAGGCTTCCAGTGAGTGCAGGGAGAGCAGTCTACAGCTTTATATCTACACTAATTAAAATCAGCCTATGGGGCAGACAGGCTGGTTAGGAGTGCACGACAAAATGGAGTAGCCACACCTCCAGTACAAACTGCAAAGAAAAAGGGGGTCAGTCAGCACATCCCAGTGTGCAGGTGTACACTGCCATGGCTAGATACAGAAAGGAAAAAAATACAATGCAACAGCACTCTGCAAACCCTTTAGCACCAGAAGAGGTATAGAGTGGGCTCTCATTGCATTTGGTGGTAGCCATTTGGCACCAGGTAAGGTATAGAGTGGGCTCAGCATACATGTTGGTACCTGCATTCACTGGATTTAATGGAGGCCATTTTGGCACCAAAAATGATAAAAAGCAGAGTGGACCCAGGATGCATGTGGAACCTGCTCTCCCTGAATTTTATGGTGGCCGTCATGGCACATAACAGGTAGCAGTTAGTGTTAGATTCCCGTCTTACAGAGATCGCCTTGACGTTTGGCAGATGGGCCCAAATAATTTTGTACAAAAATATTTGCCAAGAATCTCAAATTTACTAAATAAGCGTAGTATTAGCACCAGAATGCTTTCTATCACTGTGGCATTTTTGTACTTTATTTGGTTTGCAGAGTGCTGTTGCATTGTATTTTTTTCCTTTGTACAACTAGGGTTTCTACACTTTTCCCCTGACTTGTTCAAAAATGGGTGGGGCTTAATGAAAAAGGGGCATGATCTAATGTGCTCTTTTTTGTGCCAAAATTGCGCCACCATCTAGGCAAAAAATTCTGTCTCAAAATAAGCCAACCAATAGTTGGTATAGAATTAGACAAATAAGGGGATTTATTAAGACAAGCACTTTCTGCACTGGTCTTGATACCTTGTGCACTTCTGGAGGATGTGCCTCATTTATAAAAAGGTGCATGCCTCATCATAACTTAGGTGTATCGTCCTGCAGTCTGGGTGCATAAACAGAAATCTATGACAGCTCATAGATTCTGGCTTTATTTTCACCCGGAAAGATGGTGAAGGCAGGGTAAAAAGAGGCACTTCCATCTTTTGTATTCAACAAGTTGCATTTAAAATGTCACAAACACACAGCTTGCGACTTTTTAAACCCACTTTTCTGGGGCAAGACAGATCATAAATCTTCCCCAAAGTGTCTATCCTTGTACCACATTTATCATCCAGCCTGTGGCCCTGTGATAAATCTGGTGCAGTTGGCATCATTTTATAAAAGTCTTATTTTTTTAGGATGTTAGACAGCTCAGAATTTTAAAAGCAATTTTTAAAATCTTCAAGAAAATTTCCAAAATCCACATTTTTGAGGACCAATTTAGTTTTGAAACCAATCATATATGACTCAATTTTAGAAATTAAACTCCTCACATTTATTTTACGAATGTTATTAAACCTTTAGGTGTTCTGCAGAATTAAAAGAAAATTGAGGTCAAATTTCTAAATTTCACAGTTTTTTTTAAGATATTCCATTTTAATCCATTTTACTGTCACACAGCAGGGGTTAACATCCAAAAAAACCTCAATATTTATTACCCTGATTTTGCAGTTTACAGAAACATCCCATATGGGATCATAAACTGCTGCATGGGCGCACTGCAAAGCTCAGAAGGGAAGGAGTGCCATATGGCTTTTGGAGAAAAGATTTTGCTGAAATGGTTTTTGTGTGTCATGTCATATTTGAAGAGACCTGAGACCTGAGGTACCCCTTCAGTAGAAACCCCCTCAAAAATAACCCAATTTTGTATTGGAAGGGTGTACTGAGCGCTTTGACCCCAGAGGTATTTTACTTAATGTAGAAAACATACGCTGCTGTATGATTACATGGCAGGGCTTAGAAGGGAATGAGCTCCATTTGGCTCATGGAGCATGGATTCTGGAATCATTTTTGGGCTCTACATCACATTTGTAATAAATGATCCCATTTTGGAAATTATAGCCCTCTAGTTATTTATTAACTGCAGAAATTAATAATTAGGAGACCATGCAAAATGAAAATTGCAAGTTTTCCACAGATATGGCATTTCAGTGCCCAATACGTTGTGTCCAGCTTGTGCCATCTAGGACACACCAAGTCCTTTAAATTGTTATGTGGGTTCTACTAGGTATGAAAATGCCATAAATGTGGATGTAAACTGCTGTTTGCTGCTTTTGGCTTTTGCAGTGCAGATTTTGATGGATTGGTTTATTGGTGCCATGTTGCTTTCACACAGCCTCTGGGGTACCAGGTCAGCTATTTTCTGACAACCATATTTTCTTTTTTATTTTTCTCTCGATAGAGCTGTGTGAGAGCTAGAGATGAGCGAATCATTGAGCGAAATTTTATTCGCCGAACATTCATCAAACTTTTCATAAGATTCGTATAGTCGACGAATATATTCGTTAAATTTGCGTACAAAATATACGTTATTATGTGGTGTTTAGTGAACATTCGCGCACTAATAACAAACGTTCAGTTTTAAAAGGTACGCAAATTCTTTGAACACGTACGCATGAGCGTACAAATAGCTTACGAATCCTCAGCGTACTATTGTCTAGCGATAATGTACTACGCAGGCACGCACAATGAGAGGCCATGGCGTGCACTCCTCAGAGGCAGAGCGAATTTTTGAAAATGGCATGCAGGCGATCCTCATCATTTAGCTCTGCAGAGCTGAAATACATGATCCGGCTGATGGACTGGCAGGATTACGATGGCACCCGAACCAGCATAAAAAGGAGGTGATCCAGCAGGTGATCCGAGGCTTGCGCCATCATTTTGACACTGTGCGGACCCTGGGCCAGATCCAGCGGAAATGGTCCGATCTCAAGTTTAAATGCCCAGAGCGGCTTAATGAGATCCACGCAAAGATACGGCAGGGTGAGTAACAAAATATTTGAAAAGTAAAAACATGTTAAAAAAATTAGTGTACTGTATTGTATATATACCAGCAGTGAGTGCCAATAATGAAAAAAGTATAGAAGGACAACGTGGGCATGCGTAGTGCGCTGCAGTAATTTTCTTTCATGCTAGGCCATGACTCTAACTCGACCCAAACAAGTGAAGGTATTCTCAGATACGTGCCCCTTCACAGTAATTTGCCTTAGGCTACTTTCACATATGTGGTGGTGATCCTGCAGGTTGTTCTGCAGTATTTGTCCTGCCAATTCCAGGCGTTCTTGCCGAATAGCGGCCGGATCAGTGCCGTCTCCCATTATTGTTAATGGTGCTGTCCATTCTCCCGTTTGTGTCAGGCAAATGCACTAGTGTGAAAGAAAGTACCTTTAGATATATGCCCCTTCATAGTTAGCGCTTCCTCCTCCTAGAAGGTAGATAAAATAAAAAGTGTAATGGGTGGACCTTCTGTCACCAAAATATAAGCTAAATTTTTGCTTTATCTTTTGTAGCTCCAACCTTCAGGGAGGAGTTTTCCCCTGGACCAAGGGAAGACCACGCAGTATGGGTGTCCAGAAAGTACAAACCCCAAACTGACCATGTGTGGCCTTCTCAGTGAGCAGTTCAAAGAAAAAAAAAAGGCTCAATACAGATACATGTCACTGAATAACTCGTTCCAGTACATATACCAAATATGTAATGGCATGCAATTGCTAAAGTATTCTGATCCAGGTTCTGGTTTGAAAGTTTAGAATTTTTTTCGTGGGACAACCACTTTTACTCGATCATACTAATTATATTACTGTTTCCACCCCTACAGCTATCCCCACTGACTTTGAAGTGGAGGCAGCCTTACGCCGCCTACACGCTGCCTCCCGGCTTATTCGCAGCCTGCAGCTGGAGCACCGAGAGCTGCAGGAGATGATGGCCAGACGTCGGCAAAGGTTGGCATAACCTTTTTTTTTTGGTCTGTTTATTATATTATTTATTATTTGTAAAAAATTATTATTTATTACTAAAATATTCTTGTAAAACCTTTGTTTTGAGTGTTTTGTTAACCCTTTAACACCTTCCTGACATAGTGTGAAGAAGACAGGTATGTAAGTTCAGGCCAAAGACTGAAAAAATTGTCCCACGGTCATTTTCCCGTACTAATGAACACAGCGGTGTCTGCCGGCCGAAGTATTAATAAATTACGCACACTCTGGTTCACTGATTACAATTTAAAGTAAAAGAAAAAGGCTT
>ONZH01023437.1:0-336290 GCA_900303285.1 Rhinella marina | reverse complement strand
GGGACGTCGTCGGCGTGCCGAACTTCCGGACGCCACATAGCTCCCTCCGCTTTCCCAGGCGGCCCGATGACGTCACTCGTGCGCCAACTCAGCTGACCCGGAAGTGCGCGGCCGCTCGAAGACGATGCCGGCGTGCCCGCACTTCCGGGACGCGCTTGTACCAGATCCAGTGCTTGAATTCACCCGGCAGCCCGATCCACTGCCTGCGCGCCCCAGGAACAACTCCGGCCCTCCTATTACGACCCCTGCACAGTCGGGATCTTTTCAGCCCGGGGCTGCCGGAATCCTCCGGACTTATGCCAAAGGGACAGAGGGCTTACCACAGGTAGGTCCTGAGCCATGCCCCCTGCGACAGCCCTCCAGTGAAACACTGGGAAACCTACCAAGAAGGCTGTGCGAACAATTTGCACCAAGTCCTGCATCCTAAGGGGCAGAAAAACAACTGGAGTACATTGGAGGAGGAGGCGTTTTTATTTGCACCATTTCTAATTGTTTTCCTGCCCCTTAGAAGGCGGAGCACCCTCCATATCATGCCGTCGTGGAGGCGGAGGGATAAATATTATTATCCATTTTATCTTCCTTATAACATTATCGTCTATGAACACAATTTATGCCACCCTGATGCTCCTACAAATAGGTTTCAGATGGGTTTTCACCAGGGCACTCAGCTGACTGGCATCTGCGGACTGCACATGGCCGGCACTATAATAGAAATGCCTTTTCTTGTCCGTGGCTGCAAACAAGAATAGGACCTGCTCTATTTTTTTTGTGGCGCTGCGGAACGGAAGTGCGGATGTTTTGCTGTTCCATTTGCAGACCCATTTTGCGGACGTGTGAATGGACTTAAGGACATCTGTCAGCAGACTTGTACCTATGACACTGGCTGACCTGTTACATGTGCACTTGGCAGCTGAAGACATCTGTGCGGGTGCCAGTTTCTTATGTGTCCACATTGCTGAGAAAAATGAAGATGTAATATATGCAAATGAGCCTCTAGGAGCAACAGGGGTGTTGCCGTTACACCTAGAGGCTCTGCTCTCTCTGGAACTGCCGCATCCTCTGCATTTTGATTGATTAAAAGTGGAGAGGGTGCAGCAGTTACAGAGAAAGCATAACCACTAGGTGCAATGGCAACACCCCTGTTGCTCCTAGAGGCTCATTTGCATATAATAAAACATAATTTTTCTCAGCAATGCCGGTACATATGAATATGGGACCATCACAAATGCCTTCAGCTGCAAAGTGCACATGTAACAGGTCAGCCAGTGTCAAATCTGCTGACAGATGACCTTTAAAGGGGCTGTTTTTTAAAATCTATTTTTAAATGCTATATAACGGAGCTATGAGTTAAAGGGAGTGTCTAAATTAAAAAGGGGAACATGGCATACAACAATAAAAGCAGCAATACTCTATTAGATCCAATCCTCATCTATTGGCCAGAGTGGAAAGTGGGGACAAAAAATAAATAAAAAAAATCTCTCACTCCGGAGGACCCGGCACTGCAATATGAATTGCTCCATATTTCACTTCTCCTGCAGGAAAACATTTCCAGTCAGGAACCTTCACAATTTATAGAGTCACCAGTTAAGACTTTTAAAGCTAAGCATCTCCATAAATCTGCGACATGTCCACTGAGTTGGTCACTGTGATTTTTCGGAGCAGAACTCCCTCCACTCCCAAATTATCAAAGCTGGTAGTCGGCACCTGATAAGCCACCACCAAGGACTGGATCCACTGATAAGGACCATGAACACTCTGAGCCTTACATAACCACTTCCCATCCGGGCCATTTACCCCCTTCCTGACCAGGCCTAATTTTGCAAATCTGACATGTGTCACTTCATGTGGTAATAACTTTGGAATGCTTTTACTTATCCAAACCATTCATAGACTGTTTTCTTGTGACACATTGTACTTTGTGTTAATGGTAAATTTGAGTCAATATATTTTACCTTTATTTATAAAAAATCCAAAATTTACTGAAAATTTTGAAAAAACCAATTTTTTAAATATGAATTTCTCTGCTTTTAAGTTGCATAGGGATATCTAATAAAATTGTTATTAATGGACATTCACCATATGTCCACTTTGTTGGCATAATTTTGGAAATGTAATTTTATTTTTTGAGGACGTTAGAAGGCTTCAAATTTTAGATGTAATTTTTAAGATTTTCATGAAAATTTCCAATAGTTAATTTTAAAGGACCTTTGCAGTTCTAAAGTGACTTTGAGGGGCTTAAATAATAGAAACCTCCCATAAATGAACATATTTTAGAAACTACAGCCCCCAATGTAATCCAAACTGATTTTTACAAAGTTTGTTAACCCTTTAGATTTCCCACAAGAATTAAAACAGAAGGAAGGTGAAATTTAAAAATAAATATACTTTTTTTGCAGATTTTCAATTTTTAATTCATTTTTCCTATAATACAGCAAGGGTAAACCACAAATCAAACCTGAATATTTATTTTCCTGATTCTGAAGGTTGCAGAAACACCCCATATGTGGTTGTAAAATGCTCTGTGACCGGCAGTAATGAGAGGGAGATACTACAAGCATTTGTGATGGCTTTGACAGCTTGTCAGAGTGATCAAAAGCCTGGAGACCAGGAAAAAAGGTCTCAGGTTAAGGCTTCATTCACACGACCGTATGTGTTTTGTGGTCCGCAAATTGCGGATCCGCAAAAAAAACGCATGACGTTCCGTATGGCATCCGTGTTTCCGTTTTTTTTTTGCGGATCCATTGTAACAATGCCTATCCTTGTCAGCAAAACGGACAAGAATAGGACATGTTCTATCTTTTTTGCGGAACGGAAATACGGACATACGGAAACGGAGTACCTTCCGTTTTTTTTGCTGACCCATTGAAATGAATGGTTCCGCATACGGTTCGCAAAAAAAACGGAACGGACACGGAAACAAAATACGGTTGTGTGAATGAAGCCTTAGGCCCCTTTCACACGGGCGAGATTTCCGCGCGGGTGCAATGCGTGATGCGAACGCATTGCACCCGCACTGAATCCTGACCCATTCATTTAAATGTGGCTTTTCACATGAGCGTTTTTTTTCACGCATCACTTCTGCGTTGCGTGAAAAACGCAGCATGTTCTATATTCTGCGTTTTTCACGCAGCCCAGGCTCCATAGAAATGAATGGGGTTGTGTTAAAAACGCAACGCAACGCATTGCATCCGCATGCAATCCGCGCGTTTTTAACGCAACGCATCCGCAACGCATCCTGAACAAATCCGCGACGCTCGTGTGAAAGAGGCCTAAAGCTCCATGTTCTTGGCTGTCAGGAGGCAGCTGAGTCATGGAGCTTCTATGTACAGGTGCTGCACACAGGGGGCAAAGCTCAAGGACGTTTTAAAACGTCCATTCAGAGATAGAGATCCACTACCAGGACGTTTATAGTCAATGGGCAGACTGGAAGTGGATAAAGTGCCCTGTAGAATTACATTGGTTAAATATACATTATGCATCTAATGCTGGCTTGTTAATGGGTAAAGGCATGTACCAAGGCAAACGCACTGCAGCAGAGAGATGATCTGCAATGCATCAGTCACATGGACATGAAGCTCTGCCCTGCAGAAATATGTGCAAGTCATGAAAAAATAGTATCCTGTTAGGGGACAACTATTAAACGAGTGGGGATCCCAGCGGTAGGACTAATGGTTATCCCCTGGAATACGTCTAAGATACTATTTTCTCATCACTCACCTCCAGAACACCCACAGAAATGAATGGGGGCTGCAGGGGGTACAGGGCCACCTCGTGATGTTGGGGGTCCCAGCGGATAGTGAATAACTTGTGTAACAACCGGAATATCCCTTAATGCTTAATGCTATAGCCAGGGAATAATGATCAAAGTAGGGCTGGGCGATTAATCGAATTACTTTAATTTTTTATTAATTTGCCCTTTGATATTTTAAAACTCATCATATCAATTTTTTCGTCTTCTTGAGCACTGTGTATTGTAATACCGTACAATATTCCCTTTACGTTCAAATTGACGTCATTATCTGTGATCCGATGTCTTTCGCTATTGCCTGTACTCAGAGTTACCACTGATGGGGAGCAGAAGAAGGTCCTAGCAGCTTGTGGGCACCACGTGCAGGAGGTGCTTAGTGTTGAGACACAGCTATACTGACATAGTCACCATAGGCAAGTGGCAGAAGACCACTGCCGAGGAGAGGTAATAGGCCGGCGTGTGCTGTTCTCATGTGCTCCTAGCCTCCCTTAGTGCCCAGAGAGAGGTGGGACAGGCCCAAAGAGTGGCATCTGCCAGCTGCTGAGGTATGGGAGGTCCTGGCACTGCTCTGAGGATGGACGTAGTGTGTGGTGCCCAGTGGTGTCAGGTGCACATTATGGGCAGAGAGGCACCAGCTGTATAGTAGGAGATGCTGTTACACCGTTGGTCTCATCTCAAGCTTTTTTTTTTTTTTGCTAAATCACGCAGTCCTAGTTTACAGGGAATCTGTCACCAGGAATATCACTGATAAACCAGACACAGTAACTTGTATGACTAGCTCAGCTGAATGTAATGATACCTTTCACTCACTGACCCGTTGTTTCTGGCCCAAGTCACTCCGTGCACCCTAGCTCCTCTGCTAGCCACTCCCTCTTCTTCTTGATTGACAGGTCCAGGTGTCTATTCTTGCCTGTCCCTGTCAATCATTAAAGGGAGTCTTTCACCTGTTTTTCACCTATATAACTAACAGCAGTGCCCCACAGAAGATTGCAGACACATCCCAGACATACCTGTGTGTACTGTGTGTCTGTATTACATGTTCAGGAAAAGCACTTTTATTCTGCTGGAAAACAGCTCCCAAGTGCCCAGCTGAAAGTAAAACTAAAAACAGCTTTCTCTCTAACAGCTATATCTTCTGATATACTGGATATGATGCCATGATTTGGTATCATTTGAAAGCTTGGAACGTCAGCTTTCAAAGAAGGTCGGAACCATTTTTCTATCTGCTACTAATCCCAAGATATGAGCAACTAAAGCAGCCCCCCCCTCTTCAGTCTGGTTTGCAGCAGCAGCAGAGCTGGGCACTTGGGAGCTGTTTTCCAGCAGAATAAAACTGCTTTTCCTGGACATGTAATACAGACACAAAGTGCACACAGATGATCTACCCTTTGGATAAGTCATCAGTATCTGATCAGTGGGGGTCCCCCACCGATCAGCTGTTTGAGAAGGCCTTGGCGCTGGCAGTAGTGCCATGGCCTTCTTGCTGCTTCCTGCAGTGACGTCATGACTATTATCACTGGCCGGGCCACAGCTCACCCCATTCATTTCAATGGGGTTGAGCTGGGCCCAGGCCAGATGACATAGCCGTGACATCACTGGCCTGCGGGAAGGCCATGGCGCTACTGCGAGCACTTCTGTCTTCTCAAACAGCTGATCAGTGGGGGTCCAGGGTGTTGGATCTCCACTGATCAGATGCTGATGACCTATCCAGAAGACAGATCATCAGTAAGAAAAAAGGTATAGAAGCCCTTTAAGGCACATTTTATGTTCTATTATTGCTCCATAAGCGCCATCGCTCCTGACTTGATTTTAATATTGGAATACCAGCTTTCAAAGAAGTTCAGAACCATTTTTCTATCTGCTACCAATCCCAAGATATGAGCAGCTAAAGCAGCCCTTCCCTCTTCAGTCTGGTTTGCTTTGAGCACTTGCAGCAGCAGAGCTGGGCACTTGGGAGCTGTTTTCCAGCAGAATAAAAGTGCTTTTCCTGGACATGTAATACAGACACACAGTGCACACAGGTATGTCAGGGATGTGTATGCAATCTTCTGTGGGGCACTGCTGTTAGTTATATAGGTGAACATGAGGTGACAGACTCCCTTTAAGTTGAGGGAGGAGCTGGCATAGAAGGAGCAGCAGTACACAGACTGACTTGGGCCTGCCCTCAGTGCCCTTACCTGCTCATTTTCATCTAGGTTGGGGCTCATGCACACAACCGTTGTTATTTCACAGTCCACAAATTACGGATCCAGAGGCCCATAATAAAACAATCCTATACTTGTCCGGAATGTGGACAATAATAGGACATGGTCTATTTTTCTGCGGAACAGACATGTGGACAAGGAATGAACACAAGTCAATTCTGTTTTTTGTGTCCCCATTGAACTGAATGGTACCGCAGTGACGTCATGACTATTGTCACTGGCCTGGCCACCGCTGATCAGATGCTGATGGCCTATCCAGAGGATACATCATCTTCAAGAAAAAGGTATAGAACCACTTTAAGGAACATTTTGTGCTATCATTGCTCCATAAGCGCTTCTGCGCTCTGTCCATGCAAGGGCTTATGCACAGGTCTGCAAAATCTCATCCCTGTTCTGCATCCGCAACGTTCAGCACGTGTCAGCATTTTTTCACCATGGTTGATCCAATTTTGCGTCCACCAAACAAGGCAACATTTTTTTTTTGCAAACTTTGCAAACAATACAATAGGTGGAGAAAAGTCGTGCATGCGCCTGTGTATTCCCTGTGGACCAACAATGTCAGAATACACATATAGAATTCATTGGGTGAATAAGGGCTAAAACTGACGCAGACGGTCACAGCAAAGGCAGTTTTTCCAGAGAATTAAAAAAAATTTTGCAAGGTTAATCTTAAGGAGGGATAGTTGATGGACGCACTGCGCTAACAATCACTAGATCTACAGAAGAGGTCATTATTCTTGGCATTTGTAAGATTTTCTCCATATGGTTATACAGGGTCATGTCAATACCTCATACATATAAATAGCCATGTCCCAGTGGTGTCCAGTGCTCTCTACTCACCAGCACGGTACTGGAATCCCACTGGTGCAGGAGAGTGGTCCGCAAGCTCCAGCCGAACGACAACCAGTGAAACACTCATAGGTTTGGGCAGGCAGGTGACACACACTAACGGCAGGGGGCAGTACTGCAAGCGCGACAGACCGGGACGAGGGTGAGAAGCACCGGCCGCACTACACCAGCTCGATGTAACTCCCCGACGTTGTCAATAAAACTGCACTTCCGGGACTCTAACCCCGTGTTTCTATCTCTGGCATCTCATTGGTTGATGGCAACTACTGGCTAAATCTGACCTGTGGCCATGTTTGATGTGGGAAAAAAATGACGCTTGCTGGGTCACGTGATAAAATGACAGGCTGTAACAATTCATAGTCTTTAGAGTTATGACGTATGCTTTATTATTTACAGTGTGCTTGTGGGTGTCTGTCTTGTGTACCATCGTCACTAGCAGTCTATAAGTCAGTCCTGTATAGAATGTAGCACTTATTGGGGTGTGTGATATGTTTGGAGACTACGGGGCTACAGAAATATGGCCGCCGCTGTTTATGTTCTAGTGTTTTGAGCGGTGGCTCTTCCAGCCAATCACGGCAGCCGCTGCCGCCTCGTTCTCTGTGGCTGCTGGGTGTCCGCTGTAGGGTAAGTTGGAGTTTGACTTGTAGCGATTAGCAGCAGGAAGAAAACATAGAATAAGTTTATACATCCCCGCCATTACTCCTTCTGACGTGTCTGGTAGCACAACATGCAGCATTGAGGTCCTGAGTGCGTGTCCAAACGAAAACAAGACATGTGTTTACTTTATTATATGTTTGTGTGGGTTTCCGACTCCTACTGACAGGTTTATTGGCTTCCTATAAAATTTGGGAAATTACATTGTAAGTTCCACTTACACTTTTGGTGACAAACTGTATTCACTGTGACAACTGGTGACAAACTGTACTGCACTGTGACAACTGTTGACAAACTGTACTGCGCTGTGACAGCTGGTGATAAACTGTACAGTACTGTGACAACTGGTGACAAACTGTACAGCACTGTGACAACTGGTGATAAACTGTACAACGCTGTGACAACTGGTGACAAACTATACTGCGCTGTGACAACTGGTCATAAACTATACTGCGCTGGGACAACTGGTGACAAACTGTACTGCGATGTGACAACTGGTGACAAACTGTACTGCGATGTGACAACTGGTGATAAACTGTACTGCAATGTGACAACTGGTGACAAACTATACTGCGATGTGACAACTGGTGACAAACTGTACTGCAATGTGACAACTGGTGATAAACTGTACTGCGATGTGACAACTGGTGACAAACTATACTGCGATGTGACAACTGGTGACAAACTGTACTACAATGTGACAACTGGTGACAAACTGTACTGCAATGTGACAACTGGTGACAAACTGTACTGCAATGTGACAACTGGTGATAAACTGTACTGCAATGTGACAACTGGTGATAAACTGTACTGCAATGTGACAGCTGGTGACAAACTGTACAGCAATGTGACAATTGTAAAACAGCTAGGGCAGCTCTAAAGCCAGCCCATGAGAGTCGGTGACGTCACCGAACACACTGCTGGGCAGAAGCCTCTGCCCGGCAGTCTGTTATTGTAAACAAAAGATCCATTGCTTGCGCGATCCAGTGCAGGGCAAGGGAGCGCATCGGAGCATGAACACCGTGATGTCCTCGCAGAATTGTGTTTTGTTTGAAAATTCAAAACCAAAAATGGACCCGGTACTTAAAGGGGTTGCCTGTAAAACAACCTGGGCAGAGCTAAAGCCGACCCATCAGTGATGTCAGTGGGCCTCCACCTAGCAGTGTAAAAATGTAAACAAAAAAGCCCTTGCCCTGCGCAATACAGTGCAGGGTGAGGGAGACCATCGGAGCATTAAATGCTCCGATGCTCATGTCATAGGGTCTGTCTGGGTGAAGAAGGGGACATGTCTGGGTTCAGCTGTGAACCCGGACAACCCCTGGGTCATTCCATGTCAAGTGAACCAATGATTTTTATCTCTATATTTTTATTTCTTTTGAGATTTTGTTATTTGGTAATAGTGTGTCAGAAAATGTAAAATGTGAAGAAAAAAAATTCTAGATATACATATATTTTTTAATTGATTTTTCAAAGTTCGGAAAAGGTGCGAATTTTGGTGTTGCCTTTCCATTTCTCCTCATAACTCAGGCTAGAAAAAAGATAGAGAAACAAATTAAACACCATTCTACTCAGAACTATACAGGCTTTCACCAGATATGTCACAAGAGTATCTTTGTTAAAATTTTACCAATTCGAACGCAAAATTTTAAAATATTTCCGAAAAAACCCCAAAAAAACGTTTCATTTAAAAATTTCCAAAAATGCACATGTGCCTGCTATGCTCCTAGCCACATCTGTACCAAAATTCAAGTTGGGATTGAGATGGAATCATATTTAAAAAATATAACTATTACAGGGGTAGACAGTAGAGATGAGCGAGCATGCTCGGGTGCAATTTTAGCGTATTTGCGTACGCATTTTAAAATCGGCACGCTAATGCATACGTATATTTTAATCTCTACACTAATGCGTACGCATTTTAAAAATTTGTAAGTTATGCGTACGCATTTGTGTACAGATTAAAATATGCGTATGCATTAGCGTACCGATTTTAAAATGCATACGCAATACGCGAAAATTGCACCCGAGCATGCTCGCTCATCTCTAGTAGACAGTGATTTTGGAATGGAAGCTGAATGGCACTTTTTTGCCACTGCTCATGGCAACGGTGTATGTGATGGTTTAGGAGGTACCGTGAAACACCTTGCAGCTCGAGCTAGCCTCCAGAGGCCATATTCAGACCAAATCTTAACACCCATGCAACTTTTCAAATAGAGTGAGAAAAATATTCTTAACATCCTGTTCATGTATTGTACAAACCAGGACTACGAAGAGGAGGAGAGTTTGTAAAAACATCGGTTACATGAAGCAGAACCCATCAAAGGGACTCAGCAATAACAGACTTTCATTCCATGTAGTGAAACAGAAATAAAAACAAGGATTTTTTCATTTAGCTATGACAGTGAAGTCTATGAAGTGGTAGAAGCCAGCACAAGATTGGCAATGGATGACATAACTGGTTATGTGACCTGTGAATATGATCGGTTCTGGTGGCTGGCTACTGTACTCTCCCAAGATTGTGAAAATGAAGAAGTAGAATTGACTTTTTTGCATCCTTCTGGTCCAGCGCCATCCTTTGTGTATCCAAGAAAACCAGACATTTTAAAAGTTAACAAAAATTAATAATATTAACTCAGGTGGAGCCGGACACCATGACAGGCCGTACATACTCTTTGACACAAAAGGAAATGGCCGTTGCTAGTAAGCGTTTATGGACAAGATTACATTTCATCCACTAGAAGGGACAAATTGATGATAAAAGGCCAGTTTAAAAACTTACTATTAATTGTTTGATTAGTTCATATTTTTTAGAACGAGGATTCAACTCAGTACTGTACTATTCTTCTTAAACACTTCATAAATGACATGTTTAGTGATATAATAAAAAAAAATTGTTACATGTATAAATAGGTGTTAAAAATATTGGTTCTTTTAATCTTGTTTTTAAACATATAATTAGGATGAGACTGTATTTAGAAAATCACACTTGAGGATATGATCACCTTTTATAATTAAAGTCATCACCCGTTAGAGTATACATCGAATTTTATTGAACAAACCTCCCAATGATAACAGTATATTCTTCAAAAATTAAAAAAATCAAAATGCACTGTTCCAAATTATTATGCACAGTAGAGTTTCTAAACATTTTATATGTTTTTAAGAACTAAAAATGCTCATTTGTGGAATTTGCAGCATTAGGAGGTCACATTCACTGAAAAAAAAAGCTATTTAAATCCAAAACATCCTAACAGGCCAAGTTACATGTTAACATAGGAACCCTTCTTTGATATCACCTTCACAATTCTTGCATCCATTGAACTTGTGAGTTTTTGGAGAGTTTCTGCTTGAATTTCTTTGCATGATGTCAGAATAGCCTCCCAGAGCTGCTGTTTTGATGTGAACTGCCTCACACCCTCATAGATCTTTTGCTTGATGATACTCCAAAGGTTCTCTATAGGGTTGAGGTCAGGGGAAGATGGTGGCCACACCATGAGTTTATCTCCTTTTATTCCCATAGCAGCCAATGACACAGACGTATTCTTTGCAGCATGAGATGGTGCATTGTCATGGATGAAGATGATTTTGCTCCTGAAGGCACGTTTCTGCTTTTTGTACCATGGAAGAAAGTTGTCTGTCAGAAACTCTATATACTTTGCAGAGGTCATTTTCACACCGTCAGGAACCCTAAAAGGGCCTACCAGCTCTCTCCCCATGATTCTGGCCCAAAACATGACGACTCCACCTCCTTCCTGACGTCGAAGCCTTGTTGGGACATGGTGGCCATCCACCAACCATCCACTACTCCATCCATCTGGACCATCCAGGGTTGCAAGACACTCATCAAGCCTTTGAAGGATCCTACACCTTGAGGTTTGAGGGACTCCAGAGGCACCAGCAGCTTCAAATATCTGTCTGCTGGTTTGTAATGGCTTTTTAGCAGCTGCTCTCTTAGGCCCCATTCACACGACCGTATATTTGCGGGCCTGCATTATTGTGGACCCGCAAATATACGGGGGCCGCCCGGCATGTGTTCCGCAGCGCTCGGAACACATGCCGGGCGGCCCCATTGAAAATGCCTATACTTGTCCGTATGCACGGACAAGTAAAGGACATGCTTCAAAAGAGCCGCGGCACGGAGCTAGCTCCGTGCCGCGGCTCCCGGCCCCATAGAGGTGAATGGGGCCGCATCTATTCCTGCATTTTTGCGGATAGATACGGCCCCATTCATACGGTCGTGTGAATGGGGCCTTAATCAGATGAACTTGCCTGGCAGAAACCTTCCTCATTCTGCCTTTATCAGCACGAACACGTCTGTGCTCTGAATCGGCCACAAATCTCTTCACAGTACGATGATCACGCTTAAGTTTTCGTGAAATATCTAATGTTTTCATCCCTTGTCCAAGGCATTGCACTATTTGATGCTTTTCAGCAGCAGAGAGATCTTTTTTCTTTCCCATTTTACTTGAAAACAGTGGCCTGCTTAATATCGTGGAACATCCAGTTTTCGTTTAAATGGGCTCACCTGGCAAACTAATTATCACAGGTATCTGAGATTGATTTCAGTGATCCAAAGAGCCCTGAGACACAATACCATCAATGAGTTTCACTGAAAAACAAAAAATTTAATCTTTATGACACTTAAATCCAATTTGCATAATAATTTGGAACATGGTGTATAACCAAGAACACAAGTAACACACATGCTTCACAATTTTGAAACATACTTTTTTTTCACAATTGTGCATCAAAATTTTGAATTTGATTTCTCCAAAACAAAATATAAAGAAACATAGCCTTGTGACATATCAATGAAAGCCAGTACCGTTCTGAGAAAAATGATGCCTCTCCCACCTCTTTATCTTAATTCTAGCCCGAGATATGATAAAGAATGTAAAGCCATACCAGGCCAAAATTAGCACTTTTTCAAAACTTTAGAAGTCTGTAAAAAATTAACTGATGAAGAAAAAAATTTCAAAACTTTTAATTTGTAATTAACTAAAGCTGTACTTCATAAAAAAAAAATGTAAAAAAAAATCTAAAGATGTCAGGTAAAAAAAATATTCATATTTGGATCACTTGATATGGAATGACCCACCTAACTTCTTTCTATTAAATTGCATATAGGGGTTTAATGGGTTTTTCCAGGGCTGGAGAAAGATGACTGTTTCTTTCAAAAGCAGCACCACACCTGTCCACAGGTTGTGTGTGATATTACAGCTCAGCTCTATCCACTTCAGCAATACCAATACCCCATGGACAGATGTGGTCCTGTTTTCGGAACAACCACTTTATGTTGTTAACAAATTTCATAGCTCAGAATTACAATACAATATTAGGCTAGGGCTACACGACGACATTTGTTGCAGTAGTGTCGTGCAACATATTTTATAATGTGATGGACTTTTGTGCGACTGTCGCACCATAGACTACCATTATAAAATGTGTTGCGTGACACATGTTGCAGTGTAGTTGTACCCTATATGCTGCACGACTTATTGTTCTGAGACACGTCACCATGTAGCCCTAGCCTTATGCCCTGTGATGATTTATTGGAGAGCGAGGGGCCCTGCATGCTCTCTAGAGACCAGAGTCCCAGAACATCCAGTGTGAGAAAGCCATCAAACAACTCTCTCCACCTTAGCTTCCCTGGACCCTTGTGAGTGTGAAATGGGAGGGATGGTAGAGGAGAAGGATATAATGGGTTAACAGTGGTAATAAGGTATGTTTTCTTATTTTCTAGGTAACCATGCTTATTTCTAGAGTTTTACAACCTTCATACTTCAACCCTTCCAAAGTTTCTTCAGTTTGGAAACTACGCGTATTTCAGTGGAGTTCCGTAAGATGGGGCCATGCTGCGACATGTGGATACAAGGCAGTTGTCTTTGACATGGGAGGTGTTCTTCTTCCATCACCCTACAGACTGGCTGAAGGTGGGAGCACATGGTCTGAAGGCAGAATAAATGTTATAATGTCTGTATCACACTACTATGGGGGAATTTACTAAGACTAGAGTTTCATACTCTTGTACTGGAGTGTGCTGAAGCAAAATGAGACAAATTTATTTAGAGGTGCACACCTCTTAAAGGCGTTGTCTAGCTTTTTTAAAGTGATGCCCTATCATCAGGATAGGTCATCAGTAGCTGATTGGTAGGGGTCTGAAACCCTACACCCCGCAGTCATTTGTTCTGTTTAGCTCAATTTTTTACAGGGCACCGTCAACATTGTAGTAGTCTGCGCTCATCACTCATCATAGAAGTCATTGGGAGCAGTGCTGCAGTGACGAGCGCTGCCCACTACAGTGTTGATGGTGCTTTGTAGTTCTGGTAGTGGAGCTACAAAGAACAACTGATCGGTAGGGTGTCGGGGACCTGCTGATCAGGTAGTGACTGCCTATCCTGACAACCCCTTTAAAGGGGTTATCCCGTGAATAATGTAAAAAATGAAAATCAGACATCATACAGTACATGGCATGACAATCATCTAACAAAGCTAGAACCAGCCCTGTACCTCACATGGATCCAGCGATCTCCACATTCATTGCTCTGCTAGATTTATATCAAGCTGGCAGCTCCAGGGGAGTGTTTTTTCTGCTGCAGCTTAGGGGGCGTCTCCATTCTCTCCCTATCACAGCTCAGGAGGCGTGTCTCAGCTCTCCCTATCACAGCTCAGAAGTCAGCTGAAAGATGAAACTGAGCATGTGCGACCTTCTCAGTGAGCAGCAGGTGTCCCTATACAGATAAATTTTATTGAATAATTCAATGGCTATTTTAAATTTTTAATTAAATGCAATTACAAAAGTATTCAGATCCAGGAGCTGGTTTGAAAATTGTAGAATATTTTTTGTGGGACAACCCCTTTAATAAATTTGGCTCATCTTTGGCCTGTCTATATACCAGAAATTGACATTTTTTCACTATAATATGCACCAATTTGTGGCATAGGTAATGGTGAATGTGTCGGCTCTGTTGAGGCCCTGCCCCCTCCATCCAAACCCCACCCACTTTCCTCACCAGGTTTTGAAAAATGTTGAAATAGTTTTAAAGGGGTTGTCCCATTACGAAAACTTATCCTTTATCCACTGCAAAGAGATGTATCTGATTGTGGGGTCCAACCACTGGGGCCCCTGCAAATTACTAGAATGGGGGCCCATGGGCCCATTTGAATGGAGTGACAGACATACATGCATGCTGCTGCTCCATTTACGTCAGTGGGACTGCTGGATATAGGCAACCCCCGTTGATCAGACATTTATACCCTAGGCTTTGGATAGAGGATAAGTTGTAAAGGGACAACCCCTTTAATACCTGAGACAAATGTTTTTTTTGTTGTTCAGACTGGGAGATCCGTAACAATGTGCCAAATGGCACTATAAAAGAAGCCATCGTATTAGGTGGAGACGGAGGACCATGGATGAAGTACATGAGAGGAGAGTTGTCTGCACAAGGCTTTGTGCAAGAATTTGGAAACCAATGCTCAAACATTGTGAGTTTTATGTTTAGCTTAATATACTTCACAGAGGGGTAAACACCCTGAAAAAACTGTCTATGGATGGATATTTGGCTTGGCTATATTCTCTTGTCAAGTCCTAAGGCTTGTTGAAAAGTTGGATTTTGACTCATAGGGAGCCGCTTCCAAGAGATGGTTCTCTTCCTTCGGAGATGCCTCTTTGCATATTCTTTTCCCATGGAGCATTGCTAAAAAGTCTTCATACCATGGAGTGCTTCTAGTCTCCTGAATTTAAGGAGATTCAGCACCCTGTCTAAGCCTAAAAGTCATGAAAAGTAGAATCTGGCCAATATCAAATGCTGCCAGTCTCTTGCAGCTGAGATATACAGTAGGATGAGCCAGTCCATGTTCTAGAGATAAAGATAAGTAAATGACCACTCTTCTGCTGCTGCTTTATCATATTATTTCTGTTGTATAAAATGTTGTCGCCAACAGGAGGGGAGCGAGGAAGCATTGAAAAACTATAAGGAAAAAATAGAATATGTAAAAGACAAATAAAAACAGCCAAACTAGAGACCGAGAGATTAATCGCCAAAGAGAGTAAAACTAACCCTAAAATGTTCTTCAATTATATAAATGGTAAAAAGTATAAACCTGAGTACAGGTTTACAGAGTAATGATGGGGGAGTAGCAGAGAGCGATGAGGAGAAAGCAAAGCAACTAAATATCTTTTTCTCCACTGTATTCACTGAGGAAAATAAACTGTCAGATGAAATGCAGAATATAAAAGTAAATTCCCCTTTAAAAGTGCCCTGTCTGACCCAGGAGAAGTACAGCAACGTCTTAAAAAGATTAAAATAGACAAGTCGCCAGGACCAAATGGCATACACCCCCGTATCCTAAGAGAATTAAGTAATGTCATCGACAGACCCTTATTTCTGATATTTAAGGACTCTATACTGACAGGGAGTGTTCCACAGGATTGGCGCATAGCAAATGTGGTGCCAATATTCAAAAAGGGTCCAAAAACAGAGCCCGGAAACTATAGGCCGGTAAGTTTAACTGTTTGAGGGTTTTCTAAGAGATGCTATCTTGGAGTACCTCAATAAAAATAAGCAAATAACTCCATATCAGCATGGCTTCATGAGGGATTGTGTCATGTCAAACCAATTTTTAATCAGTTTCTATGAGGAGGTAAGTTCTAGACTGGACCGCGGCGAATCAATGGATGTCGTATATCTGGACTTCTCCAAAGCATTTGACACAGTACCACATAAAAGGTTAGTATATAAAATGAGAATGCTTGGCCTGGGAGAAAATGGCTGTATGTGGGTAAGTAACTGGCTCAGTGATAGAAAACAGAGGGTGGTTATTAACGGCACATACTCAGATTGGGTCACTGTCACTAGTGGGGTACCACGGGGGTCGGTATTGGGCTCTATTCTCTTCAATATATTTATTAATGATCTTGTAGAAGGCTTGCACAGTAAAATATAAATTTTTTGCAGATGACACTAAACTGTGTAAAGTAATTAACACAGAAGAGGACAATACACTGCTACAGATGGATCTGGATAGACTGGAGGCTTGGGTAGAGAAGTGGCAGATGAGGTTTAACACTGACAAATGTAAGGTTATGCATATGGGAAGGAATAATGCAAGTCACCAGTACATACTAAATGGTAAAATATTGGGTAACTCTGACATGGAAAAGGACCTAGGAATTTTAGTGAACAGGAAACTAAGCTGTAGAAACCAGTGTCAGACAGCTGCTGCCAAGGCCAATAAGATAATGGGTTGCATCAAAAGAGGCATAGATGCCCATGATGAGAACATAGTCCTGCCACTTTACAAATCACTAGTCAGACCACACATGGAGTACTGTGTACAGTTCTGGGCTCCTGTGAACAAGGCAGACATAGCAGAGCTGGAGAGGGTTCAGAGGAGGGAAACTAAAGTAATAACTGGAATGGGTGGACTACAGGACCCAGAAAGATTATCAAAATTAGGGTTATTCACTTTAGAAAAAAGACGACTGAGGGGAGATCTAATAACTATGTATAAATATATCAGGGGTCAGTACAGAGATCTCTCCCATCATCTATTTATCCCGAGGACTGTGACTGTGACGAGGGGACATCCTCTGCGCCTGGAGGAAAGAAGGTTTGTACACAAACATAGAAGAGGATTCTTTACGGTAAGAGCAGTGAGACCATGGAACTCTGCCTGAGGAGGTGGTGATGGTAAGTTCACTAAAAGAGTTCAAGAGGGGCCTGGATGTATTTCTGGAGGGTAACAATATTGCAGGTTATAGACAGATGTCTTTTTTCGGCCTCATAAACTATGTTACTATGTATATAGCCACCTCCAGCGTAGACACAATAAGCAGATAACTAGGACAGATAAATAAAGTCCCTACATATAACAGTCAGGAATTGCTGCTGGAAGCTGTAAATCACTTTCTATGATGAGGACAGGAGCTTCTTCAGGGTCCTGTATAGCACACGGTGTACCAGAAAAATAAAAGGGAGCCGCCCTCACCTGACATCCAAAGGAGAGGGAACAATACAGGACGTGTAGTACCGCAACATATGATAAATAGGTGCTACTGGATAACCAATAACGGTGTTTTACTAGAGACATGGCCATGTTGATTGGTTGGATCTGAGTCTGAGACATTGTATGCTGAGTCTTCTTTTAACTTACGATGGGTCAGGAAAGACCATAGTGAATTTAAAATATTGTATCCTGAGGTCACTGTATCTTGAGGGACCACTGTAGTTACTAAAACTGGTTACTAAAACGCTGGTCTTAATAACTCCTCCATCTGGCCGTGAATCTGCCGAAGTTATGAAGAGGCACAGGCGCATCCAGCACCAGTCTAAATGTAAGCCGGCTTCCTTGCTGGCTTACAGTTAGACCATTTTCTACACCTTAAAACAGGCTTAGAAAATGATGATTGAGACGTGCCTGCCAGCCCTTTCCCGACCTCTTTTTTAGACCTGGTGTGAGCAGGGAAAAGTTGTAAAATAACCTTTATGCCGCAACCTGTGCTAGAAATACACCTAATATAGGCATATTTCTGGATAATAATTGACCCCCTAAGTTTGGATCTACTAATAGTCTGTCCTAATGCAACATGCCTTTGGGGCATCCCAAGGTATAACATGAGGTAGACTCTGTATTCTAAAGAAAAATATTCTTGTAGGGATGTAACAATCAAGAGGTGATGTATTACTTGTAACCAGAAAGGGTTAAATGGCCAAAGCTGTGTAGCTGGACCAGCAGAAGGAGAGAGGCTCAGGTACAACAGCAGTGGACAGTGATCTGATGGAACTCTGGCCAGAAATTCTACAGAATCTGGACAATTGGGTCCATCCCCAGGGCAAGGTCAATATGTAACAACATATCTTATGTTCTGGAATGGCAAGAAAACGGTTTCTCCGGTGAAAACGCCAGAGGCGGCTCTCACACCAACTCCCCAAGCCTAGACAGTGGACTACTTTCTGTACGCATGTCAGACGTAAGTCTGTCCCAGTTTAGCTTAGTTAGGGTTTTATGCGCATTTTCCGACTTGCTTGAAGAGGGGTGTGGCTTATTGCAAAAGGGATGGGCATCACAGTGAAGGGGGTGTGGCCTACATGTCTGGCATAAAGGTCTGTCTGAAACTAATCCAACCAATAGTTGGTATACAGCTCGACAAAAATCTCTATCCCCGCACCAAATCATTCAGCTGGAGCCTCTGTGATAAATTTGGTGTAGGTCTAGACAACCTGTTTACACCACTTATAGGGTTAGTCTGTAAAGCTGGAGCATTAGGTTTTATTTACTAAGATTTTACGGAAGTTTTTTGGTATTTTGCAACTTTAAAACACCTGTGTGCCAATGCACACTATGACTGGCAAAAAATCAGATATATTATTAAATGTAGCAAAGTATTTAGCAGGATTGCTCCTACATCCCAGCTCAAGCAATTATTAGCCGTTTTATAGCCTAAATGGCAGCTAAGCAGTTCTTTTGTCATCACCACCCTCTCCAAACACCACTAGATGGCAGCCAAACCCAGAAAACAATACAATAAAAGTACAAAACTGCATGGATGTAGAAATTAAACAGACCAAGGCCCCGTTCCACCATGAAACCAAACTTACAAGCAGAATTTTGAAAAAAATCATGGAAACTAAAGAGACCTGCCTACAGTTGAGATGGAGTGCCGTTATTACCTTTCTCTAATACCTTAGGGTGCATTCACACGAACGTATTTTTCCTCCGCGTCCGATCCGCAACTTTTGCGGACCGGGCGCGGATCCATTCATTTCCGTTGTTCCGTTCCGCGGCGACGCAAAAAATATAGAGCATGTCCTATTCTTGTCCGCGAGCACGGACAAGAATAGGCTTTCTTTATATAGCGCTGGCCATGTGTGGTCCGCAAATTGCGGAACGCACACGGCCGGTATCCGTGTTTTGCGGATCCGCAATTTGCGGACCGCAAAACACTTACGTTCGTGTGAATGCACCCTTATACTCAGCTCCAGCCTAAGGCATCTCTGGAGTTGTCAAATAAATGGGTACCCCCATAACAACAATCTTGCGGAAACACCATAAAGTGTGAAATTTGCTTAGGAGATTTATATCTATAGACTGGGTTCATTTTTTGGACCTCTGCTGAATAATTTGAGAAAAGGCTATTTTTTTTCGGCCATTAAAGGGGTTACCCATGAATTTAGAACCTTTTTTTACTCACTGGGGGTCATGTACTAATTGCGTAAAAAGGTTGCATGATTCCTTTTTGCAACTTTTTTACATGCCAGTCCAACTATATTTATTCACACAGGAATTTTCTTGCCGTGTTACCACCTAGGAGTGGCAGTGACTAGAGCTGAGACCCCGGTTTATTCCTGGAAATGGGTGTAAATCTTGGTAAAAGACTACTCCACTCGGGGAACTGAGTGATTTTTTTTTCTCCAGGCAAGCTACGTCATGAATTTGTCAACTCTTATAGCAGCACAAGTGGAACTATAAGACCAGCGTAAAAAGCCTATGTTATTGAATGACCCCCCCACTGTGGATGGATAGCAGCTCACATGGGACAATCAAGCATCTACATTTCCCAGCATGTATTGCAGTTAGCTCGTTAACCCCTTTCTCCCCTGCATAGCAAATAGTCCCTCACAAATGGCTTCAGAGATGCATACGCTATGTAATGCCCCCACTGTTTCCTTCTCCACTGTCTAGAGAGATATACCTATATATGTCTATGAATTTAGAAGTAGGGATGAATGAAAGTTGTTTGGACCCCTTCACCTACTTCTCTATGAGATCACTACATCAGTAATGAGAGAAGGGGAAGAGAACGGAAACAACTGAGCTTGTGGACCAGAAAGATGAACAGCAGGGGGCAGAACCAAGAGAAGAAAATGTAATATACGTTAAAAAAAGAACAATATTTTTTGCTTGTATATTGCAATAATACTTCATCCGAAATGCCCTATTCATTGTAAAATAATACTTTTCGTGGGATAACCCATTTAATGACAATATCAGGCTTACTTCTAGCAGCATGGAGGATTGCATCTCTGTCCTAAGGATACAACCACATGGCACAATCATGTAGAAGCTATGATATGGCCGCGTTGTGCTCAAGTACCGTGCAGCCATGCAAGCCGCAGCATGCTATAATTAAACTTATTATGACCACGCTCTTTAGTCGTTCCGTATTATTAAAGTGCTTGTCCGATCTGAACCCGATATACCCATATTTTCACCCAAGCAGCCCCCCCTGATGTTCGCATCAAGGCGTGTCATGCTCTGATTCGCTTCCTTGCCCTGCGCAAGGGCTTTTTTATTTACAATAATACACTGCCGGGAGGAGGCTTCAACCAAGCAGTGTGTTCGATGACGTCACTGGCTCTGATGGGTCAGCTTTAGCGTTTAGCCGTTTTACAGGCTAGGGCAGCGGTAAAGCCTGTCCATCAGTGCCGGTGACATCACTGGGTTCACTGCTGGGCGGAAGCCTCTGTCTGGCAGCTCTAAGGAGAGTCCGGTACGATTCAGCGCAGGGCAAAGGAGAGCATCAGAGCATGAAATGCTCCGATACTCTTGTCAGGGGTGAAAATACTCTTCCTTGGTGAAAATATGGGTATGTCCGGGTTCAGAAGGTAATGTTTTGCCTTCTCCGATGACTAATGTTTTCTGCTTCATCGAATGGATGGACGTTCGTATGTCAGGCAAGAAACATCAGAGAAACACCCACAACCATTGCTGGAAAAACAAAAGCTGGTGGTGGCAGCGTTATGGTCTGGAGAATGTTTTCGTGGCATTCTCTGGGTACACTCATCTATGTAGAAGGCATTCTCAATCAATTTGGGTATGAATTCATCCTTGCAGATCAAAACAATGGAACATGTCACTTGGCTATAAATATCCAACATTGGTTAGAAGAGTGTGACCAAGACTTCCGAGTACAATCGTGGCCCTCTAATTCCCGAGACTTGAACCCAATTGAGCATCTGTAAGTCCACCTTGTTCATCGTGTTTGCTCTATATATCATCCCCCATGCACCCTCCACCATGCACCAGGACTTAATTGAGTCACTGCCAGCCCATCCAGATGCTGTCGGTGCTGCACATGGCGGTTACTCTAGATACTAGATAGTAACATAGTTTATAAGGCCGAAAAAAGACATCTGTCCATCCAGTTCGGCCTGTTATCCTACAAGTTGATCCAGAGGAAGGCAAAAAACCCCTGTGAGGTAGAAGCCAATTTTTCCTACTTTAGGGGAAAAAATTCCTTCCCTACTCCAAACAGGCAACCGGAATAACTCCCTGGATCAACGACCCCTCTCTAGTAACTAAAACCTGTAATATTATTACCCTCCAGAAATACATCCAGGCCCCTCTTGAACTTTTTTAATGAACTTACCATCACCACCTCCTCAGGCAGAGAGTTCCATAGTCTCACTGCCCTTACCATAAAGAATCCTCTTCTATGTTTGTGTACAAACCTTCTTTCCTCCAGACGCAGAGGATGTCCCCTCGTCACAGTCCTCGGGATAAATAGATGATGGGAGAGATCTCTGTACTGACCTCTGATATATTTATACATAGTTATTAGATCTCCCCTCAGTCATCTTTTTTTCTAAAGTGAATAACCCTCATTTTGATAATCTTTTTGGGTCCTGTAGTCCACCCATTCCAGTTATTACTTTAGTTGCCCTCCTCTGAACCCTCTCCAGCTCTGCTATGTCTGCCTTGTTCACAGGAGCCCAGAACTGTACACAGTACTCCATGTGTGGTCTGACTAGTGATTTGTAAAGTGGCAGGACTATGCTCTCATCACGGGCATCTATGCCTCTTTTGATGCAACCCATTATCTTATTGGCCTTGGCAGCAGCTGTCTGACACTGGTTTCTGCAGCTTAGTTTCCTGTTCACTAAAATTCCTAGGTCCTTTTCCATGTCAGTTACCCAGTGTTTTACCATTTAGTATGTACTGGTGACTTGCATTATTCCTTACTATGTGCATAACCTTACATTTGTCAGTGTTAAACCTCATCTGCCACTTCTCTGCCCAAGCCTCCAGTCTATCCAGATCCATCTGTAGCAGTGTACTGTCGTCTTCTGTGTTAATTACTTTACACAGTTAAGTGTCATCTGCAAAAATTGATATTTTACTGTGCAAGCCTTCTACAAGATCATTAATAAATATATTGAAGAAAATAGGGCCCAATACTGACCCCTGTGGTACCCCACTAGTGACAGTGACCCGCTGTACTTCTTCCTGGGTCAGACAGGGCACTTTTAATGGGGAGGTTACTTTTATATTCTGCATTTCTGCTTTCTCCTCATCGCTCTCTGCAACTCCATCCTTATTACTCTGTAAGGGGCCGACACCTTAAGGTTTATACTTTGTACCATTTATAAAACTGAAGAACATTTTATGGTTAGTTTTACCCTCTTTGGCGATTAATCTCTCGGTCTCTAGTTTGGCTGCTTTTATTTGTCTTTTACATATTCTATTTTTTTCCTTGTAGTTTTTCAATGCTTCCTCGCCACCCTCCTGTTTTAGTGATTTAAATGCTTTCTGTTTGTCATTTATTGCTTCCTTTACAGTTCTATTTATCCACATTGGTTTTTTCTTGTTCCTTAACCTTTTATTCCCATAAGGTATGTACCTCTCTCAATTAGATATTAGGATGCTTTTAAAAAATCTCCCATTTTGTGGCTGTATTTTTATTTTTGAGGACTTTGTCCAGGTTAGTTAGGCCTATGGCCTCTCTTAGTTGGCTACATTTTGCTTTTTTGAAGTTTGGTATTTTTGTTCGTCCCTGAAGACACACTCTTTTGAATGACAATTTGAAGGTTATTATATTATGGTCACTATTTCCCAGTCTATATCTGGGTAGTTGAAATCCCCCATAATAATGACCTTATTATGATTTGCCGCCTCGTCTATTTCGTTTAGAAGTAGATTTTCTGTGGACTCTGGTATATTAGGTGGTTTAAAATAAACTCCTATCAATATTTTATTATTGTTTTTGCTTACATGTATTTCTACCCACAGTGACTCCACATCTTCATGTCTCTCACTTATCTTTCCAGAGTGTGGGCTTTAGACAGGACTTTACATAAATGCAGACCCCTCCCCCTCTCCGGTTTTGACGATCCTTTCTAAACAGACTGTAACCCTGTACGTTAACTGCCCAGTCATAGGTATCATCCAGCCATGTCTCGTTATTCCCACTATGTCATAGTTCTCCTCACACATCACTAATTCCAGTTCACCAGTTTTATTAGTCAGGCTTCTGGCATTAGTGTACATACAATTAAGAGGTCTATGTATATTTTTACCCCACTTTTTAACCACTTCCCATCCGGGCCATTTACCCCCTTCCTGACCAGGCCTAATTTTGCAAATCTGACATGTGTCACTTCATGTGGTAATAACTTTGGAACGCTTTTACTTATCCAAGTAATTCAGAGATTGTTTTCTCGTGACACATTGTACTTCAAGTTAATGGTAAATTTGAGTCGATAAGTTTTAATTTTATTTAAAAAAAAATCCAAAAGTTAACGAAAATTTGAAAAAATTCACTGTTTTCTAAATTTCAATCTCTCTGCTTTTAAGACAGATAGTGATGCCCCATAAAATCCTTTTTAATTTACATTCCCCATATGTCTACTTTATGTTGGCATCATTTTGGTAGTGTCATTTTATTTTTTTAGGACAGTAGAAGGTTTAGAATTTTAGACGCAATTTTTGCAAATTTGCAAAATCCACTTTTTTAAGGACCAGTTCAGTTCTGAAGTCAGTTTGTGGGCTTACATAATAGAAACCACCCATAAATGACCCCATTTTAGAAACTACACCCCTCAAACAATTCAAAACTGGATTGTTGTTAACCCTTTAAGTATTCCACAGGAATTAAAGCAAAATAGATGTGAAATTTCAAAATTTCACTTTTTTTGCAGATTTTCCATTTTAATCATTTTTTCCTGTAACACATCAACGGTTAACAACAAAACAAAACTCAATATTTATTACCCCGATTCTGCAGTTTGCAGAAACACCCCACATGTGGTCGTAAACTGTTATTTGGGGATACGCCAGGGCTCAGAAGGGGAGGAGCAGCATCTGCATTTTCTAACATGGAATTTTTTGTCATGGTTTGTAAGAGTGATAACTTTTTAATTTTTTTGTGGACTGAGCTGCGTGAGGTCTTATTTATTGTGGGACAAGCTGTGCTTTTTATTGGCACCATTTTGGGGGACATCTGGCTTTCTGATCACTTTTTAATCTAATTTTTGGGAGGTTAACTAAAAAAAAAAAAGCAGTTTAGGGGCATTTTTCTATATTTTTTTTTTACACCGTTCTTTCTTTATTTTTTTTACGTTTTACAAAATAAGAGCATTTTTAGAAGAAAAATCATGTTTTTGTGTTGCAATTTTTTAAGAGCCATTTTTTTCCATTTTTCGGGCTATAATCTTGTGTGGGGGCTCATTTTTTGCGGGATGAGGTGACGTTTTTATTGCTACCATTTTGGGATGCAGACGATTATTTGATTGTTTGATATTATGTTTTTTGGTAGGTGACGCGACAAAAAAAGCTGTTTTGGCATAATTTTTATTAGATTTTTTTACGCAGTTCACTTGATGGGGTAAATCATGTGATATTTTTATAGAGCCGGTCGTTTCGGACACAGTGATACCAAATATGTCTATCTTATTTATTTTTATTTGTAACTTTTTTTTAATGAAATATTTGGGGGGAAATTATTTTTTTTTTATATATATATATATATATATACACTCACCGGCCACTTTATTAGGTACACCATGCTAGTAACGGGTTGGACCCCCTTTTGCCTTCAGAACTGCCTCCATTCTTCGTGGCATAGATTCAACAAGGTGCTGGAAGCATTCCTCAGAGATTTTGGTCCATATTGACATGATGGCATCACACAGTTGCCGCAGATTTGTCGGCTGCACATCCATGATGCGAATCTCCCGTTCCACCACATCCCAAAGATGCTCTATTGGATTGAGATCTGGTGACTGTGGAGGCCATTTGAGTACAGTGAACTCATTGTCATGTTCAAGAAACCAGTCTGAGATGATTCCAGCTTTATGACATGGCGCATTATCCTGCTGAAAGTAGCCATCAGATGTTGGGTACATTGTGGTCATAAAGGGATGGACATGGTCAGCAACAATACTCAGGTAGGCTGTGGCGTTGCAACGATGCTCAATTGGTACCAAGGGGCCCAAAGAGTGCCAAGAAAATATTCCAAACACCATGACACCACCACCACCAGCTTGAACCGTTGATACAAGGCAGGATGGATCCATGCTTTCATGTTGTTGACGCCAAATTCTGACCCTACCATCCGAATGTCGCAGCAGAAATCGAGACTCATCAGACCAGGCAACGTTTTTCCAATCTTCTACTGTCCAATTTCGATGAGCTTGTGCAAATTGTAGCCTCAGTTTCCTGTTCTTAGCTGAAAGGAGTGGCACCCGGTGTGGTCTTCTGCTGCTGTAGCCCATCTGCCTCAAAGTTCGACGTACTGTGCGTTCAGAGATGCTCTTCTGCCTACCTTGGTTGTAACGGGTGGCAATTTGAGTCACTGTTGCCTTTCTATCAGCTCGAACCAGTCTGCCCATTCTCCTCTGACCTCTGGCATCAACAAGGCATTTCCGCCCACAGAACTGCCGCTCACTGGATGTTTTTTCTTTTTCGGACCATTCTCTGTAAACCCTAGAGATGGTTGTGCGTGAAAATCCCAGTAGATCAGCAGTTTCTGAAATACTCAGACCAGCCCTTCTGGCACCAACAACCATGCCACGTTCAAAGGCACTCAAATCACCTTTCTTCCCCATACTGATGCTCGGTTTGAACTGCAGGAGATTGTCGCCATGTGATTGGCTGATTAGAAATTAAGTGTTAACGAGTGGCCGGTGAGTGTATATGTGATTTTTTTTTTTTTTTATAATACTCTAGTTTTTTTGTTTTGTTTTTTTACACTTTGTGTCCCCCATAAGGTCATACAAGACCTCAGGGGGACATTTAACTTCACTTATTTATTTATTTATTTATTTATTTATTTATTTATTTTTTTACACTTGATTTCTCCTGTAACTGCGCTTGTTGAGCGCTGTGTATACAGCGATCTAGAAGGCAGGGACCCCTGGGAACGGTCCCTGCCTTCTCTTTGGGGTACCCTGCTGTCACTGACAGCAGGTACCCCACTGTGCAGCTGCACGCTTAGCGTGCAGCTGCTATCTCTGAATGGACGTTCAGAAATGTCCATTGAGAGATAGATAACCTATTCCCGGACGTTTATAGTCAATGGGCGGACGGGAAGTGGTTAAATTACTATTACCTGTAAAGTGAATATCTGGGATTTTTGGGTTACTTTGGTTGATGTTTTGCCCAGTCTTCTCCCTACATTCCTCATTCCTCACTAACCCCAGTCCCCACTAACCCGCCACTGTCCCCTCCTATGACCCACTCTTTATCTACACTATCTACCCCCTTTTTAGTATGAACCTCCACCCTCCCCCTAGATCCTAGTTTAAAAGCTCCTCCAGCCGTCTAACCATAATAACAGGATTACTCGACAGGAGCACTTCAAGCATCCACTTACCTGCCCAGCCAATCCACGAACCATGAGGATATTTGTTAAAGGGGAAAAGTGTAATGACAATTAGCAGTTCATTTCACCACATCAGATATAAGTAATTATTATTGGTCATATAGAATGTGCATAGGATTATACATCGTACCAACCTTTGTGCAAGATGCAACCCATTTACTGTATTTGATCTGTAATTTTACCTTAAATATTGCAGACAGGACGTCCAGTTCTAGTTCACAGCTTCCTCACTGACCTTACCAGTAAGGAGATGGCCAAGCAGCTGCCAGAAATGACTGAGGCCATTCAATGCATTAAAGCAGAAGGACTCAAAACTGCTGTACTCAGTAACAACTTCTTCCTGCACAGTGGAGAAAGTTTTCTACCAGTCGACCGGTCACAATTTGATGTGGTAAGCAGACATAGCTGCTAACAATCCAATGTCCTGTGTCACTTGTGCTCCTTGTTATTAACAAATCACCATCATTTATGTTAATTTCATCTTAATTTAGTGTCTGTTCTTTTGTATTCTAGAGTGTGTTGTGTCATCCTCATGTCTTCATTTTTGTAGGTCGTTGAGTCTTGCATTGAAAGTATATGTAAACCAGACCCTCGGATATACCAGATGTGTGCAAAGCGTCTTGGGGTTCAGCCTACAGAAGCAATCTTTCTTGATGACATAGGACAGAACTTGAAAGCTGCAGCACAGTTGGGCTTTCATACAATAAAGGTAGGTGGTTGTACGTGAACAGTCATATGTTTAATGTTGAGGGGCTGTATGCAGTGCCTAGCATTCAGCTGAAAAGGGTAGTATCATATTGGTTGTAAACCTTATCTCACCTACTGGTATTTCCCAAAATGAGTAACGGTAAATATCATAGTACTGTATATCTTTATGGAATGAATCATTTACAGTCCATCATCTTCGTTATTTCTGTATAGGACCATCAATTTTTTGAAATAATTAAATTATTTTAAACAGGTGAATAACGTGAACGATGCACTGAAAGATTTAGAGAATCAGTTGGGATTCCCTTTAAAAGACTTTATTCCAAACACTCGTTCTGTGAGACCAACGATGGATTTCCCAAGAGATTCCTTGACAAAGTATCTTGAAAATACATTTGGAGAAGAATTATCAGGTTTGTATCTTTATCAAAAAATCTAGCATTAAGAGCGCCCTTGGCTCATTAATACCATGAATAGATACTTGAGTAAATACTCAGAAGTAAACATGCCATGAGAACCATAACTGTGATTATTGCAGGCGCTCTCTTTGTACGACAGTTCAGCCATGGACAGTCCAACCCAACCTATTATGTTCGATTTAATGGAAGACAACTTGTACTGCGCAAAAAACCTCCAGGAAAGTTGCTTCCTGCAGCTCATGCTGTGGAGAGGGAGTACAGGTTGGTAGACTTCTCTGGTTCTCTCTTGTTCAACAAACACTGTTGGTGGTAAATTTTGAAGTTGTATTCTACTTTGAGTGGTTCAGACAGTAGCCGATGTGAGGAAATCAAATTCCTTCTAGCGGGTCTCCACATAATGAATTACCTCAATGTAGAAAGTAGAGGGACTACAGCGTTATTCTCCCGGGGATGACAGCTATCCATCCCAAATCTACACACATACAAGCCCTGTTTGGCCAAGCAGCTATATGCTTTCAATGGGGATAGAGGAGAAAGTGCTGCCAGACACCTCCGACATGACTCCCTCCTACACATACACACTCGGTTTGGCCAAGCATTTATGTGCTTTCCAATGGGAAGAGAGGAGAAAGCTGTCAGTCTCAGCAGAGATAGATGACTACACCACAATATGGAAACCCAGCCAGCAAACACAGGTAAGTGACATCAACAGCATCTGCCAGGATAGCAATATTAAGACATTTATCGCGATAACGACATATTTCGCGATAAATACTAATTTAGAAGAAAAAAAACACATCGGGCCACAAGGAGACATTAAATTGTAAGGGGGCGACAAGTAGATATTATACTGAATGGGGGCTAAAAAATTGTACCCCCATAGCTTATGTCTCCTTGTTGACCCCATACAGTATACAGTAATGTCCCCATAGCATGGGGGCCACAAGGAGACAGTACTGTATACAGTATGTTATAGGGGCCACAAGAAGACATACTATATGGGGCTTATACAATAAAAATTTCTCATACATAATAGTAAGGCCTCCTTGTGACCAATATTAATAATGCCCCCATAGGGCATTAAGGCCCAGTATAGTGCCCCCATTTATATAATGCTGTCTCCCTCTAGTTAATATAATGCCCCAATATATAATGTCCCCCCTCAGGTACTTCCCCCAGTACTGCCATACATAGATCTGTTAAAAAAAAAATATTATACTCCCCTGCAGGCCACAGGTTTCTTCTGTCTTCGGGCTACAGCGACATCCTGCTGTCACAGACGGTGCAATGACGTGGTCACGTGTCTATGTCATTGCGCTATGGGTGACCCGGCAACCGCGACCAGCGGGGATGGGAGCCAGAAGCTCCTATGCCCCTTTTCAACCTGCCACCCCCTGCCTCACAAAATACTGCGGTAATTAAGAAATGGCGATATCGCCATATTTCCAATTCTTATTAATATAGTATATCGCGTATACCGGTGAATTGCCCAACACTATATGCGGACCTCCGCCGATCAGCTGTTTGAGAAGGCACTGGTGCTCACAGAAGTGCCGCGGCCTTCTTGCAGCTTCCCCTAAGCCATATGAACTCATGTTCATTGGTCACATGGCCTAGGTGCAGCTCCACCCCATTGAAGTGAATGGGGCTGAGTTGCTATTCCAAGCACAGCCAATATACAGTACAATGTATGGCGGTGAGCAAGAAGGAGGCCACTACCGAGAGAACCAGTGGGGGTCCTGGGTGTTGAACTTCCACCGTTCAGATACTGAACATCAGTGAAAATATCTCGGAACACCCTTTAAACCTACAATTTGCCCCATACCACTACATGCCTTTTAAAATAAAATAAAAAAATCATCCTATACTCAACTGTTTCTCCTCAGCCATTTTCTGCACTGGAGCTCCAGTCTTCCTCCCTATACAAGGCTGCAGTGGTGACATGCAGCAATAACCGCCAATCACTTGTGCTGTATACCACTGACAACACTGACTGGCTGCAGCATTTACATGTCATATACCTGCACAGCACCACTGCAGCCTTGTATACAGACACTGGGAGGAGGACTGGATCAGTGGTGCAGGGAACTGTAGGGGGAACAGGTGAGTATAGGATAGTTTTTCAATTTTAAGGCATTAGTGTCACTGGGCACATTATTTTTGGTTAACTTGGACAACCCTTTTAAGTATCAATATCTTGGATCAGTTTCAGACTATTTCTCTCCCATGTATCCTAGTTTATGGTGACATCTGTTGACCTGGCTGCCGCTACTACTGCTGCATAAACGAAAGGGTCACTTTAAGAATATTACAAGATGTGATTGGTTTGGTCAGTGTACAAGGATTTCACATTCTGAAACCTCTTGTAAACAAGGCTCACAAATACAAAATGATGCTGTAATGAAAGTATACATGAAAAGTCCCTTTAACATTGCACCACTGTCAGCCAAACATGATGTTTTCGGCAGGATTGGTCAGCAATCTATTGTGTATGGGGAGCCCCCAACTTTCCCCTGACAGTCAAGGGAGAGACGGAATGGGTACATTGAATTTCAGTGTCCAATCATTTTCTTCTCCCGGATGATACGCCGGCAGGGTCTACAGTCATGGCCAAAAGTTTTGAGAATGACACAAATATTATATTTTCACATGATCTGCTGCCCTCTGGTTTTTATGTGTGTTTGTCAGATGTTCTTATCACATACAGAAATATAATTGCAATCATATTATGAGTAACAAAAGCTTATATTGACAGTTAGAATGAGTTAATGCAGCAAGTCAATATTTGCAGTGTTGACCCTTCTTCTTCAGGACCTCTGCAATTCTCCCTGGCATGCTCTCAATCAACTTCTGGACCAAATCCTGACTGATAGCAGTCCATTCTTGCACAATCAATGCTTGCATTTTGTCAGAATTTGTAGGTTTTTGTTTGTCCACCCGTCTCTTGATGATTGACCACAAGTTCTCAATGGGATTAAGATCTGGGAAGTTTCCAGGCCATGGACCCAAAATCTCTATGTTTTGTTCCCTGAGCCATTTAGTTATCACCTTTGCTTTATGGCAAGGTGCTCCATCATGCTGGAAAAGGCATTGTTGATCGCCAAACTGCTCTTGGACGGTTGGGAGAAGTTGCTCTCGGAGGACATTCTGGTACCATTCTTTATTCATGGCTGTGTTTTTAGGCAAGACTGTGAGAGAGCCGATTCCCTTGGCTGAGAAGCAACCCCACACATGAATGGTTTCAGGATGCTTTACAGTTGGCATGAGACAAGACTGGTGGTAGCGCTCACCTCGTCTTCTCCAAATAAGCTGTTTTCCAGATGACCCAAACAATCGAAAAGGGGATTCATCAGAGAAAATGACTTTACCCCAGTCCTCAGCAGTCCACTCCCTGTACCTTTTGCAGAATATCAGTCTGTCCCTGATGTTTTTTCTGGAGAGAAGTGGCTTCTTTGCTGCCCTCCTTGAGACCAGGCCTTGCTCCAAGAGTCTCCGCCTCACAGTGCGTGCAGATGCACTCACACCTGCCTGCTGCCATTCCTGAGCAAGCTCTGCACTGCTGGTGGCCTGATCCCGCAGCTGAAACACTTTTAAGAGACGGTCCTGGCGCTTGCTGGTCTTTCTTGGGCGCCCTGGAGCCTTTTTGGCAACAATGGAACCTCTCTCCTTGAAGTTCTTGATGCGATAGATTGTTGACTGAGGTGCAATCTTTCTAGCTGCGATACTCTTCCCTGTTAGGCCATTTTTGTGCAGTGCAATGATGACTGCACGTGTTTCTTTAGAGATAACCATGGTTAACAGAAGAGAAACAATGATGCCAAGCACCAGCCTCCTTTTAAAGTGTCCAGTGGTGTCATTCTTACTTAATCATGACAGATTGATCTCCAGCCCTGTCCTCATCAACACCCACACCTGTGTTAATGGAGCAATCACTGAAATGATGTTAGCTGGTCCTTTTAAGGCAGGGCTGCAATGATGTTGAAATGTGTTTTGGGGGATAAAGTTCATTTTCTAGGCAAATATTGACTTTGCAAGTAATGGCTGTTAAGCTGATCACTCTTTATAACATTCTGGAGTATATGCAAATTGCCATTATAAAAACTGAAGCAGTAGACTTTGTAAAAATTAATATTTGTATCATTCTCAAAACTTTTGGCCATGACTGTAGCGGTGCTTTCTCCTCTCTTCCCACTGAAAGCAAATACATGCTCATCTGAACGAAATGTGTATGGGGGATAGATGGCTGTCTGATGACAACGAATGAAGGTGTATATATTACCTTACATAACATTTACATACGTTTAAGAGGCTATGGACAGGATCAACCAAGCTTCACTGTTTGGAGATAGCAGTAGTGACTATAGTTTATTGGAAATGCACCTATATTATTGCTATGCTGATAATGTAAAATACATAGGCATATATACTGTTAGATGTGGGATCGGTAATGTCAGTCTTCTGTAATCACGATACTTGTTTATAGGATCCTGAAAGCCCTTGGGGAAGCAGGTGTCCCTGTACCAAAGGTGTTCAACCTCTGTGAAGATTCTACGTGAGTAGCTCTCAATATTTAGTTTATTGTAGGGTATTTAATTATTAATATAATTAATATACAGACTTAAAGGGGTTATCCTATCTCTATAATGACCCCCAGAATGCCCAAGCCTCTCCTATAGACAATACCTACCTGCTCCCCGACACATGCGTCCCTCTGGGTCCCTGCACAGCCACCGCTGCATCTCCCTGTCACGCAGATCAAAACATCCGGCGATGGGGGGGACCAGCCAATAGCGTCCCCCATGATGCTAGGGAAGCTGGTCACCGTCACTGCCTGTTATCGCCTGCTCTCCCTTCGCTGGATGTTTTGATCCGTGCAACGAGGAGATGCATTGGCAGCCGTGCAGGGATCCGGAGGGACGCGGGTGCCGGGGAGCAGGCAAGTATGTTCTAGAGGAGGGGCCTGGGCATTCTGGGGTTTATTATAGGGATTGGATAACCCCTTTAACGGTTTCTTTCCTGGCAGTATTATTGGAACGCCTTTCTATCTGATGGAGTACTTCACCGGACGTATCTTTAAAGATCCCACACTACCAGGGCTAGATGCCAAAGAGCGCCATGCTGTATACACGGAGATGAATAAAGTATTATGCAAGATTCACAGTGTGGATATCCAGGCAACCAAGCTAGAGGATTATGGGAAACAAGGTAATTAAATCATTTTCACATTTGCACTGATTTTAACTTTGAGCTTTGTTGATTTGAAGATTTGATTGCTTTTATTGCTTTACAATGCATGAACACATTTAGTCTCAGTATCCATCACCTCCCGGCAAGATTTGGGAGAACCACTTCATCTAGTGTTATATACCCCAAAAGCATTACAACTGAATATGATGAGATTACATTTTTGGACAGACATATAGGGGGCCATTTATGAAGCTGAAATACGCCTAAATTAGGAGTATTTCAGGCGCAGATTGCAGCGTTACAGTGAGTCTGCGACTTTTCCACACTTACGCCATATCTAAAAAAGTGGACGGGGAAGGGGAGCGGCTGGCAGGCCCATCTCATTTATGGAAAGCGCCTCTTCATAACGCCAGCGGATCCACCGCCAGGTATAGGGGTTTATTAAGAACAGCATCTAAAACGCCGGTCTTAATAGATAACCCCCATAGAACTTTGGTATGTTGGAAACCTGTACATTAACTGGGTGTAGTCTGCTGCACTGTATCTTTTGGCCCTCTCTAAATACTGCCTCCCACCTACTGCTTCTTTCACTGGCAGACCACACACTCCATTCATTTGACTTTGGGGCAGAGTTGGACCAGACTTATTGCAACGCTTTACTTCACGTCTGCGGGATCAGATAGATAGCGCTAAAGTAACACAAATGTATTACCTGAACAGGGAATTACAAGCTGTTTGTGCATCTTTACAGCAAACTTGCTAAGTTTCGTGAGAGCAGTATAAGAACAGAAGTATACTAATGGGAGAAGTGAAGAGTGGCAAGAACCATGCCACCTAGCAGGCTTTGCAGAAATGTGACTGTGACCGTGTTGCAGCTCCACTATTTCTATAACCTGCCAATGTTATTGAATTCCAAAGAAGGAGAGGTCTGTAGCACAAATGGCTGAGCTTTGAAGGGAAACCCTGCAACCTATATCCAATTGAACTGAACTGAATACTAGTGAGGCTGACCAGCTCTCAGGCCCAAAATGGTTGCTCCGGGCCCATGACTGCAGTGCCACCCTGATGGTGGCCCTGATACTACCCTTGAGGATCTTGAGGCTCTGTATATTTTCTATTCTTCATGGGAAGCATGGATTAATATCCACCTTTTCCACACCTGTCCAGCCTCTTCTCTAGGAGACTCCCTGTCATTGCAAATAGGAAAATGGCATAAAATAGCTATTCTTACTTATAGCTTATCATTGGATAGATCGGGAGCCACCAACTATTCAGGAGTTCAAGGTGAGAGTGAGATGTATGCTGAAAGTGGAGAAATATGTCTACAAAAAAAGGGGGAGTATTAAAAAGTTCGAAAAAATATGGAACCATTGGATAGTGAAAGACGTATCAGATGCATAATAGAGAGTTAGGGGACAGACATGGGCCGTAGAGGCCTGGAGGATTTAGACGCTATGGAGAGTTGGATGTCTGAGGTGGTTAAATGGGGTGGAGGGGAAACTCCTCTTTGGCTAATTATGTTTTGAGGGATGGATGACTTTGCACTTTGCACTATGTTATATGTGAAAAACCGAAAGGCGGGATAACTTCCTGTATATTTTTGTATTCCGTCTGTTTTACTGAAGGTTTTTTCTTACATTCAATAGTTTTTTCTTATTGAAGGTTTTTTCTTACATTTCATAATGTGATATGAAGTGGGGGGGGGGGAGGAGAAAAGAGATAAACTGTTAACTGTAATCCTATTATAACTGACTCTCAGTGTATCTGGAACGGTCAATAAAGTTTTGCCTTGCTTAAGTGTTTGTGGGGGAGTGGGGAGGGGTTGTATTTTACTATTGTATAATTTTGTTGAAAAAGCAAATAAAAAAATATCTGATATAAAAAAAATATATAGCTATTCTTAAAAAATCCTTTTGGCAATGTTTTGGAAGGTGAAAAGGGCTATTATACAAGACTTGGGAGTCCCAGAGAATTACATATGAAAATGGTTAATTCTTGGCATTTTCATATGCTGTAAAAGAAAATGTTTCTGAAAAACAATTAAATTTTTGTAATGTTAAAAAAAACCCATAAAGGTGGTTTTGTTTGGTATTATTATCATTATTTTTTTTGTCTACGCTACTACGAAAGTTGGTTCCAACTGATGAAAATTATTGATTGGAAAAATATTTGAATGTTGGTTGGATCGGCTATATTGTCTCATATGAAGGAAAAAAAAAGGATTTCTGAAAGCCTCGGCATCCAGGAGCAGGAAGCTGCTTGTGAAGCTGCCCCAACTCCCTACCTTTCCTAACTAGTAGTTGTGTTTAAACGTAACTTTTACCAATGAATTGTTTTAAATCTTTGTTTTATTGTTCCACTAGCTGAAATATCTTTCATTTGCTTTTGAAAAGGTGCATATATTCAACGGCAAGTCCAGATATGGACCAAGCAGTATAGATCTAGTGAGACCCACACAATCCCAGCCATGGAAAGACTTATTGAATGGCTCCCACATCATCTACCGCCCAACCAGATCACCTCTGTTGTACATGGAGATTTTAGGTAATGCTTAAAATAAATTCTTTTAAAGGGATATTTCTAAAAGTCTTACATAAGGAGGTGGGTCCCATCTCCATGCAAAGTGCAGTACCCCCTTCTCCGCATAGGTGCAGGTTTTACAAGTAGAAACTACATATATGAGACATTTGGGGATGCCATGAATGTCTAAGATGGGAAACTCCTTTAAAGGGATTCTGTCACCACGATTTAGCCTATTAAGGTAATCCCACTATTGGATTCTGCTCAGACTGGTGATTTCAAAAACGTTATTATTATTGTTCCTAGTTATGGATTTGATGGTAAAAAAACGTTTTTTATATTATGCAAATGACAGCCCAAGGGGATGTGCCCAGCGCCGTTGGAGCCCGGCCACGCCGCTACAGTTGGAGCCCAGGACCGCCCACCTCATTCTTATTCACTTCACTGCTTCCAGCAGACTCGCTCCGTCTCCTTCGTAATCCCGTGCAGGTGCAGTACCTAAAACGGTCTGCACGGTCTCCTGGCATCGGCCTCAGCGAAGTTACTGCGCATGCGCCGGCTCTCTGCGCACTTCGCTCGACCCGGAAAGGAAGAGCGGTGTGGCGGGAGAGTTACCAGAGGCGCGCCATGCGCAGTAACTTCGCTGAGGCCGATGCCAGGAGACCGCACGGGCGCAGACCGCTTTAGGTACTGCGCCTGCGCGGGATTACGAAGGTGACGGAGCGAGTCTGCTGGAAGCAGTGAAGTGAATAATAATGAGGTGGACGGTCCTGGGCTCCAACTGTAGCGGCGTGTCCGGGCTCCAACGGCGTTGGGCACATCCCCTTGGGCTCCTTATGTAAGTCATTTGCATAATATAAAAAACGTTTTTTTACCATCAAATCCATCCCTAGGAACAATAATAATAATGTTTTTGAAATCACCAGTCTGAGCAGAATCCAATAGTGGGATTACCTTAATAGGCCAAATCCTGGTGACAGAATCCCTTTAAAGTGTAGTTCTGTCTCTGTAATAAATTATTGCTATATGCTCCCTGGTCTATTGTGGCAGTGGGTAAAATGATTGGCACTGCCGCCTTGTGGCACTGGAATTCTCAGTCTCTAAATCCAACAGGGCCACGTATGCAAGGAGTTTACATAATTTCCTATTTTTTGATGTAGACAACGTTTCTGCTAGATATTTTATTATTTATTTCTGATTGCTTTAGATTGGATAACTTAGTATTTCATCCTGAGAAGGTGGAAGTTCTTGGTGTCCTGGACTGGGAACTGTCTACCCTGGGAGATCCCTTGTCAGATGTAGCTTACAATTGTTTGGCTCATTATTTGCCGCCAGACCTCCCTATTCAGAAAGGTAAGTATGGGTCCCACGTTGTCATAATGCTTTCTTATGCAAAAGTATGTGAGCAGTTTTCTTTCTGCTGTATAGTATGTATTATATTTTCCATGAAAACCTGTGTTGCTGTATTGATGGTCATAGGTCTCCAGGTCTTATATGCAGGAGTGGAGGATTTCAGGTGGGAATGGTATATGTCCTCCCAGTAGTTCTCTGTATGCACATTTCACTTTCACTTTTCGTAGTGATCTAGTTACCAGAAAGCTTTTAAAATATGTATATCATGTATCAACTGCATAAAGAAAAATGCTGGGAAATCACAGATCATTTCCTTCCAGCATCCCTAAGGCCTACTGTATGTCCAAAAAATTAAAAATTGAAATAAAAATGTCTCTTAAAAAGCATGTAAAAGAAAAAAAGATGATCAGGAGTATCCTCTTTGACATAGACACTTTTTACACGGTTGTCATACCCTTATGTAATAACAAATCAATTTCATGCAAAATGTCATTTTCCCAATTTCAGACAAATAATTACGATAACCCTCGTTGAAAGGGGTTTCTAAGGTAATAAAAAATGCTCAAGGCCAGGAATTGTGATAAAATAAGAAAATACACTATACTCACCCATTTAATCCTCCTCCCTGCCATGTCTGCAGTGAAGATATGCTGCAACCAATCATAGCAACATTTTAATTATCACTTAAAGAAGAACTGCCGCAAAAATTTTTATTCCCTGTCCTGCTAGAAATGTACATGATGTAATCTGTAGTGAATGTCATTTTCTTACCAGTAACTGAATTTTTGAGTTATATCATCCTGAAGTTTCTTATCTGTGTCATGACTAGGAATTAGACCCACCAACTCACACATAGACTTATGTGTGTACAGGAAGTCTAATTCTCTATGTATTCCTATGAGACTGAAAGTGAGGCTCCCATAGGAATGAATAGAGAAGTGACTGGCTTTCTGTCCTGGGTCAGTTGGAGGTCAGGGAGTTGGTCACATGACCCAGCTACAATAAGAAGAGAGTGGAAACTCTCAATTTCAGCCTCTGATAAGAAAATGACATTCACTACAGATTACATCATGCACCTTTCTAACAGGTAAGAGAATAAAAATTTTTGCGGGAGTTCTTCTTTAATATCTTTAACACCTTCAATAAAAGATTTTACACACAGCTATTTTGCACCCGTTTACTAGATATTGTTAGGGATACAATAGAATAAATATGGATTTATATACCAATTAAGTTTTCAGGAATCTGCATTTTTATTCCCATTTTGCCAATTTTCACCACCTATAATGTACTGCGGTTTTGTTTTGGTAACAATAATAAAACCCATTGTGTGCCTCAAAAGGAATAAAAAATTGCCAAGGTACAAAATAAAAAAAACAATCACCCTTAGAACACATCTTTCTAAAAGTTGAACTGCTGCTGTGGACATTTAGATATCTAAAGGCATTGGTTGTGAAAGTGTTTTATAGAGAGGTTTAATATTGAATTTTCACTTTCTAGGGTTACAAGGTTATGATCTGAAAGAGTTGGGAATTCCCACAGCAGAGGAATACTTTGAGTGGTACTGTACGAACATGGGAATCCCTAAGGCTGAGAACTGGTATTTCTACATGGCTTTCTCATTTTTCCGAATTGCAGCAATCCTGCAAGGTGTATATAAGAGATCTCTCACAGGTACGGCTCAAACAACAGTTTACTATTAGTTAGAGAGGGTAGTGCTCTAGACAGAGTCTTTAATTGCACCAGAATTATCACAGTGACTCAGATTGACTCAGGTAGAACACTAAATGCTACATTTTGCGCCAAAATACGACACAGTTGTAGACAAAGTCGAGGTGCAAAGTCAATAGTGAATCTGGACCAGTATACTACAAACATTGGACTAGTTTTTTGTCTTGTCTTCTTTTTTTTTTTTGACTGAATAGAAGAGAGAAGGAAATAAATAAATCTAATGGTTTCACATTGCTCCTGTTGCCCTACAGTTGTGTAAGCATTGTCATATGGTTGTTGCACAAGTATTAGACCTAGTCCAATGGAAACCATTATTTCTAATTACTTAGGGGCACATTTATTAAGACCGGGGTTTTAGACGCCGGTCTTAATAAGGCTCTGCAGTGGATCGCCAAAGTTATGTAGAGGCGCTGGCCGGCATATCCACCACCTATTTTACATGTAAGCCAGCTTCCTTGATGTCTTACATTTAGACCATTTTGTACACCTAAACCAGGCGTAGAAAATGATGAATGAGACGAGCCTATCGGCCCATCCCCTTAGAAGTCGCAGATTCTGGCGCAACATGGCGTGTAACAGAATCTGCACCAAATAGATGCCACAAAAGTGGTGCATATCTGTTCATAAATGACCACCTTAGTGTATACAAAATCAAGAATAATCAACTTATGATTACAGAAAAAGTGATTTAAAAACTAAATGCAACTTAAATAAATATAAAAATAAATATATTACAACCTTAGGCTAATTTCACATAAGCTTTAAAGCTATCCGGCAGGCTGTTCCAGCTGCCAGCCGGATCATAGAGAAATAGGGCTAGAGCACAGTGCCAGGATTCAGCCGGATTAAAAACAGTGCTTGTACTAGTTTTTGTTGAGCCAAATCCTGGCACTCATGTCAGAAACTGGCTGGATACCTGTTAGGTCTCATTATAGTCAATGGGCTTTATTGGTGAACGGCAGTATCCGGCTATGCTGGAATAGCCTGCTGGATAGCAGCATATTTCCAGGTCTAAAGGGAGATCAATCCCAGTATTGCATCCACTTTGGATCTAATCTCATGTCTGAATATTGTAATACAAGGGCTGTTCCCTAGCATGTATTATATCACCTATGTTCTCCAAACAATTTGGACACACTGGAAACCATTATTTACCCCCTTGACCTGTTTATCTGGTCACTGTACAATCAGGAGAAATATGGTAGATGCATTACAGGGGTAGTGCCAAGATAGAAGTGTATCCCCAATCCACATTACACTCAGGTATTTCCAGCAGTCTCATGGAGAAAGAATGGAGCAGCAGATGCTTAACCTGCCACTTCATTGCATAGGACCCCTGTTCTTGTAATTCTCTTTCTAGCAGTCAGGCCCCACCTTTCAGATACTTGTCGACAGGGGATACGTTTTTATCTTGGCACAACCCCTTTATGTGATAGAGCTGGCCCATATACAGTAGTATACAGTAGTAGAGGAATGGCTGGAACTGCACTTAAAGGGAACCTGTCAGCTCTGAAACACCCTCCAAACTAGAGTAAGCGTTGTATAGTGTAAGTAACGTCGAGACCGGTTATGTAATTTTTATCTTCATACTCACTTCCATTCTTACGCTGTGCTCTGACAAACCAGCAGTAAAATGCACTCAGTGGACTCCGGTGCTCACTCACATAATGGAGAGGACTCAAAGAAGAGTCCTATGTATGTATTTTACTGCTGGTTTGTGGGAGCACAGCGTCAGAATGGAAGTGAGTATGAAGATAAAACTTACATATTCGGATTCAGCATCACTTACACTATACAACGCTTACTCTAGTTCAGGGGGTGTTTTGGCGATGACAGGTTCCCTTTAAGCAGGCCATACTGTATATGAAATGCCTAGCATTGCGGTTTAAAGAATACATTGCATCTAGTAATAAAATAAAATTACTGAATTAGAAAAGGAGATATTATCATTTTACATTCCTTATTATTCAGGCATTTTGTTGATAATGCAACCAATTTATTACTGCTTTTACCTTCTTTATTATAGGTCAAGCTAGTTCTGCAAGTGCAGGAGCTGGTGGTAAATTAGCTGAATTCATGGCTGACGTAGCCTGGGATTTTGCAACAAAAGAAGGATTTCGGGTATTCAAATCTGAATCTGGGGGCTTATCCAAAAATCCACCAAAAAGATCATACAGTACTTGGACTCGGGCACACAACCTGAGAACCTTTGTTCCTAGAGCCTACTTGCACTCAAACCAGAGAGGTATTCTTATCATAAGTCCTGAAGGACTTTCCACAAATGCCAAAAGCCTGTACAGTAAATTAAAGGAATTTATAGAACTCCATATTTACCCTGCTGAGCAAGAACTGAGAGACTATCAATTTTCTGAGAGGAGATGGAAACCACACCAACTGGTTGAAGACCTCAAGGTAATAGAAAAAACAGGGGGAACGATGAGCTATTCTGTATACATGAGAAATCCATTCGAGATGAAAAGTCCACCTAACCATTGCTTTATTCCATAAAAAATAAATTTCATTTAAAAGAAGGCCTTATTTGTAGGCTATGGCAAAATGCAAGGTCATGGATTTTAAAGGGGTTGTAAACTAATAGTAAATAGAACTAAACAATGTGAGCACATACAATATACATTGATACACTTCTGCTGATAAGTTACTACAATATAGGGCGAGGTGAAGATCAGACTTGCTGCATCTATGCTTCCATCTATCATAATAGAGCTCTTTACTTAAAGGGGTTGGCCACTTTATTAGCACTTATTAAAACTGTAAAGAAAGTAGGGAGACATTACACTTAGTAATATATCTTCTTAAGCAGATCTGCCTGGTTTCCTTGATATTGGAAGCCACGCCCCCTCTGTCCTGCTCTCACAGCTGCCTGTCTTGGTGCCCTAGTCCATTGCTGAAGGAGTGTGCTGCTCTCTGGGTCCTAAAGGCACCCTTCTTGCTTCAGATGTGCTTTCCTTCTGCTGTGACTGCACTCCTGGCTATTATACAGGGCTTACATGGGCTTAGCAGGGACACTTGTTAACAGCTGAAATAAAGAAACTTTGCAGGAGGAAGGGAGACTGAAGAGAAGCTGTAATTGAGATCACTGACTGCAGTGATGTAGCAGAGCCAGGAAGGTGCTATGGACAACAAAGTGTGAGCAATCTAAGTGTCTGTCCTGTCTATGGCCACTCTGCAATGTGATCTTATCACAGACATGTTTATTCCAGCCAGACCAAAAGAGCTGGAGCTTTTACCCCTTCTGAGCTGTCAGTATAGCTGAGGTCAGTGATGTCAGCAGCAGTCACTGGTCTCATCTGTACATATGTGCTCTCTCCTTTCTGCACATTGTATATATGATGTGATACAGTAATGTGACCCCCACCAATGTATACTGTATATAGTGATATGTGACCCCCTGTATACTGTATACAGTAATAGTTGACCCCCACCACCACCACCATACACTGTATATGCTGATGTGTGACCTGACCCCCCCAACACTGCATATAGAGATCCATGAAACTGTGACCCCTTGTACACTGTATACAGTGACGTGTGACCCCCTGTACCTTATATATAGTGATGTGTGACCCCCTGTACGTTATATATATATATATAGTGACGTGCGACCCCCTGTACGTTATATATATATATATATATATAGATGTGTGACCCCCTGTACATTATATATAGAGATATTTGACTACACTCATTTTCCCTTTTTCCCCAGATGAAGGGTAGTCATACATCCATAGATGATTGATGGGCTGTCAGCTGGAGCAGGTCCCCCCCCCCCCCCCCCCCCCCCGCTGTACAGCCCCCCTCCTCCTGCAGTCCGTGCACCTAAACAGAAATCTATGACAGCTGAGAGCTGCCGTTGATTTCTGGCTTCATTTGAGTCAGAAAACTGGTGAAAATTAACATAAATTTGTTGGGTTGGTGGTCACGCCCTCTCTCTGCCATTGTCACTCCCTTTAAAAAAAAAAAAAGCGCAGTTAAAAATTTGCAAACACATAGTTTGCAACTTTTTAACGCCACTTTTTAGGAACAAGGGAAATTATAAATCTCCCTCTCATTCTGTTCATGGCTTGCATCCAGTGGCACAACTAGACTAGGCCCCACAGCAAATTTATGAACACGGTCCCCCCCTCCCCCTCTCTTTCCTGGTGGGACTGGGGCGTTCTTTCTATTGCTATGTCTGTACAGCAGTTATTTACTGATAACTGAGTTATTGATATTATCTAAGGGACTCTTGTCTCTATGGGAACACAGGTGGATGGGGAAGTCATGTGACTGCTCCCCTGAACACACTTGCTGCAGTGCATGCTGGGATTTTTACTTTCACTTTACAGCTGCTCCTCCCACACAGCCTGCCTGAGGGAGCTCCTCCAGGGAAATGTGTCATGGTGAACAGGTTAGATAAATTACATATAGCCAGTACCTGTCACCTGAGAAATACTTCATAGTGTTGGCTATTGTCTGGGGTACTTTGGATTTTTGATACTTAAAGGGGTATTCCCATCTCACAAATGTAGTTTGTATAGTTAGATATAGCCATACCAATATTATTACTAATGTATTTATATAAAATGTACCGTTTAGAAGATTTTCCTATTTGTATATCCATTGTCTCACACACATCAGTCAGGCCGTTGCCCCTGGTTACGGCCACCGCGGCCATGTAGTAGTGGTGGTCGGCTTGCTCCTTTTCAAACCCACTCTGAGGTAGTTGCTGTATTGTGAACGCGCATTACATGAGCATGCGGGGACACATCTTAGGGTTGTAGTATTTTTGTCTGTGCTTCCAAAACGCAAAGAAACGGATCGTGTTCCAAGATCAATTCATCTCTATGGAGCAGGATCCGTTTATAAAGTCTGCGTTTTGGACTGATCCTGACCATTGTGTTTTGGACTGGTAGCGTCCAAAACCCAGATGTGAAAGTACCCTAAGATGTGTCTCCACATGGTCATGCAATGTACGTTCACAATACAGCAGTTACCTCAGAGCGGGTTTGAAAAGGAGCAAGCCGGCCACCACTACTACATGGCCACGGTGGCCGTAACCAGGGGCAACGGCCTGACTGATGTGTGTGGGACAATGGATAAACAAATAGGGAAATCATCTAAACGGTACATTTTATATAAATACATTCTATTAGTAATAATATTGGTATGGCTATATCTAACTATACAAACTACATTTGTGAGATGGGAATACCCCTTTAAGGTGGCCAACCCCTTTAACCAATGTAGTGAGCTCTGTGCCGGGAATCCTTCAAGGGCTATTCCCACAAACATGATCAGATTTAAATTTCTGTCCAATTAAATGTTACACATTTTTGCAAATATAAATGATTCAACAAGTTTCAACCTAACTTCCCCAGTGGTAGCAATCTTTTTTTTTTTTTTACTAGATTGCCAATGAACCTGAGCATCAATGCAAGGACTTTCTGTGTTCATGTGTGCCAAAATCCTGATGCTGGGTTTCTTATTGTGGCCTGGTCATCTTCTCAGAAAGTTATTTTCGGGCATGTTTCTGTGTTTCATCTCAGGCCAAATATATAGATCCAGTTCCAGACAAACAGTTATAAACACACCCTGACAACAATACATATGGCACAACCTCTCTCATCTCTCCCTTCTCCCACAAACCCACCACAGAAGGACCAAACCAGCCAAGAAACCAAGAGAGGCTACACATCGACTATGGAGCCTCTCCCATCCAAATATTCAAGTGTTTCTGGGACAAGGGATCAAAAGATCCCAGGTTCTAGCCCCCGAAGTTGGTTAAAAGTTATTATAAAAGTTAAAAAAAAAACATTAAAATATTAAAAGTTTGTCACCCCCCCCTTCCCAATTTACATATAAAAATATACAAACAATAAAAAAATAAATATCAGGTATCCCGCATCTGAAAATGTCTGAACTATTAAAATATTGTAAACAAATGTGCAGTGAAAAACACACTATTCAGTTTTTTTTTGCCACCCCCCTTCCCAAACAAATTGAATAAAAGTGATTAAATAGTAGAACAAAAATGGTACCCTCATACAGCTTCATGGATGGAAATATTAAAAAGTTATAGCTGTCAGAACATGGCAATGCAAAGAAAATTTTGATTTTTTTCTGAGATTTTAATTTTTTTCAGTAGTAAAACTAAAAAAACAAACAAAACGATACCTTGGTATCTCCTTGTTCATATTGAGCCGCAGAATAAGGCCGTCACAATGAACACCGTCAAAACCTCAAAAACCTTAGTGGAATTGTGGGGTTTTTTCGTTTGTTTTTTTTTTTTTTCAATTTAACCCATAAAGAATTTTTTTTACCCCATTTTCCAATCACAGACATGGTAAATTAAATGGTGATACAACTTATCCCGCAAAAAATAAGCCCTCATATGGCTATATGAACAGAAAATTATAAAGGTTATGGCTATTGGAACGAGGGGAAGAAAAAATGAAAATGTCAAAACCAAAAATGGGCCTGGTACTTAAGGGGTTCAACATATGACGTGTGAACATTTTCTTATGACTGTAATTGTTAAAGTTGAATTGTTGAAGTAGTTATATTCTGTGTCTTTTAGGAAAAAGCCAAAAATCAAGAGTTATGGAATCTTTTCCTTCCATTGGAGAGTGACCCAGAGGGCAAGTATGGAGCCAAGCTGACAAACATGGAATATGCTCATCTTTGTGAGCTAATGGGGACATCTATCTATGCTCCAGAGGTTTGTTTTACAGCATATGTACAACCATGTCTTTCGCCTTTAAAGAGCATCTGTCAGTATGATCAACCCTATTAAACTGGGCACACTGCCTTTTAGGGTTAATAATGTCGAATTAATTGAGTCCCCTGTGTTTGAAATTGTTGGACCTGTAGTAAAGAAATATGCACTTTATTACATAGGCTAATGAGGTGTTTGAGCCCATCACCCTGTACAGTCTTTTTGTTGTGTTTTGTCAGAACTTGTGACATTTGTCACTGGGACCTGATTGATATTCATGAGGTCCTTATTTTCAAGAGATCTGTAGGCTGAATTCTCCCCATTACCAGTATCACAAAATGGAGTTTCTGCTATGTGTTGAAGTAGTTTTTTTGTAACACTGTTACTGTTAGTATTCTAAGTACTGTTAATTATTGTAATATAATATTCAGGTATTTAATTGTTCGGCCCCCGACACTGGGAACATGGAAGTGCTAATTCGTTATGGAACAGAAGAACAGAAGAAACAATGGTTGAAGCCACTGTTAGAAGGGGAAATCAGATCAGGTTTTGCAATGACTGAACCACAGGTAAGGGAACCACTAGAAGAACTGTTATGCTTGAGTTTTCATTATGTTTTCAGTATACGGCATTTCCCATTCATGTTAATAGTTATCATCTATTTTTACATCACTTATGGTTTTCCGCTCTACTTATACTTTACCTATGTATTTGTGGTCTTCTGCATTACCCTGTTTGCCACTACTTATCCTCCTCTGTATCTTTTTCCATCTTCATATTATTCTATCTGTGGGATATTCTTTAAATGTTCAGTGCTCCCCTTTTTGCGTGGACGAGTGCCACCGTCCTAGTCTCTATTAAATTCTGGAGACCACTTCACTGTATCAACTGACTTTAGAGAGTAATCAACAAACAACCCACAATGTCAGTTTAGGAAACAAAGGGACAGGGATAAGCCATGAGGATGTCCAGGGACAGCTATAGATCACAAGGGTATCAGATATGCCATTGTCCTACCCAATGCTATACATTTTATTTTGTCATCCTGATTTCAGATAGGAATTCACACAGGAGATTCTGAATGAGCAAACTATCAAGTATTTTATGAGGTGCTTGTAAATGAGACCATGTTCCATTGAGAGTTAAAGTGTAACTGTCATATTTTTTATTTGCTAGTTTATTAGAGCTAGGCATATATAACCTGTGTTAGTCTGTCAATGATTGCCAAACGATCTGTAATTACCCTATAATAACAGCTTTCATTAATGTCCCCTGTCCCTTAAAAGACCGTGCTAGGGCTTTTCTGTCTTCCCTTTGGTGTAGACAGAAGACAGAGGGGCGGTCCTTCACACTGCATGCCTGCATTAGGCTTCAGAGTGTGGAGGCGTGTCTCTCAGTAATCCAGTCTGATTGGCTGGCAGGAAGCTGCTGGCTAAAGCAAGTAAGTTTATGAAGTGAAGGAAGGCAGTATTGGCCTCAGAACTGGCAGAGGAGCCATCTTGAGAAATCCTCATATTGTAGTGTTCAAAACAGCCATAAGTAAGGGAAAAGCTCAAGGAATGCTGCAGCAGCAGTTACATATATTAAACATTCATTTTTTGAAAACATGAGTTACATTTTAAACAGAACTGTCACTTGGAAAATGCATTGTGATCTGCAGGCAGCTTGTTATAGAGCTGGAGGAGCTGAGCAGAATTATATATACTGTAGTTTGGTAGGAAGAAAAATTAATTTAAATCCCTGCTCATACTGAGCTTATTTGTCATGTGGGTGGCCATGTGCAGTGATTGACAGTTACATTTGTATGTACACTCATAGAGAGATAGTTGTCAATCACTAAATAGGTACCGCTCACTTGACTAATAAACTCAGAATAGTGCTATACAGAGCTACAAGTTTCTCTGTATATGTAACTAAAGTAGCTCCTGATGGTGCCTTGGTGGAACCCCTTGAAGATTCCATGAAGAGTGATTATTCAACATCCATGATGTCACGGGGCCGAGGATGCTGCCTTGTTCGCATCACTACTGCTGACATGATCAAGGGTGGTGACTTTAGAACAGGATCCAACCCTAAAAATTGAGTTCAGGAACCCATAAAGGAGGATTTTTGTGCCCTCTTTTAAGACTCTATAATTGGTGATGTCCTCTAGGCGTTGGCATAGACATTACTTATTCACATATCAGACTTACTGATATGTGAATAAGTCCCTAATCTGGTCCTGATGCACTCAGCATTGTGACAATGCCTGTTTCTTACATTCTTATATAGGTTGCCTCTTCTGATGCCACCAACATTGAATCATCAATTGTGGAAGATGACAACTCATACATCATTAATGGGCATAAGTGGTGGACATCAGGTATGGAGTTAAAATGATGAAACCTTAGAATGGCAGCGTCCTTTACAATATAACATTTGCTACCCTCTGTTTTTTATAAATGAAATAAGCAATGTTATCAGCAGCACATGAGATTTAAAGAGACACTCCAGATAGCAGCCCCCATAATCATGTTTAGGAAATAGAGAAAAAGAATCGGTAATCAAAAAAGATTAGAGAAAAGGTTATGCTTTGTTATCTGGTTTTAACTGGCAGAAATAAATGTTGACAGAGTCCCTTTAAGTAATAAAACTCTCCTAAAACTGCAGGTTTTCCAGTGTATTCCTCTAAGATGCTGCTTTTATTTGTAAGAGCTGACAGGGAAAACTCTATCGGTTACAAACTGAAGACAGACAACCATGAGGATATGAGAGTTATAAAACTTCCTGACTCGCACTGCCTGTCAGTCACTATTATCTGTGAGTGCTGTGTGCAGGGAGTTCAGTGTATTCCTATGAGGCACAGCTGAAAGTGAACCTGCCATGTGATATATGATGGCCTATCTGAGAGCTGGATATGATACAGGGAGAGAACTGAACTCTGTGATATATAGTTTTGTATGATTTTTTTTTAATTTTGGACGATTCACGATTTAAATCTCGATTTTCTTATGTTAGTAAAAATATAAAAAAAAGCCTACTGTGGCCCCATCAGACTTCAGATCAGTACACTGTGCTTCCTTCAGACCTCAGATCAGCCCACTGTGCCCCCATCAGACCTCAGATCAGCCCACTGTGCCCCCATCAGACCTCAGATCAGCCCACTGTGCCCCCATCAGACCTCAGATCAGCCCACTGTGCCCGCATCAGACCTCAGATCAGCCCACTGTGCCCTCATCAGACCTCAGATCAGCCCACTGTGCCCCATCAGACCCCACATCAGCCCATTGTGCCCCATCAGACCCCACATCAGCCCATTGTGCCCCATCAGACCCCACATCAGCCCATTGTGCCCCATCAGACCCCACATCAGCCCATTGTGCCCCATCAGACCCCACATCAGCCCATTGTGCCCATCAGACCCCACATCAGCCCATTGTGCCCCATAAAACCTCAGATTAGCCCACTGTGCCCGCATCAGACCTCAGATCAGCCCACTGTGCCCGCATCAGACCTCAGATCAGCCCACTGTGCCCTCATCAGACCTCAGATCAGCCCACTGTGCCCCATCAGACCCCACATCAGCCCATTGTGCCCCATCAGACCCCACATCAGCCCATTGTGCCCCATCAAAACTCAGATTAGCCCACTGTGCCCCATCAGACCTCAGATTAGCCCAAGTGCCCCCTTCAGATCAGCCCAAAGTGCCCCCTTCAGACCTCCGATCAGCCCACTCTACCATCATAATAATAAAAAAAAAATATCTCTCACCTGTCCTCTGCTGCGGCTCCTCTCCACGTCCGGCGCCCTTATTCTTCTCCCGGCGCTGCACTGTCACCTGACTGCGTGCAGCGTCAGGTCAGAGTGCGCGCACTACGTCCTGATGCTGTACGCGGTCAGGACAGTGCGGCGCAGACCCAGAAAAGAAGAGGAGCGCCGGAGCGGAGCCGCGGCGCAGGACAGGTGAGAGGTTTTTTTTATTTTATATGTCGGTCGCCATTTTTTAGGAAAATCTAATTCACGATTTTCCTAAAAAATGAAATCGTGAGGCTTGCAATGGGCGAATTAATCAAATTAATTTGATTAATCACCCAGCCCTACTCCAAACCCAACATGAAGACAAAAGCGGGCTCTCCCAACCAATTTTTCCCAATTGCAATAAGCCCCGCCCAAAAACATGTTAACCCATTCCATAGATAATACTGTTATGGCAGTTCCACATGATCAGGTTACCTGCACGATTTACTCTACTTTTTGTTTACTTCTTATATAGGGATGCTGTGACAAAAACACTGCTCTTCTTTTTTAAGGTGCACTTGATCCACGCTGTAAAATTTGTATCTTTATGGGGAAGACCGATCCAGATGCTCCTCGCCATAAACAGCAGACAATGATCCTGGTTCCAATGGACACACCTGGAGTGAAGGTCCTGAGGCCTCTCACTGTCTATGGATTAGATGATCCTCCAGGTACAACATCTCATCCTAAATTATTGTCTCCATGAAATGACCTTGTGGTGTGAGATGGATAAGGTGGTACTGAAACACTCACTTTAAGTTTTTGCCATTATGTGCCAACTTTATTCTTTTATCCAAAGCTGGACATGGAGAATTACGCTTTGACAATGTACGTGTGCCTAAGGAGAATATACTACTGGGCAGAGGAAGAGGATTTGAAATCGCTCAGGGCAGACTGGGTCCAGGGAGAATACATCATTGTATGAGGCTTATCGGACACGCAGAGAGGTCCTTATCCCTCATGAAACAAAGAGTAAGTCATCTTTCCCTGCATTAAAACCATTTACATATATTTAATGGAACTTACAAATTGTCACAAATTTTGCAATCCCCATGGATAAATACCCAGAATTGTGGGTAAGATGGAATTTATCAATAATCAAAAGTTAAATTCCTGCTCAAACAGATTTATGTGCAGCATGGAAATACAGTACAGACCAAATGTTTGGACACACCTTCTCATTCTCTGATTAGGTTGGATAGTTTTTTTTTTTTTTTAAATCTTTAATTACTTCTTTAAAAAAAAATGCAGCATACCGTAGCTTTTGGCGTCTTTCCAGGCGCTTGACAGCACCTTCTCTATAGGGGAAAAACCACTGGGGGAGAGTTATCCCTGCACTGGTGTGAGATGAGCCTTGTTTATTAAGAGGCAGCATAGACTTCAGCTATAACTTATTCAAGCATGCAATGAGGGACATTTATTGAACCCTTGGCGCCATTATATGGTTTAAAAAAGCTTCTTGACACTTCAGAAAAGGGTGGCTTAGTGGGAGGGGGATTTGCATCCGGATTTACTATAACGTTCTCCAGAAAGTGGCATAAGTTACAGTACAGACCAAAAGTTTGGACACACCTTCTCATTCAAAGAGTTTTCTGTATTTTCATGACTATGAAAATTGTAGATTCACACTAAAGGCATCAAAATTATGAATTAACACATGTGGAATTATATACTTAAAGGGGTTCTCCGAGTTATATATATTGATGACCTATCCTCAGGATAGGTCATCAATATCAGATCGACGGGGGTCCGACACCTGGCACCCCCGCCGATCAGCTGTTTGAAGAGAAGGCGCGCGCCGTATCAGCGCTGCCTCCTTTTCACTGTTTACATGCTGGCCGACACGGGGGTAGTGGTGAGTAGGTGTAATTACACCTAACCACCCCATTCATTTCAATGGGAAGAATCGCTTCCATACAAGTCTATGGAAGCGATTCTTCCCATAGAAATGAATGGGGCAGTGAGGTGTAATTACACCTACTCACCACTACCCCCATGTCGGCCAGCATGTAAACAGTGAAGAGGAGGCAGCGCTGATATGGCGCGCGCCTCCTCTTCAAACAGCTGATCGGCGGGGGTGCCAGGTGTTGGACCCCCATCAATATATATAACTCGGAGAACCCCTTTAACAAAAAAGTGTGAAACAACTGTAAATATGTCTTATATTCTAGGTTCTTCAAAGTAGCCACCTTTTGCTTTGATTACTGCTTTGCACACTCTTGGCATTCTCTTGATGAGCTTCAAGAGGTAGTCACCTGAAATGGTTTTCACTTCACAAGTGTGCCCTGTCAGGTTTAATAAGTGGGATTTATTGCTTTATAAATGGGGTTGGGACCATGAACTGTGTTGGGCAGAAGTCAGGTGGATACACAGCTGATAGTCCTACTGAATAGACTGTTAGAATTTGTATTATGGCAAGAAAAAAGCAGCTAAGTAAAGAAAAACGAGTGGCCATCATTACTTTAAGAAATGAAGGTCAGTCAGTCTGAAAAATTGGGAAAACTTTGAAAGTATCCCCAAGTGCAGTCGCAAAAACCATCAAGCGCTACAAAGAAACTGGCTGACATGAGGACCGCCCCAGGAAAGGAAGACTAAGAGTCACCAGTCCAAAACACAATGGTCAGGATCCGTTCAAAACGCAGACTTTATAAATGGATCCTGCTCCATAGAGATGAATTGATCTTGGAACAGGATCCGTTTCTCTGCGTTTTGGAAGCACAGACAAAAATGCTACAACCCTAAGATGTGTCTCCGCCTACTCATGCCATGTGCGTTCACAATACAGCAGTTACCTCAGAGCGGGTTTGAACAAGAGCAAGCTGACCACCACTACCACATGGCCGCGGTGGCCGTAACTAGGGGCAACGACCTGACTGATGTGTGTGGGACAATGGATATACAAATAGGGAAATCTTCTAAACGGTACATTTTATATAAATACATTCTATTAGTAATAATATTGGAATGGCTATATCTAACTATACAAACTACATTTGTGAGATGGGAATACCCCTTTAAGGCTGTATTAGACAGCCCAATTTAACATGCCATTGTCGGGTAGGAAGCGCTCCTTCCTGGCAATCGTCTGCTTGCTAGCGGAGGAGACCGCTGCTACTGTATTACATGCAGCGATCGTTATACCATTGCTCTTCCCTATACTTAATCATTGTTTGCCGGCAACAGAACGTGATTAGGCTGAGCTGCATGGATAGCCCCACTCACCCATGTGATATACCCACTCACTGAGGATTGATAGTTTTCTCCCTATGCACAGTAATGGGGAGAAAGCTGTCAGTCATCAGGGGTAGGCAGGGCTATACACTCAGCTCATGAATTTATGGAATGGGGGTGGCTGTCTATCTTATGCTGCCCTCATAAAGGATGGTGACAGATTGTTGTATTTGCAGACAAACCCCTGTGTAGTGTGGCACAAACATGTTTTTTTTATATATTAAATATATGCTAATGTCAAAAGCTGCCAACATGGTAAAGAAAATACAAGCTGCATCTCCTCTCCCACTTCAAGTATTATTCTTATTTTTTTCAGGTCAAATCAAGAATAGCTTTTGGTAAACCTTTGGCTGAACAAGGGACTATCTTGGCAGATATTGCCAAATCCAGGGCTGAGATTGATCAGGCGAGGCTGTTGGTGCTCAAAGCCGCCCATCTCATGGATACTGTAGGCAATAAGGTAAATTCTCACTAGTCCTGAGAGGAAAAAAAAACTGGCACTAATAAAATCTATGGAATATTTTCTACATTTTTTATTTTCTAGGGGAAGATAAAAATATACAAAACGATCATTTTATGTGAGAATTAATCACACTAGGGTCATATAATAGCTAGTGTATTTATATCTGTAATTATGGTACCTGATGTCACCGCATACTACTATTTCCCCTAAATGCACATAGAAGGAAATGGTAAACCTCCGACTCCATAGCTTTATAGCAAAGCAAAAGACATGTACTGGGTCATGGAACATGAGTGACCCATCCGCCATGTCTCCCGTTCCAATGCATTTTGATTCACGTCTAGTTCCTAATCTCTCCCGACGTAGCTCCCTACGTTTCTTCTGTCAAGAAGCACCGGGGAGTAGAATTTGATGGAGAACCAGAAAGAATTGGAATGGGAGTGGTGGGTGATCAGTATTACTTTTTCTACTTTTTAAACCTTTATTAAAGAAGAACTCCCGCAAAAATTTTTATTCTCTCACCTGTTAGAAAGGTCCAGGATATAATCTGTAGTGATTGTCATTTTCTTATCAGTGACTGTTTCTGTGAGTAAAGACCTCTCTTATTATTGTAGCTGGGTCATGTGACCAACTCCCTGACCTCCAACTGACCCAGGACAGAAAGCCAGTAACTGCTCTATTCATTCCTATGGGAGCCTCACTTTCAGTCTCATAGGAATACATAGAGAATTAGACTTCCTGTCCACACATAAGTCTATGTGTGAGTTGGTGGGTCTAATTGCTGGTCACATGACACAGATAAGAAACTTCAGGATGATATAAGTCAAAAATTCAGACACTGGTAAGAAAATGACATTCACTACAGATTACATCATGTACATTTCTAGCAGGACATGGAATAAAATGTTTGTCGGGAGTTCTTCTTTAAGTTTTTTCCCGCCAGATGACACCTTTAAATCTTGTTTTTCATAACAAATACAGAATACATCAGATCGTCACTGGAACTTTTTTTTTTCTATAGTATGTAAAAGTAGAGAAATGTGTGAACCCTTTTTTTAACTTTAGCATTATTACACAGTATATTTTGTACTATATGTGTAATATATTAAATTCATCCTTTCTATGTATACCACTAACTGCCTAATAATGAAAAAAAAATATTTTAGTAATAGCAGGACATGCTGCTTTTATTGCGCCGCTGGAGTTTGGATAATTTTCGAGTCGTAAATCATTGATATCATCATTTCATTCACGTTATCTCACATCTTTGTACAGGAAGCTGCTTTGGAAGTAGCTTTGATCAAAATGGTTGCCCCGAGTATGGCACAAAATGTTATTGACAGAGCAATTCAGGTAAAAAAAACTCAAGTAATGTGATGTATACGCAATGCAAAAATAATCTACTGTACTTGGGGGGGACGTTGGTGTCGAAGGCACTGCATCAACAAGGGACCTTTTTTAAGAATCAACTGACCATGAATTAGTATGTATGTGTATTATATGTAACTTTACATCTAAGTGCAGTTTGAGACTATGCATTAGACCAGGTAAAATAAAAACGACTACTATCCTTTCTTCCTTTTCTGTTGATTAAAAGAGCCTATATCAGCATGTTCAACCCTATTAAACCAGGCATATTGCCTGGTAGGCTTGATCATGCTGAGTGCAACAATATGGTTATCTCCTCTCTAGAGTTAATAAGGGCAGATATATATTATTTTTTTATATTTATGTAAATTAGATATTTGAAGCACCAAGTAGCTGGCCATAGAACTAGGAGCACCCTGACCCCTGTGCTCAGTTTCCTCCCGCCTTACCTTTGAGTCACAGGGCTTGACATCTAGTCCAGTCTTGTGCTCCCGCGACAGTGCCGAGGCTCAGTGACTCGGCTCTTGTGCAGTGAATCAGATGCTGCTTCCTAAGCTTGAGAAGCAGCAGAAGATTCATTGCGCAAGCGCGAAGCTGGCTTAGTGACTTGGTGCCTGCTCAGTGGATCTGATGAGCGCTGCTTTCTGAACTCATCAGATCCACTGTGCAAGCACCGAGTCCTTAAAACTCGGTGCTATCGCGAGAACACAGGGCTGGAAAACATGTCCCACCTTGTCACTCAAGGGAGAGGGAGCAATACAGTGAGCACAGGGGGCGTTGCGCTAATGGTTCTCTTAGTTCTATGGCCAGCCCCCTGGTGCTTCAAATACCTTAATTACATGAATATAAAAAATAATAAGTATTATTATACAATATACAAATCACGGAACTCCTTACTGGAGAGTAAAGGGTGTACGTCCTAAATCTCAATAAACTTCACTGGTTAATAGGAACGCTAAAAACTACAAAACTTTATTTAGACTTCTTAAAACATGGATACACAAGGAAGGACTCACAATCAAGTGTACCCTAAACTGTACACTATCCTCAGGGGGGTGCGTATTGAATCAACTGCCCATGTGGTATGGCTGATTATGGATCCAATAAATAATAACAATACTGCACCCTCACATGGACATAAAACTAATGTAACATGCAGGTCAGCTGCCTAAGCCCTCCTATTTCATTATCCAGAGCCGTGATTACTCCCCTGAAAGGGGGCCTAATGATCCAGGCTCCTGGTCACAAGGAAGCTTGGCTCTATCACTGCTACTGGATAGGCAGATCCTGGGGGCCCCTATACAGGGCATTCTACGTGGACCCAACTGTGGCCACTTACTACCCAGTGCAACACTTCCACTGTCCCACCAGTACTAAACGCCACACTGACGGCACAGCGCTACTTGCTCCAGTGATGGAGTGCTACATGCCCTAACGCCCCTGCCATATCTTCCCTACGCTTTTCACCACAAGAGGTGGTTGGCATGTATGTGTGTGTGTGTGTGTGTCTTGTCCATGCTGCTATAGCCCCTGAAGACCCTTTTGATTAGGCGAAACGCGTAGGGAAGATATGGCAGGGACGTTAGGGCATGTAGCACGCCATCACTGGAGCAAGTAGCGCTGTGCCGTCAGTGTGGCGTTTAGTACTGGTGGGACAGTGGAAGTGTTGCACTGGGTAGTAAGTGGCCACAGTTGGGTCCACGTAGAATGCCCTGTATAGGGGCCCCCAGGATCTGCCTATCCAGTAGCAGTGATAGAGCCAAGCTTCCTTGTGACCAGGAGCCTGGATCATTAGGCCCCCTTTCAGGGGAGTAATCACGGCTCTGGATAATGAAATAGGAGGGCTTAGGCAGCTGACCTGCATGTTACATTAGTTTTATGTCCATGTGAGGGTGCAGTATTGTTATTATTTATTGGATCCATAATCAGCCATACCACATGGGCGGTTGATTCAATACGCACCCCCCTGAGGATAGTGTACAGTTTAGGGTACACTTGATTGTGAGTCCTTCTTTGTGTATCCATGTTTTAACAAGTCTAAATAAAGTTTTGTAGTTTTTAGCGTTCCTATTAACGAGTGAAGTTTAAAAAAATTATATATCTCATCACTTATTAATCCTAGAAGAAAATATATTGTTTTATTCGGCATGATCAAGCCTACCAGCTATTATGCCTGGTTTAATAGGGTTGATCATGCTGACAGAGGCTCTTTCAGTGAAAATCCAAGTCACCACCAAATAGCCATAGGGGAGAATTTAGCACTGAATTCCAGAATTCTGTGTTCAAAAATAGCCCACAAAATAGAGTGTTCACTCTGGTTTGAGAAAGTGGTTGTGATTAAGTATGTTAATTAGTTCCACTCCTGCACTGCGACTTTTTTTTAAAGTTGCAAAAAAACATTTTAAAAAAAGTGGGTTCTCCCTGCAGCAAGGTATGGGAGAGGGAAAAAGTGGAGTAACCTCTCTAGATGACATGCAACATTTGGTAAATTTGGCGCAAAATATACCAAAGACCAACTGACTTCACAAATTACCCACATGATAACAACCCCTTAGTCTCAGGACTGTAACCAAAGGGTTAGGAGGGGTGGACTTCTGCTACATGTGGAATTGTGGAAGACAGCCCTGTCCATATGTCCTTTGGAAAATTGGGATGTAACGGAGGAGGTTCCTCCCTCTAGGTGCCACAATAGAGAGCCACTCTGTAAGAGCTGCTTCTGCTCAGTCAGAGCCAGCAGTCCATGCATTAAATTGATGGTCATTAATTTGACATTCCTCCTAGAAGCTGCGGAACCTAGCTGATCGTTGTGGCTGAGCTAAGCCAACTTCCCCTTTAACTGGCCATGTGACAATATTTAGTTGCGCCATATATGCCAGTTTTTACGCCAAGCACAAGGACTGCCATGCTTCGTCATATATTAGATTAATCTTACAGCAGCACAGCACGTAAAAAGCCAGTCTTGATAAATATACTTCAATGTTTATAAAGAAACATACAGAACCAAACTGATACACCGCCTTATACCTGGTGCATAAAAATCATTCACCGCCCCTCAGGCCTTGCACTAGGAATAACACTATGGTCCAAATTGACTAAGGACTGGTTCACATGACAGTGGTCGGTCTGGGAAGCACGCTACAATAGAAGCACAATCAGACCGCATTCAGTCTGAGCGAAGTGGCCGACACACGGGGTGTGTTTCCCAGACCGAGCAATGTTGTGTAAATCAGTCCTGTCTAATTTTCAGAGTATACTCAGACACACAGTCTGAAAATTATGTATCATTCCCCTGAAAAATGTTTCCCAATGTGCCAGAGTTCTGTCCACCAAAAACTTTAGACAACTCTATGGTCTAAGCCACGTCACTTTTATGCGCCAAAATTGTGGACTGTAGCCAAAAGGTAGAGAAAAAGCTGGTCACTCCCACATTCTAATTTAGAAATGGTAAATGTCGAGGACGCCAGAAAAAGTCAATCTTTTGGGGTATTTGAATATTAAAGGTGTCGAAATTGAAGCGCACCAAAATTTTGATGTAAACAATGCCAAGAAAGTGGTGCTCTTACCATAGTAAATGTGGGCCAATGTATGCCTCCTTTTCATTAGAAATTTTATATTTTTTTTTTTTGTGCATTATTGGCTTAGGTTTTATTTAACTTGTGTTTATCCTTCAGGCTTTTGGGGCTGCAGGACTCAGCAACGACTTCCCACTTGCACAGTTTTATGCCTGGGCACGGGCCCTGCGCTTGGCTGATGGACCTGATGAAGTGCACCGAGCAACTGTGGCTAAAATAGAAATGAAAGATTAGGACCTGTGTTTAGTTATGGGGCACTAAGACCAGGCTGTCTCATTCATCTATAAAGAAATAATCACAATAGTTGCTTGAAGTTTACCAATCACAGCGCATTGTTTCCTGGCCATAATCCAAAAAGAGTGCAGCAATGTCTGACGTGAACTGTTGTGGGCCACGATATGCACATGTACAACAATCAGAGAGAGCGATATCTTGATTTCTGCTATTTTAGCATGTTTCTTTATTGTACCTTTATGTATGTTTCTTACAAAATTCATGAAATATTTGTTTTCATAAAGGTACAGGTTAAAAACACTATGCCAATCCCAGGAAAGTAAGGGTTGTCTCATCTCGCCATAGCTAAGGCAAAATGGGACTAAGCCCTGATCATGAAGCGGCTGGGAAACAGCCTCTTCTATTTTGGTTGTTTCCATTGCAGTGATTGCCTTACTTATAGTGAGATGAGACAATCCCTTTAACTAGACTGTGAAGATTATTAACCTCTGTGTGTGTATATAAATAAATTCACATATACACACACACAACGCAGTTGATATTGCCTCTGTATACTGTCATTGCCTCCTCTGCTCTGGTTATGAGATTTTGTGCATTTGTCCATTTTATGCTCTTTTCAATTTGCACTGGCATATAGATTTATTAAAATGCACCTACCAGCATGATCAGTCCTTTTAAACCAGGCATACTGCCTAGTAGGCTTGTTGACCATGCTGATTAAAACAATGTCTATATATATATTATATTTAATCTATGCAAATTCATTAGTTGGAGCACCAAGGGGCTGACTATAGCACTAGGAGCACCTCCACAGTTACGCCCCATTGCTCAGTGTACACCCCCCTCCAATTTGATTGACAGGGCAAGACATCTCATCCAGCTTTTTTCGCTGGTACCTGCACTGTATCTCACAAATGACGACCTCGAAACGTTCCTCCACTGTCTCTGAAGCCGCCAGTGACTTCACCTGCGGGTGGAATAACGTTGTCAGCCAGACCAGATGTCTTTCCCTGTCAATCAGATAAGAGGGGGGGGGGAGTATACTGAGCGCCAGGGCGTAGCTGTGGCGGTGCTCCTAGAGCAGGGGTCAGCAATCTTCGGCACTCCAGCTGCTGTGAAACTACAACTTCCAGCATGCAAACATGCTCGGCTGTTCTTCTAACTCCAACAGAAGTGAATGAAACCTTCTCGGAGTTGTAGTTTCTGAACAGCTGGACTGCAGGAGGTTGCTGATCCCTCTCCTAGAGCTACAGCCAGCCCCTCGGTACGCCAACTAACTGATTTGCAAAAATATGACAAAAGTAATGACACCTCCACAGCGGTACAGGATAAAAAGCGAGACGTTGTTTTTATCAGCATGATCAACCCTACCAGGCAGTATGCCTGTTTTAATAGGGTTGATCATGCTGACAGATGCTCTTTAAATCATGGAGTAATTTTTACTATGGTGTTATAATTGTATGAACTGACATTAAATAATTATAATTTGTGACAATAAATATGCACTATTCTGTTGCTTTCTAAAAATAAAAAATTATGTATTTTTTAAAAATGTTTTGCTTTCAGCAGTTTATCATTTATTAACTTGCTCAAAGAGCCACATTGATGTCATAGTTATCTGATGTGTCTTTACTCAATAAATATGAACAGTCAGTCCTGTAGTTCCTGTGTGAAAAATAGGCAAATGTAAGGATCTGAGTGACTTTGACAAGGGCTAACTTGTGATGGCTGGATGACTGGACCAGAGCATCTTCATAACAGCAGGTCTTGTGAGGTGTTCTCTGTACGCAGTGGTTAGTACTGTTTCTACCAGGGGGACGATGAAGGACAACCAGTGAAGAGGCAACAGGGCCATGGGCGGCCAAAGTTCATAGATGTGTGTGGGGAACGATGGTTAAAGAGTTAATGCTGACTCTGGTTAATGCGCAGTGTAGCTGCAGAATGGTCAGAGTGCCCATGCTGACCCCTGTCCACCTCCCAAAAGCACATTCAGTGGACATTTGAACATCAGAACTGGGCCATGTAGCAGTGGAAGGAGGCCTGCTCTGATGAATCTCATTTTCTTTTACATCATGTTGGACGAATGGAAGCATCATTTATCTGGCCACAGTACAAACTGGGAAGAAGGCGAGCAGAGGCAGTATGGTGCTCGGAGCAATGTTGTGCTTGGAAACTTTGGGTCCAGACATACATATGTGGATGTTATTTGACACATTTGTTGGGTGATCAGCAGCGTGTTTCCACTGGATTTTTGGTGTGTAAATGGATAACCGAAGGAATTGAAATCTGTCTCACCTTTCAGAAGACTGATCTGCATGTCAACAGCTTCTGAAATATACCTGAAAGATAGTTTAATAAAAACGTAAAGAAAGGTTTTATTTTAAGGCAATCCTAACAGATGAGGAAGATGAGAATTCATTCTAACCTAATCAAAAATATTTGTGTGTAAATGGCAAATCTAATGTGGACCAGGGGCGTGAATGTGGACCAGGGGCGTATACAAGATGACGGCTACACTGTTAAAACCATCTCTGTAGGAATGTTTTTTTATGTTCTCGCTCAGCTCAGAAGATAGCAGTGGTTTAGGGAAAGTCTGCCCCCTTAATTAGCTGGCAGAGCACCCCCCAAATTGTATGTTGTCTTCTCCATCTCCTTTATAATATGTCCTAGACCGCCAGGCAGGGGCGTAGATACAACTGACTGGGCCCCACAGCAAATTTTCTACAGGGCCCCCCCCCTCTGATACCTATCCTATCAGTGGCCTAAATATTTGGAGTAGTAGTGCTTTAATAATATATAGATATATATACAGTATATATACAGTGGAGGAAATAAGTATTTGATCCCCCACTGACTTTAAAAGTTTTAATACTAAAAAATAAATGAAACGTCTCATAATTTTATGCCAGCTTTATTTTAACAGTGTCACATAGAATATCAAAAGAAAAACGGAGAAAATTACATGAAATGAGAAATAAAAAATAATTTTCATTTCTTTGAGGGAAATAAGTATTCGATCCCCTAGGAAAACATCATTTAATACTTGGTGGCAAAACCCTTGTTGGTAAGCACAGCAGTCAGACGTTTCTTATAGTTTTTATAAGGTTTGCACACACTTCAGGAGTAATTTTGGCCCACTCCTCTCTGCAAATCATCTCCATATCCTTAAGGTTTTTAGGCATGCATTTGGAAACGCGAAGCTTCAGCTCTCTCCATAGATTTTCGATGGGATTGAGGTCAGGAGACTGGCTAGGCCATTCCATGACCTTGATATGCTTCTTATGGAGCCACTCCTTTGTTTTCTTGTCTGTATGTTTTGGGTCGTTGTCGTGCTAAAAGACCCATCCACGACCCATTTTCAGTGCCCTGGCAGAGGCAAGGAGGTTGTCACCCAGGATTTTGCGATACATGGCCCCGTTCATCTCCCCGTCAATGCGGTGAAGTTGGCCTGTGCCCTTAGAAGAAAAACACCCCCAAAACATAATACTTCCTCCACCATGCTTGACGGTGGGGATGGTATTCTTAGGGTCATATTCTGTATTTTTCTTCCTCCAAACACGTTGAGTTGAGGCCAAAGAGCTAAATTTTGGTCTCATCTGACCACAGCACCTTCTCCCAGTCTCTCTCGGAGTCATTAATATGTTCATTGGCAAACTTGAGGCGGGCCTGGACGTGAGCCTTCTTGAGCAGAGGAACCTTGCGTGCACTGCAGGATTTTAAACCATTACGTCTCAGTGTATTACCAATGGTTTTTTTGGAGACTGTGGTCCCAGCTGCCTTGAGATCATTACTCAGCCTCTCCCGTGTAGTTCTTGGCTGATTTTTAGCCTTTCTCATGATCAATGAGACTTCACGAGGTGATATCTTGCATGGAGCTCCAGGCCTGGGTCGATTGACAGTAATGTTGTACTTCTTCCACTTCCGAATAATTGCACCAACAGTTGTCACCTTCTCATCCAGCTTCTTACTTATGGCTTTGTAGCCCATCCCAGCCATGTGTAGGTCAACAATTTTGTCCCTGACATCTTTAGACAGCTCTTTAGTCTTGCCCATGGTGGAGATGTTGGAGTGTCACTGAGACTGTTGGCAGGTGGCCTTTTATACAGGTGACAATTTGGGACAGGTGTCTCTCATCCAGGTAACGACTTCACTGTGATTAGGGGGTGTCAGTGGTCTATGGGAGCCAACATTAGTCATGGTTTTACTAGGGGATCAAATACTTATTTCCCTCAAAGAAATGCAAATTATTTTTTATTTCTCATTTCATGTAATTTTCTCCGTTTTTCTTTTGATATTCTATGTGGCACTGTTAAAATAAAGCTGGCATAAAATTATGACGTTTCATTTATTTTTTAGTATTAAAACTTTTAAAGTCAGTGGGGGATCAAATACTTATTTCCTCCACTGTGTGTGTATATATATATAGCCATAAAAAAGGCAGCACTCTCCAAAAAAGTAATGTGAACAAGAGTTTATTTACCCCTGTGGGATGTGATGTTTCGGCTCCATGAGCCTTTCTCAAGCAGTGAAAAGTGAACAACCTCCAAAGTATTTATACATAAAGTGCAAGTGCAAAAACAATCAATCAATAATTAATAGTTCAGGTAAAAAAGAATAAAAACTCCAAATTTCATAAACAACGGTGCATAAAAATAGTGCTGTGATATTACAAGAATCACATAACATGATTGTGACCAAATTTAATATACTCCTAATGTAAAAACACATATCTAATATATAAATATTATTAATGATCATGTGCCAACACAAGTGTCCATAATGTGCTTGTAATTAGTAAGCTGGCCTGATCCAAACGGTCCCTGGAGATGTCATGGCGGTGCTTCATCCAAATACATCAGTATTAGCGTTGTAAAAAGGTGAATGCGCATGTCCAGATAATCCTTGTATATATAAAGTTGTTGTAATCGCCATCCGGAGTTCGAGCATGCGCAATAAAGTTATCCGCTCAACACTCCATTGACAGTCCTGGCATCTCAATACAATATACAGCGCATGCATAGTGCTGTACCAGCAGTCATGTCGGCCATCTTAACAACGGTCAATATGCAGTTTCTTGCCTTAAAGACCTATCAGGGCTCTCCCGTATAAGTCAGCTATCGGATACAGTAAGTTTATTGCATATCTATTTATACAACAATATGTCTGGCAGAACGGAGACAGCTGGATGTGGGGGGACATATGCAGTGGATGGTGCCTTGTACCGACAGGTGATCTCACGGAAGTGCGATTACACTGGGGTTATATCGGCACGGTGCCGTGATTAGCGATTTCTCTACGAGGATGGCTATCCACGGCCCCCACTGCGTGATCCTTACTGTATCCGATAGCTGACTTATACGGGAGAGCCCTGATAGGTCTTTAAGGCAAGAAACTGCATATTGACCGTTGTTAAGATGGCCAACATGACTGCTGGTACAGCACTATGCATGCGCTGTATATTGTATTGAGATGCCAGGACTGTCAATGGAGTGTTGAGCGGATAACTTTATTGCGCATGCTCGAACTCCAGATGGCGATTACAACAACTTTATATATACAAGGATTATCTGGACATGCGCATTCACCTTTTTACAACGCTAATACTGATGTATTTGGATGAAGCACCGCCATGACATCTCCGGGGACCGTTTGGATCAGGCCAGCTTACTAATTACAAGCACATTATGGACACTTGTGTTGGCACATGCTCATTAATAATATTTATACAGTATATTAGATATGTGTTTTTACATTATGAGTATATTAAATTTGGTCACAATCATGTTATGTGATTCTTGTAATATCACATTTATGTATAAATACTTTGGAGGTTGTTTACTTTTCACTGCTTGAATAAGGCTCATGGAGCCGAAACGTCGCATCCCACAGGGGTAAATAAACTCTTGTTCACATTACTTTTTTGGAGAGTGCTGCCTTTTTTATGGCTATGATTGGAGCCTTGTCGGGCTGATGGCTATGCACCTCCACTTTGCTCTTGCATTGTGCTGCCGTATTTTTTCATTTAATATATATATATTTATATATATACAGTACAGACCAAAAGTTTGGACACAACTTCTCATTCAAAGAGTTTTCTGTATTTTCATGACTATGAAAATTGTAGATTCACACTGAAGACATCAAATCTATGAATTAACACATGTGGAATGGCTCCCACAGCATCTTTGCAGCTGCATGCTATTCCATCCGGTTTGCGTTTAGTTGGACCATCATTTATCAACAGGACAATGACCCCAAACACACCTCCAGGCTGTGTAAGGGCTATTTGACCAAGAAGGAGAGTGATGGGGTGCTACGCCAGATGACCTGGCCTCCACAGTCACCAGACCTGAACCCAATCGAGATAGTTTGGGGTGATCTGGACCGCAGAGTGAAGGCAAAAGGGACAACAAGTGCTAAGCATCTCTGGGAACTCCTTCAAGACTGTTGGAATACCATTTCAGGTGACTACCTCTTGAAGCTCATCAAGAGAATGCCAAGAGTGTGCAAAGCAGTAATCAAAGCAAAAGGTGGCTACTTTGAAGAACCTAGAATATAAGACATATTTTCAGTTGTTTCACACTTTTTTGTTAAGTATATAATTCCACATGTGTTAATTCATAGTTTTGATGCCTTTAGTGTGAATCTACAGTTTTCATAGTTATGAAAATACAGAAAACTCTTTGAATGAGAAGGTGTGTCCAAACTTTTGGTCTGTATATATATATATATATATACACACACACACTACTACCCATATCCAGATATATCCTATATACAGAATAAGCACATTGCCGATGGATAGATACACAAACACTCACATAATAACACACACGCAGACACATACACATATATACATACACAAACAGATATACACACACATATATATATATATATATATATATATACGCACACACATAAACACATACATACACACAGATACTGTGTATATATATATATATATCATACCTCCCAACTTTGTAAAGAGAGAAAGAGGGACATATTGTGCAGCGTGCTTAGCGCGCCTTGGCAAATTTTTTCAGCACTAGGCCACACCCCTAACCCCACCAGTTCCCTTACTGTACGGGGATAATAAACACAGCGATGTCACCGTACAGGGATAATAAACACAGCGATGTCACTGTACAGGGATAATAAACACAGCGATGTCACTGTACAGGGATAATAAACACAGCGATGTCACCGTACAGGGATAATAAACACAGCGATGTCACTGTACAGGGATAATAAACACAGTGATGTCACAGTACAGAGATAATAAACACAGTGATGTCACAGTACAGAGATAATAAACACAGTGATGTCACAGTACAGGGATAATAACCACAGTGATATCACAGTACAGGGGTAATAAACACAGTGATGTCACAGTACAGGGATATTAAACACAGTGATGTCACAGTACAGGCATAATAAACACAGTGATGTCACAGTACAGGGATAATAAACACAGTGCAGAATTGAGACAACCCCTTTAACTGTATCACTGCACTACACCTCTGTGGATACTTCTCTACTTCTCTTTCTTGAGATATTAGGTCATACAGTAAGTGGGGTGCATTTGAGATGCCTTTTGATGCCTCCCTCCTGCATGCTGTAATGCGTTCTTCATACTGGTTGCTACATGCTATCTACACATAATAGAGGCAACAGTTTTGGGCCACTAATAGATGGCAGTTTTGAGTATCTTCTATACAAACTCTAGAATGGGTTGAAGTATTGTGATTTTGGTCTATGAGGGTCAGTTCAGGCTTCAGCTCTGTCCTAGAAGACAGCAGAGGACCTCCATAATTCTAGTCAAAAGCTCCATTTTTAGTTCTTGCCCTAAGTTAGCAGTGCTGAGTTTATACATTTATGGTGCTGCCATAGCACAAGCTCAGTAGTTGGACCTGTGCAATTTGCAGTAGGAGTCATCTGCAATACTCAACACATAGGCTAACTCCGATCACAGCCTTTTTCAAGTAGAAAAGAAATAGAAACATGCACAAACGGTGCACACCCGATATTTAACATGTAAAGTAGGCTTTGTTCAATACACACAATAAAAACAAAAAGACAAAATGCATTTGGGGGTCTTTGCAAAAGTCAAAGAGAGTTCCCCAACCACAGCACTGCCATTGATAAGACTTACACACAGAAAGGGACACGCATTGCATGAAAATCAATTGTACAGATGGCATGTACAAAAAAGTGCAAAAAAAAAAATCAATAAAGGAGGTGCAAGTGCTCGGGGGAATTGAACTACTTGCATAAAGGGCTGGTTACGGGAGCATAAATCCAATAATGTGAATATGTATTCTACTTAAAGGGGGACTAAAGGAGGCATTTCATCTGAAGGGGACACTAGAAGGGGCATTAATCTTTGAGGGGGCACTACAGGGGGTATTCTGTTGTGTGAGGGCACTAAAAGGGCATATCTACTGTGTGGGGGCACTAAGGGGCATTCTAATGTATAGGGGTACTAAGGCATCCTAATATGTGGGGGAACTAAGGGAGCATTATAATGTGTGGGTATAAACATAGTCACTGGGTGGAGTTGGATCCTTAGCTTTAAAAAAAAAGTTGCCCCCAATATTCTAACTCCTCTGACTTTTTAAAAGTTGGAATGTATCCCTTAGTGTCCCCACACACAATAGAATGCCCCCTTAGAGCCCACCTTACAATAGTAAAGCCCCTTTTAGTTAGTACCCCCTTATGACAATGAAGCCCGTGAAACACATCCTGATATCCCCAGCAGATGAAGTGACGTCACCATTCCTGTTAAGCTGAGCACAAAAGTGCACAGGCGGGAAAATGATTATCATTCCCTGGCCTGTGCATTCTCTTACTCAGCTCAGCAGGCATGATGATGTCATTTCCCTGCATCACTATTGCATTCAAATATTTCTGCATCCTTAGGACGCAGAGACAGTTAAAATCGGGACATACCTCAGGATAGACGCCACAATCCAGGAGCGTCCAGCCGGATCCAGGGCGATTCAGAGGTTTGCATTATGTAGCGCTGCCTCCATATATTTCTTTTACTCTAAAGTGGCTCAGGGCGGCCTTGCTCTGTCATTTCAGCAGCACGGGCTTCAACTGCAGCCTATAAGGGGTCATGCACACATATTTTTTGTCCGCATACGTTCCACATTTTATGCGGGTTAGATACAGGCCCAATAACTTCAATAGGGCTGCAAAAGATGTAGACAGCACACACATCCGTATGTCCGTTCAGTGGCATCCACAAAAATATAGAATATGACTTATTCTTATCCACATTATGGACAAGTATAGGACTGTTCCGTTATCGCCCCGGACGTTCCGTGCCACAAAATGCAGAATGCACACAGGCAGTATTGCATTTTGGGGACCACAAAAAAAGCCCTAAGGGATAGATCTCTGCAATAAATTAAACTTTGGGAGCACGTACAACGTCATGACTTTGGCCAAAGATTAATCTTGAGTTTTTGCCTGGAGTGACCCTTTAATTGATTTGAGCCACTTTTCTTGCATAAATAACACAAAAATTAGCAACTTCTGTTTGCAATTTTCAGTTACTTAACCCCTTCCCGCTGGACGGGTCTTTAAAGATGGTGCCCGCTCCTGAGCAGAGCAGGTGTCATAGCCGCGGCTGGACTGCTGATTCATACAGCAGACACCCGTGGCTGATATTGAGAACCGGCAGTAATGCCGATCGCGGACATTTAACCCCTCGGATGCCGTGGTCAATCCTGACCACGGCATCCAAGCGCTTAAAACACCAGAAGCATGCCCTTCGGGTCTTGCTCCGGCTCCCCCGTGTGGCCATCGGAGGAGCCGGAGCGTGTATGCAGCAGCCCCTGCCTTTGTGAATGACAGGAGGCTGCTACATAGTATTTCCTATGGAGCCCTTCTGTGTAATAGGGCTCCATAGGAAACTAGTAAATTCATCATAGACTCCAATGCAAGTGCATTGGAGTCTATGATATCAGCAGATGAATGCTTGTTATAGTTCCCTATGGGAACTATAAAAAAAAGTGTAAAATAATTAAAGTTTTTAAAAATAAAAAATAAATAAAATAAATAAAAATTCATATCACCCCCCTTTACCCAAAATAAAGTACTAAAGTACTAAAAAAATAAAAAAAATACACATCATGGGTATCGCCATGTGCAAAAACGGCCATACTATAGAAATATAAAACAAATTTTCCCATACGGAAAACAGCAAAACGGAAAAAAGCGTCAAAATGGCCGATTCACCGTTTTTGGTCGCTTTATTTTCTAAAAAAAAAATTAAATAAAAATTGATCAAAAAGTCATACACACCCCAGAATGGTATCAATGAAAAGCCCCGCAAAAATGAGCCCCCATACAGCTCCGTACACATAAATATCAAAAAGTTATAGGGGGTCAAAATATGGCAAAAAAATGTTTACTGACCTGTAGAATGAAAGTAACTGGTCAGTTTTAATGCACATTGAACGCCATAAATAAAAAAAAACGTAAAACTGTGGCGGAATTGCGTTTTTTTGCAATTCCACACGATTTGGAATTTTGTTCCCGCTTCCCACTACATCATATACAATATTAAATGGTGGTGTTGGAAAGTACAACTTGTCCCGCAAAAAACAAGCCCTCATACAGCTATGTGAACAGAAAAATAAAAAAGTTATGGCTGTGTGAAGGCAGGGAGCGCAAGACGAAAACACAAAAACAAAAAACCCTCCGGGGTGAAAGGGTTAATGCAAGGGGTCAAATATTAATGGCCTATCCTTAAAATAGTGTCATCAATATCTCATCAGTGGGATCGGACTCGCAGCCTCTTCCTGGGTCAGTGTTCATTGGTCACATTGCCTAGTTCCAGCTCATTTCCATTCAAGAGAATGGGCTTGGGCTGCAAACCCAGCACAGCCAGTACATACTTATCAACGTTTAGGCTGGTAAAATCGGAGCATCCAAAACCGTGCCCTATAAAACGCCCAACTTCACCCAGAAACGCCCACGTATAAGCAGAGTTATTGTTAGCCCTGTCCATTTTTGGCCTGAGACAGCTCTGAAAATCAGGGACAGTTCCTGCAAATTCGGGACAGTTGGCAACTATACACTATACAATGTATGAAGCTTTTCTTGATAATTTGTGAGGAGACTGCAGCACTCACCGAAATTATGAAGATTTAATATAAAGCCTTAATATTCCAGTGAACACACAGTACATCATATTAACAAGAGCGTTACATATTTTTTTGGCCACGTTCAACAAGAGTGTGTGGCTTAGTGAAAAGTGGGTGTGGCTGGGTAGAGTTACTAATACTATTTGAACACATATGTAAATATCATGTTTCATACTTTATTGGTGCTGTCCAAAGTTTGCAAAGTTTCTGGAAATCGGCGCATTTGGTAACTCTCGGAATGGATTTTACAAAGTAATCATCCCAAAGGGTGAAATGCTAACATATTATCTGTAGTCTTATTACTTTCAATATGGCTGTTATTATGGGTAGACCCTGCTTGTGATGTCATCATTAGAATCCTAGCAGATGACTCACTTAGTTGTACTATCATTATGGGGGCCATAACTAATTTACTTATGACGTAATAATGGGGGGTAGGTATATAATGAGGTGATACACTGACCCCAGCCTCAGTCTCATGGGCTGGCTCTTAGCATTATGGGCCTCTGCCTCTGACGAGCAGCACAGAACCAGATCAGGTAAGTTTGTCTGCTTTTCTGCTTTTTGCGAATTGCTTTGCTGATCTTTATTTTCTTTCCCTACAATACAATGTGAGAGCTGCATGTTACCCTCCCAGCCCCTGAAAAACTGCCTGAGGTCCCACACTCAACCTCCTAGAGAATCCACAGAGAAAGTAAAGAAGGAGCCTCCAACTCCCTTAAAGGGCCTGAGCCACAGAAATCCTAGACCATTTGATAATAAATAAAGGTTTTGTGTGCGTTTCTTTTTTTTAAAAAAAAAGTGTTTCTTTTTTCTTATATATTAAGACATTTTAGTAATTTAGTAATTTAGTCACATTTCCCTGTGACCTTCCGGTCTGGAGCTATGGGCCATAATGGTTTTTGTGGGTCTTTTGGCTACCAGAACTGGGAAGGGAGGGTGGACTCCTCCCAGAGGAAGGAGGGGGAATGGCCAGCTATAAGTGAAAAGGCCACCTCAGGACACAGGTCTTTGTCTTACTCTGAAAGGGGTCACATCTAGCAGGTGTTTGGAGGGACCGTGGACCAACTGCTCACATTACCTCCCCATATGACTACAGTCAGGATTTACAGCAACCCAGAACTCATCACAATCCAATGGACTATTCATCCATTTGGTAACTGACTATTGCTCTGTTCAGTCCTGTTGTATCATACCACTGTATCCATTCTCTGTGTATATAGTTATATCTAGTGTGCCCTTAAGGCAATTAAATATATAATTTAATCTTGTGCTGTTCTTGTATCTCGATCACGAATCCCCATGACCGTGACATAATCTTAGCTACCTGGGAGTGGTTCCTCCCCCGATATAATCCCGCTGGCGGACCGAGCTTATATTAAACGAGGAACTGGTGGCAGTCTACCAGGCTAAGAAGGCTCTGTTTCACTGAGGCAGTGAAAAGGCTCTCGCAGCTTGTCAGGGTTGTGCGCGAGTGTGGGGTTACGCCAGAGGTGCATGGACCACTGCCGCTCATCCCCCTGCCTCCCTGTTCTGGCGTGGACAGGAGGAGTCTGTGTAAACTGTACCAAGCTGACCTTACGTGCTCCTAGGGAGGCGTAACGCCATGTCTTGGTAACCAGTGACGCAACCGCATCACGTGAGCCTCACGTAGTTGATGTCAGGCAGGGCTGCGAGGTGGGGGTTTTGTCACATGGCCACTCTCATGGTGAGGTGTATGTGCCCATGATAATAAGCTAGGTAGTCTATAGAATTGGCAGAGATGACACTTAGGGGCACTGGCAGGCTGGCCACCGTCGCCAATCATCTCCAGCTTCTTGCTGGATGGGGCATTTACAAATGTGGGTCAGGTAATTTGTGTTATGCCTTCTCAGCAATATTTCTGATTAGGTATCCAACAGCTCCACCTATTGACATGTTTTGTATTGCAGCTTCATTTATTCTGCCTAAATGTTCCTATGCTGACTAATATTGTCCTTCTCAAGGCTCCATAGTTTCCCATCAGGCCTTGTTTAGTCCAGCCCCCTTTCTCTTCAGCAGCCATCTTTCCTCATGTGTGGCAGTCACACTATGACCTCTGCATTAGACAGTCAGTTCTTCTGTTGTTTTCCTCATCATAGCACAGTCGGCGAGTTACTATAATTCCCTGTATTGTCACTAATAGCTTTCTAGTTCTCATGTCTTTTGAGCTATCTCTTCTGCCTTGCAGCTGTCCCTCACATTCTCTATGCTGTGTAATCCATGTATCTACATAATGTGATGTACTGAGATATGCTGTATACTTTATACTGAATACTGTTATTTTCTTGTAGTTTTACACTGATCCTATTAATAAAAGTTGAAAAGGACCCCCTGCGTCCAGCTCAATGAATTGATAGGAAAGAGTTAACTGTCTGACAACTAGTTCACACAGACGGATTGAGGGTGTCAGAACAGTAAACGACTACTATATAACGGGGGTTGAAGCACAGATACTGTCTATCAGCAAGCAGTCAAGCCGCATGCAACCACAATGTCAGACAGAGCATCTGAACTGTATGCAACACGTTCCCATGTTAGCTCAGCAGCTTCAAGGACATCTAAGAGCAGCCTCGCAGCTGCCGCCGCCAGGGCGAAAGCAGAAGCCGCCAAAGTGAGAGCTGCCTTTGCTGAAGAGGAATGGAAATTAAAGAAAGAAAAAGCACATCTAGAAGCCAACCTTACAAAACGTGTTGTGGCCAAGGAAGCCAACCTTGCAAAACTTGTTGCGGATAAGGAAGCCACAGAAGCTGAAGCCATCAGGACATCTCGCAACACACTTCAAATTACGTGCTGCAGCATGCCCAGTTGGATCAGTACCTGCATCCATCTCCAAGTGTGAGATCAAATCCTGATAATCATCTAGGACAAAATCCTGTCATACAGTCAGAAACCCTCGCACACCAATCATTCCACCCTAAGCATGAAGGTAATTCTGTCTACCAATCACCCTCTGTTCCACCTGCATCCAGGCCCATGGATTCCTGCCACGCAGCGACCGCCTTCAAGAAAGGAGGTGCCGATGGTGACCATCGCGACGACGATGCGTTTTATGGCAATTTCTCAACGAATCCTCACCACAGCGATGCTCATCCAGATCGCCCTCTCAGAGACCAAGAGCTACCAGCTTTTATCCAGTTCTTTGCACGTCGCGAGCTGCTCACCAAAGGTCTCTCAAAGTTTAACGACCGTCCTGAAAGTTACAGAGCATGGAGAGCTTCCTTCAGAAATACCACTGTAGGCCTTAACAACCTGCAAGTGAAGAGATTGACCTGTTAGTCAAGTGGCTAGGAGATGAGTCATCAGATCACGAAAAACGCATCAGAGATATCAACATCAACTACCCGAGCAGAGGCTTGGACATGTTATGGGAGAGGCTCAATGAGTGCTATGGCTCCTCAGAGATGATAGAAGAATCCGTCTTTATAAGGTTAGAAGACTTTCGTAAAATCTCAAACAAAAGCTTTCACAAGCTAAGAGAATTGAGTGACCTCTTGATAGAACTCCAAGTTGCCAAGTCTGAAGGAGACCTGCCAGGCCTCGCATCCCTAGATACAGCTAGAGGCATCAAATTCATAGTGCAAAAGCTACCTTACAGTTTGCAGGAGAAATGGATCAACCGGGGCTCAGAGTACAAACAAAGACACAACATGCTGTTCCCTCCATTCTGCTTTTTTGTAGATTTTGTATGTCAGCAGGCGAAGATCAGGAATGATCCCAGTTTTGAACTTTCCATAGTAGACCCTGTCAACTCAAGGATAGGTAAGCCTGCTTCAGTTTGTAACTCCAGAGGCACACTTATCACTGTACACAAAACAAATGTATCTTCTACCGATTTCTCACATAAGACCTACAGTACACCAGAAACCAGTGGGACATTAATGAAAGACCCAAGCAAGGAGTGCCCCTTACATAAAAAGCCTCATTCATTGCAGAAGTGTAGAAGTTTCAGGAACAAATCTCTTAAGGACCGCAGAGCGTTCCTCAAAGAAAATGACATATGCTACAGGTGTTGTGCATCTACGTCTCACTTAGCCAGAGATTGCAAAGACAGTATTACTTGCTCCAAGTGCAACAGCCAAGAACACAACACAGCTCTACACCCAGGGCCAGCACCACAGATTCCCTCACCCTCAGACCAAATAACAGAGCACGGCGGGGAGAGGAAAGACAGTGTACCTCCTGAAGTGTCACCCCAGTGTACTCAAGTTTGCGGAGAAGGTCTGAGTAACAAATCTTGCTCGAAGATCTGTCTTGTTACAGTTTACCCTATAGGTCACAGAGAAAGAGCAGTCAAACTCTACGCCATCCTGGATGACCAGAGCAACAGGTCACTTGCTAGCTCAGTTTTCTTTGACATCTTTAAAATTGAAGAACTTAGTTCGTCCTACTAACTTAAAACATGTACAGGGGTGAGCGAAGAAATTGGAAGAAGAGCCATAGGCTACCAGATTGAATCTCTGGATGGTCAGACATCCTTACCTCTTCCTACATTAATAGATTCAATTCCAAACAATAGAGAAGAGATCCCCACACCAGAAGCAGCTATACATCATGCTCATTTGAGAAGCATAGCGCATCTCATCCCCACACTAGATCCTCAAGCCAAGTTGGTACTTTTGCTAGGCAGAGACATTATTAGAGTCCACAAAGTGAGAAAGCAGATAAATGGTCCTCATAACTCTCCCTATGCTCAGAAACTAGACCTAGGATGGGTCATTATAGGGGACGTTTGCCTAGGAAATACTCACAAACCAAACAACGTCAACTCCCTTTACACAAGCACGTTAGAGAGTGGGCATCCATCCCTTTTTCTGCCCTGTCCCAACAAACTCCTTGTGAGAGAGAAGCTTACCAACCCAGCATACCCGAACACCGTAGAGGGCAGGTACACTACCAACTATCTGTGCAACGGAGATAAAGATCATCTAGGGTGCACTGTTTTCCAAAAGACTAAAGAGGATCATAAAATAGCTCATTCAATCGAAGATGAGACCTTCTTGGAGATAATGCATCAAGGATTTCACAAAGATGAAACCCACAGCTGGGTGGCCCCGCTACCGTTCAAGCCTCAGAGACCCCGTCTTCCTAACAACAGGGAGCAAGCTCTAAAACGCCTTACCTTGCTAATATGCAACTTTCTAAGGAAGCCAGAGATGGAAAAACACTTCCTTGCTTTCATGAGCAAAATATTCAAAAATGGCCATGCAGAATTGGCTCCACCTCTAGAAGAGATCGAAGAATGCTGGTATCTCCCAATATTTGGTGTCTAAGAAACCAGATCAGATACGCGTTGTGTTTGACTCCAGCTCAAGATACCAGGGACTCTCTCTGAATGATGTTCTTTTAACAGGACCTGACCTTAACAACACTCTCATTGGTGTTCTCATCAGATTCCATAAAGAACCAGTTGCCATCACTGCAGATATACAGCAAATGTTCCATTGTTTCTTTGTCAATGAAGGGCATAGAGACTTCCTACGTTTCTTCTGGTTCAAAGATAACAAACCTACCAAAGACATAGTAGAGTACCATATGAAGGTGCACGTTTTTGGCAACAGCCCATCCCCTGCTATAGCGATCTATGGGCTTAAGAGATCCACACAGGGAAGTGAAACAGACTTTGATGAAGACGTCCGACAGGCTTGAAGATGCAGAATTCTTCACCGGTAGCAAAGTAGTGTTGGGATACATTCATAACGAGACTAGGAGATTCTATGTCTACGTGAACAACCAAGTACTAAGAATTAGGAAGTCCTCACAGCCTTCTCAGTGGGGTTATGTACCAACTAACCACAATCCTGCTGATCATGCTACCAGAGCTATACCAGCATCACGCCTTAAAGACACTACCTGGCTCGTGGGGCCTGCATTCCTGTATCAACCAACACCCGCCGCTCTTCAAAAACACACGCATGAACTTTTTGAGCCTGAATAAGATGTGGAAATTCGACCTCAAGTCTCCACACTTAATACAACAGTTACTAAAAGGAACCTTGGTTCTAGCCGCTTCCACAAATTCTCCACCTGGAGGTCAGCCTACAGAGCCTTAGCTTGCCTGATTCACATTGTCAAATCCTTTAAAGCCACGCAGTCTACATCAGTTCTACGCAAAGGCTGGCATTATTACCATAAACCTTACTCAGCGGAGGAGTTCATACAGGCAAGAAACAAATGGCAAACAAGTAGGCCCAACATAGAGCCTGGAAACATTGTTCTAGTAAAAGACAACCAGTCCAAGCGGAATGAATGGCCTTTAGGATTGGTGACTAAAGTCTTCACAAGTCAAGATGGAAGAGTCAGAAAGACGGAGATCAAGATCCCCAAGCAAAACGGAAAACTGTTTCTTAGACCCGTTTCTGAACTTGTTCTATTACTCTCCAGTTGAAATGTTTATGTGGTATCCCTTGGAAAACAGACGGGGAGTGTTATGCCTTTTCAGCAATATTTCTGATTAGTTATCCAACAGCTTCACCTATTGACATGTTTTTGTATTGTAGCTTCATTTATTCTGCCTAAATGTTTCTATGCTGACTAATATTGTCTTTCTCAAGGCTCCATAGTTTCCCATCAGGCCTTGTTTAGTCCAGCCCCCTTCCTCTTCAGCAGCCATCTTTCCTCATGTGTGGCAGTTACACTATGACCTCTGCATTAGACAGTCAGTTCTTCTGTTGTTTTCCTTATCATAGCACAGTCGGTGAGTTACTATAATTCCCTGTATTGTCACTAATAGCTTTCTAGTTCTCATGTCTTCAGAGCTATCTCTTCTGCCTTGCAGCTGTCCCTCACATTCTCTATGCTATGTAATCCATGTATCTACATAATGTGATGTACTGAGATATGCTGTATACTTTATACTGAATACTGTTATTTTCTTGTAGTTTTACACTGATCCTATTAATAAAAGTTGAAAAGGACCCCCCTGTGTCCAGCTCAATGAATTGATAGGAAAGGGTTAACTGTCTGACAACTAGTTTACACAGATGGATTGAGGGTGTCAGAACAATTTGCACCATGGCACCCCAGTACAACGATGCTTGGATACCTGCCCTAATGCACAAGTACATACCGTATCTATCAACTGTCCCAGATCTGGCGGGACAGTTTCAGATTTTGGTGGCTGTCAGGGGACAGTTGTGATTCATCATGTCCTGATTTCAACTGTATGTGTTCACAATGGTGAAGCCATAAACTCCCTACTCCACCATTCCCCAGCCTGTGCTGTTTTCATCATTGCACCTGGAGAGTGCACAAGACAGGGAAGGATGCGCTACGTACATCGGGGGCTAGGGGCTAGGTGCGTATTACTTTTTTATTACAGGGGGCTCCACTTCACTATTGAGTGGGTGCACAAAGGGGGTTTTTCAGGACGATTTCTGCAGGTGCAGTAAGCGGGCATAACTACTGTGTGTGGCCACAAAGGGGCTAAGCCTATTGTGTGGGGGTACAACCACTGTGAGCAGAACACTAACAGGCAGAGGCAGCACTAAGGGGCCATAAAGCTAGGCTGAGCTCTTCAGGCATGGTGCTGGCAGAGGGGCAGCCTGTCAGTTGGCAGAGCACTACCACATACACAGATAACACCAAGGCCACGTCCACGGCCAGGCTGCCTGCACGCAGGGCTCTGCCTCAGGTCAGGCGATCTCTGAGGAGGAGGGGCTATCTCTGAAATCCTATTGGTCGCGCTCAGCTCTGATCTCAGCGGTGATTGGCCGGCTGCCCGAGTTTTTCCTCACCATGACAGGGGGGCGTGGTCTTCGCTGGTAGAAAACCTCTGCTAGTTTGCAGAAGTTTCCTCCGTGTGTTTATCTGCTGCGGGATTTGTGCGGACGGACTGCGGGATCTCTGCGGACTGGCCTTGGACGTCGTATCGGCTGCACCATGCTGAGAGCTGTGCTGGGGAAAGTCTGCGCCAGGGCATCGCACGTGCCTCTGGGCGTCCAGATCGCCAGGTTTTCTGCTGCAGCCCTTCCTGCCCCCAACCCCAATCCAGATGTTCGCTATAACCAGGTAACGACCCCATGAGTGTGTTGTGGGTCAGGGTAAAAACTGCGATCGGTGCGATGTCGGTCGTGGTAGAGGGCTTGTTTGTTGCAGTGTGATAAGCTGCAGGGCTGGGCGCATTCTCCTCCTCACTTCCTGGATCTGCCCCCGAATGTTGTCTTTTGGAAGATCTGTGTAGTGTATGAGACCCCCGTACAGGAGTGTGCCTTCCCTGGTCACTTGTGTACTGCCTGGCCATACCAATGTCAAATCAAGTGTTTTGCAGCTTTGAAAGTAGCTTTTTCTGTACGTTTTTCCAATCTTAGCCAAAGATCTGTGCTTGTAAGGTCAGCCATTCCAGTGGTGAGGTGACAGGAGACCAGGCACTAAGATCATGATGGTGGGGGTCCCAAAAAAGTGATCTACTTACTGAATCAGGGGATCACAGCCATCAGTCCCTAAATCCTAAATGAGACTTTTTATTTTCATATCCTTTTTGAAAATCTCATGTCCGTGTAGGAGAGAAACTTGGTTTAAATGCCCATAGCAATCAGATTGTGCAATGGATCAGGGATCGGTGACCCACTTATGTCTATGGTGCAGCATTTTGGATCGAAGTCTGGTTGTGTGTATGACAGCTTATAGAGCCATAGGCACTGTGTACCTCTATGTGGTCCTTCTGTACGGTCCCGTATCCATCCCTAGAAGCAATGTGATGGAACTTGCAAAATCAGAGGTCTAATACACAGGTAGTTTCTCTGGTGATCCAAGCACGAGACTCCCCAGACATAGTACAGTTCACTCAGCAATTATACCGCCCTGCAACTCCCTTGGCAATCACAGATCGTGATGATAAAGACATGTTAATACAAGGCAGTACTGCTGTAGTGCTTTACTTTGATCTACGCTATGGATTTGTAATGCGTCCTGTAAAATCCACAAGGTGGGTGAAGTTTAAGACATGTTCACACAGCTAAATGCGTGGTGTATTTCTATGCATGAAATGCGTTCTGAAACATACTTCAGAAATTATACTGAAAATGAGCGGGCACGACCTCAGTTAATTAATATGGTACACACCTAAAAGGCTTACCATCTCCACCCCAGTGCAAAGATGGGGTGTATAACCTACAACTACAAAATCATGCCAAGATAGGAAAGAGGCTTTACTGGAAAATCAGACAAAAACAACTAAAGCACAATGTGCGCTACAAATATACAATGGTTTCAACACCATGATACCTGCTGTCCAGTTGCTGCCCCACTCCTTATCACTAGGGTATGCTATCAATGTCAGAGAAGTATGGGTTCTACCTCTAGGACCTGCCCAGATCTCCAGAATTGGGCCCTTACATTGAAGGGCGATCAGCTGAACATGGGCAGCCTCCCTCCATTTACTCATATAGGAGTTCTGAAAAGCCAAGCACTGGCTTTGCTGTTTCCAGAAATCCTATAGTGGTGAGTGAAGAGGTGGCTTCTCTTGCATAGTGTGCGGTCCTCTTCTGAGGCCCTGTTGTGGAGATGGGTAAGAATCAGAGGTGGGACCAGCACCTATCTGACATTGATGGCATATCCTAGCAACATGCCATCAGTGTAAACAGCCTCAATATAACTTACAATACCTTTTAGTCAGTCATAGAATAAATCAGATTCTCCAAGTGCAATGTCATATCAAGTACAGTATAAATAACATGGTAAAAACCGTTGTGGAAGCATGGAGTCGCCACGTGTATCTCCACAGCCGTGACTTCCTCAGGGGGCAGCGTTTCTCTTATTAATTGTGCTGCATTTGATGTGGCACAGCAGGAGGCGTCAATTGAAGTAACAATATCTCAAGTAAGTGTTCTGTCCCCCTCGTGCCCCCTCCCCCCAAGAAATAGTATTCTCTCTTACCTCTTTCAACAAGTCTGTTGCTTTGGTTTTCACTGCATTTTGAGTCCTCCACCAAAATTGTATTATCTAACACATGGCCTCTTTTTTTTTTTTCATCTGACCGCTCGGCCAAGTCTTAAACATCAGGTCTGCTCCTTGTCCTCCTAGCTAGCCTGTCACAGATCTGCACTGGCTGCAAGCTCCCCTCTAAATTTCTCTGTTTGCTACCTTTGAGCAGATGAGCACATCAAGCCATCCCTTCCCACAGACTCTCCTCCTACCTGTGCACACTTGGCCCTTTTCTCTATGATAAATGCAATAAATCTTCCTGGGATGTCAAGTGCTGGTACCCCAGGCAGTGCTCGGGCTTGTGCCCCAGGCCCAGGCATTTGTTTAGAAAAACAGTGCTAAAAAGCAGTTTCTACATCTTTTTAGTGAGCAAATAAATGCCAGAGCCATACATCACTCATTATCTCTCAATTAAACCCTAAAATTCCCCGCCCTCAAACCTGATAATTTGTGTTGAAACTCAAAATTTTCACTCCCTTTTTTAACCTGCAAATACAGTGAAACACCTTTCAGACAACCACCCAAAAATTACATTGAAAATGGGTCTTCTGGGGGTTGTTCTTCTCAAAGAAGGTGGCCAAGAGACATAACATACAGTATGGTGGAACTGAAAATGTGTCATAGGAAATCTGTTCTGGATAGTGGAGGTGTCTTCTCAATATGAGGTATTCTTTTGGACAGGTTTCACCATTCTTCAGTTTGGACTAGCGGTATTTCCTGTGGTCAAGCTTCTTAACGGATCAGAGTAATTTTAATTTAGATTGGACGGACATGGTCTGTCATTATCTCATCATCATCAGGTCTAACCATGGAACTAAAGTAATGTTACTTATGACATGTATATAAACTACGATCATGTCAAGAACTTGCCCAAAACTGCCTTATGATAGATGAGCCATCATGCCCACAATTAATATTCTTATTTGAAGGAAGTGTTCATATGTGTTCAGGCATTATGGATGTTTGTGTGCAGATACCCCAGCAGGGTCGCCAACTGTCCTGAAATTTCTGGACAGTCTGTAAAAATAGGTGACTTTTTCATGTGTCCATAATTTTTTTGGAGGTTGGCGGTACTTGGCTAGATTATCTTGGTGGTAATGATCATTTTACAGTTCAATTCAAATGGAGATAATGCGCTCTTATCAGTATATTGAGCTATAGACATGTATTACTAATAGTGTTTACCGTTCATTATGGTTTTCCAATTTGTCCGTAAAAAATGTAGGGTGTCCATGATTTTTGGATAAGTTGTCCAGAAAAAAAGAAAAATTCTGGTTGGCAACCCTGAGCCCCAGACTTTCCTTTCCTCTTGGTGTCACTCATCTACTGATGTTCATGATCTTGTTGCATACCCCATGTTCTTGTTGCATACTGATAACCTTTTGCCTAAACTTGATATCTGCATAGCAATTCTGTGCTGTGTCTTTTGGGCTTTGTTTCTCTCTTCGGTTGTTTCTCTGATTCCAGTTTGACCAGTTCTAGTTGAAAGCCGGTGGTTGTGAAAATATTTAGCTTCAATGCAGGCCATACTTTCTGGCTGTTAAACGCCCATATACACTCAGCCTTCCCAGCATCATTCGCATGTTTCAGAAAAGACATAGGATTTCTCAAGAGTATCAATCTGCCAAGGTTTCATTGGGGAGTGGATCTCCAAGGCAAGAAATGTTTGCACTTGTTGAAAACTAAAGTAGGCCACACAGTGTATGTGTATCGTGTGGTTCGCAGAGATTTTGGTGTTTGGCTGACCATCTAATGTGTATGATGACTTCCGTACTCTAGTTTAGATGGCAGAAGACATTCAGGTAAAATAGTATGGGTGGTATCCAAACAAATGTTCAGTTTTGGTTGTCTATCACAGGGCCAGCCTCAGGTTTCATTGCACCTGTGTGAGAAGTCCTTTTGACGCCCTCCAACGCACACACCTCTATGACCCCGCTATTATAGGGTACTAAATACACTAAATTAGTAGTATCAATTTTAAAATGTAACTTAATTTAATGGCGAAAAGAATACACAAGTAATGTGTAAAGGGGTTGTCCATAGATATGGCACTGGGAACTAAGCTCGGTCCAAAGGTATGGCATTTGGAACCAAGCTTAATACAGATATCTTTTGCATAGTCGGATTGGCCCTTGCCATATAAGCTAGGAGCTGTAGCTTCACAAAAGAGAATTCCACCACCCATCCTCATGCTGGAAACATATGTGACTACAGGACTGATCAGACAGTTAGTGGCTAAATAAACATTTACATTTAGTGATCTTATAGGTGATGTCTCCTCTGGATCTATTATCTTTTCTTTCCATCTAGTTCAGACCACCACGATGACTTCTCCCTTACACAGCTTTTCTGCAGAGTTTGCTGCCCAGATGTCCTAAAGCTTCTCACTTTACCAACACATCTGCACCTTGTACATGAACAGTATATGAACACAAACTCCTCTTATTGCCCCATGTTGTGCCCAGTCTATAATGGCAACATGCACTGTGAGCCTGAATACAGTCATGCCGCACACTATTTTGTAACTTTCGGGAGTAGCGATTCCCAGCCTTATAACTTACATGGTTTACAGTGGCTATTAATGTCGGCTTTTCTTTCATACCACACGGTGGTAATTAACCACAGTGTTCCCTATCTAAATATTTATGCTGGGAATCTGAGCTGATTTTACTGTCCCCTTATAAGAATGGTGCCCTCTTAGTGTTAAAATATAAAAAAAAGTGATAACTCTCCAGCCCTGTTGCCACGATGAATGGAAAACATACTGTTTTTTTTTTTTTTTTTCCCCAGCAACAAGTGTGATGCAGTGCTGTCTTCACGTTTGCTGAGCTGAGCCAGCTCTCTAGTCTCCTGCCCAGCTAAGCAGGCACAATGACGTCATTGCACCGCGTCTGCTGCTTCAGACAGCGGCAACTGGTCGATGCATGCAAATATTTAATTGCATCTACGTCCTGTGATCAGAGATACAATATAGTACAGGGGCCAGGCTGGGATTACTAAACAGCCCTGGCACACAAATCCCACAACTTTACATATGATATTGCATAAAAATAATGAGCAATGCACACAGCCATGAATCTTGCTTTACTTGGTCATGACCCTATGTAACCTGTTCATAAAAGGGGAACACAGAAATGCTTAATCACGTGGTCTGAGACATGCATTACCTCCCCATAACACCACCTACAGTAATAAAGCTCAAAATACACAATCCGATAATAGCATGCAGCATATAATACCTCCTAGCAGTGCCAAATAAACACTATCATGTAGCACAAAATTCTGCCACAGCAGTAACAAATACCATACTCCATTAAATTGTCTCTTCCCCAATAGCTCCAAATGAATATCCCCATAAAGTACAAAATACCCAGCATTATTGTCCTATCACAATCCCTCCCCCACTGGCAGCAGCATTGTCCCCTTACACCCCCCCCCCCCCCACTCACACTGGCAGCAGCATTGTCTCCTGACAACCCTTTCCTCAATTGTCGGTTGCATTATCGACATTTAAACGTCTCACCTCTCTTGGAGAGGGAAGGCCATGGAGGCTGGAGGGAGAGTGCGTCTTCTGCAGTTCTCCTCCACACTCACAGGTCCTGCACTCTCCTAACCTCAGAACTACACCATTGTCAGTGCAGTTCCATTACTGTTACAGGGAACAGGACCTGTGATTTCATCATAGGTCATTGAGCTTTGTAAAGCCTCTGAAGTGCACTGCTGGGTTGGCATCATCCGTGCAGTTACTGTTTTACCAGTCTGGACCTGGCAGGAGCCCCTGGAAACCAGGTGAATCAACAGGGTGCCTGGCAATTAGGACTGTCTGAGGGGAGCCTATAAACCTTTTGGTTTATAGTAAATTAAAATATTTCAATGTTCCCCCATACAATAACAATTCTGGAACATTTTTCTTAAAATCAGCATTGCAGTTATTCACCTATTCCTCCTGGGAATGTATGAATGTTGATAAATGGTCAATGCCTCTCTACAGTCAAATGTGACATTGTCTGATCGGTGCTGTCAGTGTCAAATGCATAATGGCAGGTTGAAATGAAATGTCTGATGTGAGAGACGTGCAAGATATTACAATGTTTTCTCCTTTCAGCTCTTCATAAACAATGAATTTCAAGATGCAGCCAGCAGGAAGACCTTCCCCACCATCAACCCTTCCACTGGAGAGGTCATCTGTCACGTGGCGGAGGCAGATAAGGTAAGAGAAGTGGCAGATCAGAGAAATCTGTTTAACAGCATTGCATAAGCTGCAAACAGATATCTTCTTCATACAAAAGAGGCCTTGTAGATCTAGAACCACCAGAAACATATCCCATGTGATACATTTTAATCTGTATTACTACCAGTAACGCTGGCACATGGTCAGGAATGTCTGCATGCTAGCAGATGACTGGTATGTAGTCCTGGGGGTTACATTCAGTAATAAATCTGTTACTGATGTTTTCACTGCTAACTGCTATGGAGAGAGGTATGAAAAGATACTGCTGTCTCTGATCTCTCCACCCAAAGCTTCACCAGTTGGCCCCCAGACATTTGGCTCTGGCAGATGCTATTGTGCAGCACTGGCGGAGGTGGCTGGTTCACTTGGGGGATTAAAGGGGTTGTCCAAGTTATGGAAAAAAAAATATAGCACTGTAAATCTGATGGGCAGCAATATATAACTAAGTTCAGCAAGTTTTAGGCAAAAAAAATCTATATTTCCTCATTTCCCTGGTTCTCTTCTGGCCTTTGTTTACATGCAGTAATAACAATCTATGCCCCTCCCCCCTTCTCTGCAAAGGCAATGAATATAAGTGCTGTGAGTACATGTCTGCCTGCTGGGATATTCAGCAGCATGTTGTTTGTGTAGGACTACAAGTCCCAGCTGTACAATGACACTGCTGATACACACAGGAAATTCTCCCTACCTGTTCTTGTACAACTCCTCTATCTCCTTGCCCAGCATTTGTCTCCTCTCACTGCTGCAGCTACTATTTGTTGTAAAGCCTTGAGCCCTCAGTGTGTTCTGGCTGAAGGGGTTAATGTTTTATCTGAAGGAATCCAGGGAGAGAGCAGATAGCAGGAGCCGGCAAAGAAAGGGGGCGTGGCCAGTGACGTCTCGTGTACAGACTGTTATCTGAACTCTCAGGCTTGTACACGAAACATCACAGACCAGGGAGATAAGCTGACATCACAGGTCATGTGACCCTCAGTCAACTCTGAGAAACCAGCAGCTTTAGAAACACAAAGTATATGGGAAAGTTGTTATACCTGACAAGTTAGAAACATATAAAGAACAAAAAAATAACTCGGACAACCCCTTTAATGCCTCCCTGTCTGGTAGACTCTCGGCTGCTGTGGGAACACAGGAGGGGGCACAGACTCCTATCCCTATTATCTGCAGTGTGTGTGACTTATGGTGGCTTTAATAAATAGGAGTCCATATACAGAGATGTGTCTTAGATTATTACAGGCTCTGGGATGTGATTGCGTACAGCACCCTCTCCAGGGACCAGGGGGTGAAAGGCAAGATGCATACAGAGCTGAACTCTTACAGCCTTAGAAGGTTTTTTCACATTTGCATTTTTGTTTTTCACTCCCTGCCTTTCTCTCTCTTAGCGCTTTGGGGGCTTGTTGTGGTTTTTTTTGTTTTTTTGTTTTTTTTTTGTGGGACAAGTTGCACTTTCTAATGCCACCGTTTATTATTGCATACGATGTAGTGAAGAGCTGGAAAAAAAATCAAAATGGGATTAAATTCCGCAACAGGTTTTGTTTTTTACGGCATTGTCTGTGTGGAATTTTCATTCTCTGGGCCAGTATGATTATGGTGATACAGCATATTTATGGTTTATCTTGCATTTTAATACTGGAAAAATATGTAAATTTTTAAAAATGTGTTTTGTTTTTTTTTTGTTTTTTTTGTTTGTTTTTTTTTTTCTTTCCTGACGTATCTAAGCCTCCATCAGTGTAATAGAGCTGTCTTTAACTCGCTCTCTAAGGCCTTGTTCACATTTCCGTTTTCCACGGGCAGCACACATACCAAAAGGGTTGTCTCCTCACAGACAATGGAGGCATATCGCTAGGGTATGCCCTCATTGTCTTATAGGTGTGGTTCCCATGTTGGGACTCTCACCAAAAGGGTTGGCGGGCGCACTGCACATGCGCAGCTGTCCTCCATTCATTTTCCATTGGGCCACTGAAAATAGTTGATCGCTGGCTCGGCTATTTCCATCAGGCCCATAGAAGTGAATGGAAATGGTGGCCTGTCATGCGTGGTGCCCTCCCATTAACTTCTATGGGGATTGCGCTTGGCGGTGGACAGACCAGAGGGTTCCGTTCCCAATATAGGAGCGGGTCCCAGCCATATGCCCCATTGTCTGTGATGAAGCAACACCTTTAATGTTTGTTTCCCCACTGATTGCCAATGACATGCACTACTTTGAACCCTAATGCAGACCAAATACACCCATTGAAGTCTATAGATTCATGAAAAACCACTGATAGATGGCATCCATATTTGGTCCATTTTTCATTGACCACTGGTAGGAGATGCTCTAGAAATTAATTTTCAGCTGAGCAGTGTCTGTGAAATATGGATGACACAGGGAAGACAAACACAAATACGAACACACAGACATCTTCATGGATGAAACCCGCGTGGATTTTCCATTAACGTCAAACAGGTACTGAAATGTGAACGAGGCCTGATGATAACGAGGTTACCCTGCTCTCTCTGTACCAGTCTAAGCAGCACAGCTATGACTACTGCGCTAGTAGCCAAAATGAAAACTGGAGTATTTAAAGTTTTTATTGTATTTTTGTGTAGTTTTAGAAGTCTGTTAAATAAATGACACCCCCCCCCCCCCCAACATGTTTTAAATTATTTTGCTCATGAGTGTATTTGTCAGTTTGTGATGCACTGCTTTTGCGTGTAACCTAGTCCAAACGCACCACCTAACTTTTGGTTACACAGATAATGTGTTTGTGGTGTTTTAACCTTCCCAGTCCATAGACATGTACACTGCTCTCCACTTCTGCTTTCAGCACTACATTCCTGCCTTCTGGTTATGGGATGGTAGCCAACATTTCTGTTTATTTCTTAACATATACAATTTGTGTAATTTTCATCCTAAGTATTCAGTAAGCAAACGTCTAGCCAAGATTTGTGTTAAAGGGAATGTCTGTTTTTCTTACGTTGATGAGCTATCCTCGGGATAGTTCATGAATCTTGTATTGGCATGGGTCCGACTCCTGGCCCTCCCACCGATCACCTGTTAGCTAATCTGCATGAGAAAACCAGGCAACCCATACATAGTAACATGGTTTATAAGGCCGAAAAAAGACATCTGTCCATCCAGTTCGGCCTGTTTTCCTACAAGTTGATCCAGAGGAAGGCAAAAAACCCATGTGAGGTAGAAGCCAATTTTCCCCACTTTAGGGGAAAAAAATTCCTTCCCGACTCCAATCAGACAATCCGAATTACTCCCTGGATCAACGACCCATCTCTAAAAATATTATTACCCTCCAAAAATACATTCAGGCCTCTCTTGAACTCTTTTAGTGAACTTACCATCACCACCTCCTCAGGCAGAGAGTTCCATAGTCTCACTGCTCTTACCGTAAAGAATCCTCTTCTATGTTTGTGTACAAACCTTCTTTCCTCCAGACGCAGAGGATGTCCCCTCGTCACAAGCATATTTAAGCTTTTTCTTTTAGTCAAGCAACACATGCTAGAAATTGGAGGCCCTTTTTAAAATAAAAAAAATAACATAAAAAATAGAAATCCGTACTTGCGGCAGTGAATGTCAAACCAGTCTGAAGCAATGCTTTTGGCAATGGCAGCAATTCATAGGGTTGTGAAATCTACAGAACTGTTTCATCACTCTGTAGTAGTTTGGGGACGAGCCACGAGAAAATCCTTAATTTTTGCTTTTTTGTCTGCTTGGTTTTATTCAATTCACAAATCCCAAATGCAGGAAACTTAATAACTTTTATTTGATTTTTTTTTGTTCTTTCTCTTCTGTCAGCTGCACTTTTCTTTGGAGACGCGTGTAAAAATCATTTCATGGGAATTATTTAAAGCCGTTAAAGGGAGTTATCCAGGATTAGAATATTTTGTGGCACAACCCCTTTAAGCTTTGTGTTGATGATGACTATTTTAGTTATTAAAGGGAACCTGTCATCAACTTTATGCTGGCTGTACTGAGGGCAGCATAAAGTAGTGACAGAAATGCTGATTTCAGCGGTATGTCTCTCTTGAGCTAAAAGTCAGTGGTTGCCGAGAACCAACATCACAAACATTGCAGCCCAGGCCTTGAAAAGAGTCAAATCTACCTGAGAAAAGTCATGGTTATTCCTAATCTCCTGCTCTCCCGCCCATCTGCTGATGACTGGCAGTTCTCTCCTAAAGAGAAAGGGAGAAAACTAGGTAGAAACCTGTCAGTCGTCATCATCAGGGAAAGCAGTCATCAGGCAGGGAAAGCAGGAATTCATGAATAACCATGACTCTTCTCATGAAGATTTGACTTTTTCCAGGCCCAATCTGCAATGTTTGTGATGTTGGTTCTCGGCAACCACTTACCTTTAACTTATAAATGACAGACCGCTGAAATCAACTCACCTGTCTGTACTTTATTCTGCTGTTAGTATAGATAGCATAAAGGTGATGACAGGTTCCCTTTAAGTAAAAAGTTCTCCATGGTATAGGTTCTCACTGATTTATTATTTTGCTATTTTTGGACCAGTGTTTTTGTTGGGCTTTACTTTGTCCAGAGGTCCTCTGTTTGCTTTCCCTTATTCTTAATCAATCTAGGATCCTTACTATAAGGCCTCATGCACATGGCCGTGGCCTGTATTGTGTGTGTGTGTGTGTGTTATATATATATATATATATATATTTTTTTTGATGCAGAATTGGACCATCAGATGACTGAGTCTGAATCCATCGTGGCAGCCGCAGAGATGGTGCCCGTGCATTGGGGACCGTAAATTAGGGTCCCAAATGCACGGAACGGCCGAACTGCCATTGCAAGAAGCCTAAGATGGAGTAAAGCCACCTACATGTCTATTCCAGCATTATGCCGGTTTGCACAGTTTCTACTACTGCAAGACCCACCAGCCCACTGTTGCTGTGGTTTAGGAATAACAGACGAACGACATAAGAAAAGAGTATAGGGAATGCAAGTATTTACTTAAATAGTCAAAATCAGGAGAGATGACAGGTCCTCTTTAAACCCTTTGTGATGAAAGGATTGAATTTTTTTTGATTGGCCAAGGGTTACCAAAAGCCCAAAGCAACCATTGAATTGCTCCATTAGGGTTGCCATCATCCTGAGTGTTAAGATTATTTCCATTTGAACAATGTTTGAGGCTTAAAGATAAATGTTTAATATGTACAATTCAATAAGATCTACCATATGGAAGAGATTACATATGATTGAAAGTGTCTTGTTGCTAATGAATATTCAGGGTAAATATTTATAATTACACTGACGAGCAAACAATGTTTTGAACTTTTGACTTTCAGGCTCCATATCTCACCATCCACTACAGTTTCAAACGTGACACTACATCACTTTATAGACAATCATCTTGGCTATCTCATACCTAAATTGGACTTGCAACTATTTAGCATATGATTAGTTATGCAGATTCTTGTCATGTAAGGCTACTTTCACACTTGCGTTTTATAATTCCGGTATTGAGTTCCGTCATAGAGGCTCAATACCGGAATAAAACGCTTCAGTTTTGTCCCCATTCATTGTCAATGGGGACAAAACTGAACTGAAGACAATGGAATGCTCCTAAAAGCATTCCGTTCCGTCTTCAGACCGGAGAGCAAACCGCAGCATGCTGACGGATCTGTCATGACCCCCAATGAAAGTGAATGGGGATGGATCCGTTCAGTGTGACACAATGGTAAACGGATCCGTCCTCCATTGACTTTCAATGGAGTTCATGACGGATCCGTCACCTCCACACATTCAGACGTATACACACCTACAAATACACATACATACTTACATGCTCCCGGCAGGTCTTCTCAGCGCAGGAGGAGCAGGACGGCGCGCACATAGGACGATTCCCTACAGCGCCCTCTGCGTGCGCCGGGTGGAATCGTCCTATGTGTGCGCTGTGGAGACCTGCCGGGAGCATGTAAGTATGTATTTGTATGTGTATATGTTTGTGTCTGTACTGTGTGACATGTGTGGGGCCGGAGCGCGGTACCCGGCACCCTTCACCTGCTGGATCCGTGCTGCCGCTAATGTGAAAGAGGCCTAACTGCATTGTTACCGTCTTGCTCCTGGTGGTGGAAGAATCTTTCGTATACTACAAATTACAACCTGTTCTCACATTCCCTAATAGCTCAGTGTTTTATTAGGTTGATTCCCAAGTGAAAGGTCACTGGTTTGAATCCAGGAGCCACCATAAAGAAGATTTCCCAAGAAAAGAGAAACTGCATCATCAAGCTTAAAGTATTTTGACCAAGAAAATTGCCAAACTGCCTCATGTGAGTACCATGACAGATGGAAGAATATGAAATGAAGACTGTCCATCCATTCCAAAGCCAAGAGGCGAACTTCCAGGCAAAATATTGTAGTCAACAATCTGCTCATCACAAGGTCTATCAGTTCTGGTGCGACAAACACGGCAGTGGAGGGGTGGCTCGTATGCTTTGTAATTGTGAGATTACAAGATGTCCATGCAAGCACCATGCAACATATATTACACAAGTGTGGAATGGTGGCCCGAAAAAAAGAGAAGAAGCCTCGAATTCACTATCGTCAAGAAAAGCGTCGGCTTGCAAAAATGTACGAACAATGGACAGTAGAAGATTGGAAACAGGTTATTTGGAACGATGAGATGACAGTCAATAGACTGGGCTCTGATGGGTGCAAATGGGTCTGGAAGAAATAAGCGAAAAGGTGGCTAACTGATCAAGAAATTGAAGGAACTGTCAAGTTCAGTGGAGGAAACCTGATGATATGATGTTGTTTCATAGGCAAAGGCGTTGCATACTTGACCACGATCGGTGATGGTCTCAATGCCAAGCTATATGTACCCAATTGAATCGACCAGTATGCAACATTAGGAACAAGTAGAAGAGACCTGGGAACAGGTTTTAGTTGAGACATGCTTGAATCTGATCAAGAGCATGCCCAGAAGGATTCGGGCAAGTGTTGAAAGCCAAACCATAAGCTAAGTGGTTGCAAGTCCAGTTTATGTATGAGATAGCTAAGATGATTGTCTATAAAATGATGGTAGTCTCACGTATCGAAGCTGTAGTGGATGGTGAAATATGGAGCCTTAAAGGGAACCTGTCATCTCCGAAACACCCCCTGAACTAGAGTAAGTGTTGTATAGTGTAAGTGATGACAGGGGGTGTTTTGGAGATGACAGGTTCCCTTTAAAGTCAAGAGTTCAAAATATTACCCTTTTGTTCATCAGTGTATTTTCTCTGTAAGGTATTTGAATTTAAGAGACCAATATGTTCAGTCATTTCAATGTAAGGTGTCCTACCTGGCTGCTGCATGCTTATTTATTGAGAGGCAGTTAAAAAAAAAAAAAAAAAAAAAATGTGGGCAATATATATATCTCCATAATCTTTACAAGACCAGCTGGCTGGTGTTTATCACAAGTTAATGACCCTGTTACATGTAATGCTAAGTAGTTTGTGTGATCTGCTTTGTGGTTATTACTATACAGGAAGAATCATACATTCCTTGCTCAAAAGTCAGAGAATGCGACTGGTCTCTAAAAATGTATGAGGAATCTGAGATTCAGATCATATGGCTGAATGTCACAATAGCTTCATTTATTTATTTTTTTTATGGTGACCTTTCCTCTGGATAGGTCTCCAATATCTAATTGCTGGGAGTTTGATACCCTGGATCCCCACCAATTGGCTGTTTGAGAAGGCACTCTTGCATTCAGTAGCACCACAGCCTTTTTGCAACTTTGCCTTGGCATGTTACATCACATTCATTAGTCACATGGCCTAGGTGCAGCTCAGCCCCACTGAAGTCAGTGAGGCTGAGCTTCCATACCAAGCACAGGCGCTATCCATTGAATGACACTGCTTGGTGAACTAAGAGAAGGCCACGGCATTGCTATGAGTGCTGGTGCTTTCTCAAACTGCTAATTGGTGGTGGTCCAGGGTGTCGGACCCCCCATTAATCAGATACTAATGACCTCCAGGTTAGGGTTGAGCTATATATTGGTATCCACGATATACCGTGATATTAGGAAACTGATATTGCCGTTTTTTAATAATTGCGGTATTCAATTACATAATAGGAGCGGATGCATGTGTGCTGAACGCTTCTAAAATGTGCTCTTCCTGCCACCAGCTTACATTCGCGGGTCATTGGCTTCTGCCTCCTGCAAGTGCACTGGAGGGGAGGGGGCTAGCAGGCTCTTTTTTTTTTTTTTTTTTTTTTTTACATTAAACTTTATGTAAACCTGTCATAAACTGGTCTGATGCTTCGTCTTGCTCTGTGCCGCCTCAGGTCTTACTGTGCTCTGCCGCCACCGCCTAATGTCAATACAGTAGTTTGAGTGACATATGACTAGAACAAGTGATCCTGCTGCCATCGGCTGCAAAATTACCAAGACTTTGTACAAACATGACTGCTAACATAACCTCTGGCTGTTTCATAATGATTGCAGTCACTGTCCATGGGGGTGATTTATAGGGGTAGGAATCCTTCAGATTTCAAGTCAGTTTCCTCATGTACTGCTATTTTGGAGGTGGGGAGTGACAGCACCACAGAATGACACCCCCCCCCCCCCCCCCCCCCCCCCCCATACCAGTTGTCCCTTCTAGCCCATTTGGAGCCCTGTCTTCTTTAAAATCCACCAAAGGAGAATTCCTCCACAAACTACCCTAATAGGATCTTACCCTAGTTACGTGGATTGTAAGAGGCATCCCAACACAACCACACATCACCCCACATAGTGTAACGTCTCCTTGTGGCCCCCCCTTACAGTATAATGTCTCCTTGTGGCCCCCCCATACAGTATAACGTCTTTGTGGCCCCCCCTATACAGTATAACGTCTCCTTGTGGCCCCAAGTGTTTTTTTTTTTTCTAAATGGGTATTTATCGCAATATATATCATTATTGCGATAAATTTCTTAATATTGTTATTGTCTGAATATTTTTGATATCGCCCAACCCTACTCCAGGTAGGTCATCAGTATAAAAAATCTCTGAAAAAGCCTTTAAAGGGGTTATCCCATGACGAATGTAAAAAATGAAAATCAGACGTCATAGTACATGACAATCTTTTTAACAAAGTAGAACCAGCCCTGTACCTCACATGAATCCAGAGATCTCCATATTCATTGCTCTGCTAGATTTATATCAAGGGGAGCAACCCCCCCCCCCCTTCCCCCCGGTTGCTAAAATTGAGTAATTTTTTTTTCTTTTGACCACACATGGATAGTGTCTGTGTGCAGTTCGTTGCTCACCTTTTGACTTTAATGGGAGAGTCTTGTGCCAAAATTGGACCAAAATGGAGCATTCTGTCTACAAAAGCGAATGTGAACATCACACATCTTAGGGCGAGTTCACATCTGCATTGGAGTCTCTTTTTGGGGCATTGGAGGCTCAGATTCTATCAGGACTGGACAAGTAAGTCCTGATGCAGGACTTTTTTTGACTGTTAAAAAAAAAAACAAAACAGGACTTCAACCAGAAACTGAACGGACTCCATTGTAGTCAGTAGAATCTGTTCAGCTACATTTGGGTCAGTTATGTGCCCGATCTGGCACTTCCATTATTTCTATTCTGCTACTCTAATGGAGCAGAATGGAAATAACTGTGATGTGTACTGAACGAGCCATTAGTGCGGCCACTTACCCCAGAGCAGACCTCATTCAGTGCACTGCCTAGTAACCACAACCTACAGAGCAGGAGCTGCTTGTTCCCTGTATTGTGTGTTTCTTTAATTAAAACTCGCCCCAGCGTGAATAGTTTTTGATAGACCAGATCTAATTGTGGGTGCTGTTACACCTACTCTTAGAGGCTCTGCTCTTGCTGCAACTGCCTATGTGTAACGGCTCATAGAGGCTCATTTGCATATGTTAAATCTTAATTTTCCTCGTATGAACATGGGACCAACACAGATGCCTTCAGCTGCTAAGTGTACATGTAACAGGTCAGCCAGTGTCATAGGGACGAATCTGCTGACAGATGGACTTTACTAATCGTCCTGTACCTGTACTTCAGTAGGTAACGGTACAGTAGGGGTTTACTGTGACTCTATAACATTATTCCTGTTTAATATAAAAGCCATATATTGGTGTAAATAGCTCAATTAAATCCACTTCCATTACTTCTAATTGGTTCTTGTGTAATTATTGTACCTTGTAGGTGGATGTTGACAAGGCAGTGAAAGCTGCACGAGAAGCTTTTAAGCTGGGATCACCGTGGAGGAGACTGGATGCCTCACAAAGGGGAGTCCTGCTAAATAGGCTGGCAGATCTTATAGAGAGGGACAGGGCTATCCTTGCTGTAAGTACACTAATGATAAAAGAAAGAGTTGGTTAAGTGTTGCCTAATCCATTATTGCAGTATTTCATAAATCCTTGTGGTTGTGTCCTACCTTGGTTTCAAATATGGAATATTCTACGGCACTCGAATTGGCTTATTGAAGTGTGGTGGTTTTTTTTTTTTTTTTTTTTTTTTTTTTTTTTTTTATTGTAGCACAAATTCATGCTTGTATAATCCATTTTGAGTGCCGTGGTATATTCCTTATGGTACTGTGCTTTTTTTCACCTACCACTGGCACCACAACTTTTTAGAGTGCAGGTGTCAACCAATTACCTTGTTTTCAAATATGGACTTTTAATGTAACCCTAAAGCTGTCTCCCCATTACTAGAAGAGAACCTAGCCTTTTATATTAAGAGGTTATTCATCGTGTGGTAGTCTTTTGGTAGACTTGGTTTGCACTTCAACACTGGGTGCTGTCTACTATGGTTCCAACACTGTCAGTTGGTCATGTGACACAAAGAAGGGAAGACCACCACTGCAGCCAGTCATTGGCTGCAGAGGCGTCAATTCTGGTGTTGGCAGCTGAAGTTGCATATGTGCCCTTACCAGATTCCCAGACTTGGACTAAGGGGAAATGAAATTCCCTACGTGCTCTCTGCAGCCAATAAACCAATCAGTGTGTGCTGCACTCCAGGTAAAATTAGAGCTGTCAATACAGTATGCTAGGGGAACAGTGTGTACCTTTTACTCTACTAAACTATTGTAATGCAAGTTGGGATGTTAGCTTCTCCCTTTACAAATTTATTTATTTTTTTTTGTGTAGAATTTGGAAACTCTGGACAATGGAAAGCCCTATGCCATATCATATGCAGTGGATCTGGACCTTGTATTAAAGTGTTTGAGGTAAAAGCCATTTTGGAATTTAGTTGATGCCTACTCATATAATGTACTTTAACTGTATAGACTGGCCAACGTCCCTTCTTGAATAGACAACCCAAACTGCTACGCCCTCTATATCAGAGATGAGGCACCTCTCTGAACAGTCTTAATAAATGTGCCCCATACTCCCCACCTAACCCCAACAATTTTCAGGGCTGCCACTCTAGTGGCGACAAAAGCCGTATATTGCTCGTGACCACTGTGGCAAACTGGTGGCCTCAATGGTCTGTACCAAAAGACTGCCATGTCATAACGGCTGCATCACCACTGCAACCTTTGAACGCAGAGGTGAGGACCAGAGCAACAGCATTGGATATTGTGGGGGATTAAAGGGGTTTTCCGAGACTTAAATACTTAATATGCACAGAATGGCAGAGTATCTGTAAGGGATCATGTTTAGCCTGCCACTAGTGCTCCAAGGTTAGTCTTCATGTTCTATTTCAGGTATTATGCTGGGTGGGCCGACAAATGGCATGGAAAAACCATTCCAATTGATGGAGACTATTTTACCTACACCAGACATGAACCAGTTGGAGTTTGTGCACAGATCATACCGGTAAGCCTTCTATGGTCCCACTTGTCGTGAACGTGCTTTACAACATAATAGAACCTGAAAGCAAATATAATAAACCTTTTACTACAACAGTACTGGTCACGTTCGGTCAACAGAGCTAATTTATATTCTTTCTTGCAGTGGAATTTCCCTCTTCTGATGCTTGCCTGGAAATTTGGCCCAGCACTGGCTACTGGGAATGTCATCGTCATGAAGGTTGCTGAGCAGACACCCCTCACCGCTCTTCATGTTGCCAGCTTGGTGAAGGAGGTAACGTTGTCTTGGGCTCAGTTTCCTTGCCTTTTCTCTCACATGCACATGGCCAATTCATGTTTGCTTTAGTCCTACAATAGGCTCACTACAGAGGCAAGCTCTTTCAGAGGAACATGAACTTGTACATGATTGACCTTTGATTTTAAACATTTAACTCAGTACAGCTTGTGTAAACCTATAGAGGGATAAAGGTGGAGATATCTTCTTTCTATGAAGTGACTTTTTCCTAGTGAACAACTATGAGGGGCGCCTAGGGAAAAGCTGCCCTTGGTGGCTAATAAGTAGTAATAAGCAGTATAAATTACCTGTATGTTCAGTAGACCTAGTAATGGGCTTACAGTCCAATATGGGTTTACATTATAGATGACAAATTGGATTAGATTTATCTATTAAACCAATTAACAGTTTCCGAAAGAAGCTTGTTTGTATGGTCAGAGGATTAGCACAGAAATAGTCCTGGAAGTCGGTCATTTGACTACACAATCTAGTAATATTTCTCTTCATTCTCAACTAATTTAGAACAAGACCATTTTAGCCCTGGATTGTCCTACTTGTAGTATGTATATGAGCATATCTAGCTGCAGATGGATGACTGTGTTCATCACACAATAGATTTATACTGAACCAGTTTAATAAATTCTTATAATTTCTAATGTCTGGAATAATCTGATTAACGTATTGTATCTTCTTTCAGGCTGGGTTCCCTCCAGGAGTGGTTAATATCGTCCCTGGCATGGGTCCCACAGCAGGTGCTGCCCTTTCTTCTCACATGGATGTGGACAAAGTTGCTTTCACTGGCTCTACAGAGGTAAAATCACCATCACCTATAAGTGCTGCCTCATGTGCAGGTTTCTTGATGCAGTTTTTGAACAGGAGTGGATTCAAAAAGAAGTTGTATTGTACCTGTCCTTGATATTTATTCTTTTATAATCCACTCCTGATTAAAAAAAAATATGAATGTGTGGCTGAATCCTTTTGTGGAAGCTCTTAAAGGTGTTCTCCAAGGTTTTCATATTTTGATATATCCTCAGGATAGGTAATAGATATCAGATTGGTGGGGTCCGACTTTCAGCAGCCCCAATTATCAGCTGTTTGAGGAAGCTGTGACACTCATAGGGGCTCTAGTGAGCGCCACCGCGTTGTCCCAGCTTACCAAGCACAATGCCATCCATTGGATAGCAGCCGTGCTTGGTATCACAGCTCAGCCCCATTCACTTGAATGCGACTGAGCCATGCGACTGATGAACATGACATCATATGGTCAAGGAAGAGGCCTAAGTGCTCAAGGAGTGCCACAGTGTGTTCATACAGCTGATCGGCAGGGGTACCGGAAGTCAGACCTCTGCCAATTTTATATTGATGATGATCTTCTGAGTAGGTCATAAATATTAAAATCCTGAAAATGCTTTTAACTGAACAATTGAGCTTGATAAATGTTATAGCGGCATGCAAAATTAAATTTTTACCACAATGTAATTGTAACAGTGACCTATTACTCCATATTCATGACCATTTTAGTATGTGGTCTTCCTGGGCCTGCCAGAACAAGGCCTTACTATATGATTAAAGGGGTTCTCCCATGAACAATGTAAAAAATGAAAATCAGACATCATATAGTAGATGACAATCTTTTTCTAACAAAGCTAGAACCAGCCCTGTACCTCACATGGACCCAGAGATGTCCCCATTAATTGCTCTGTTAGATTTATATCAAGCTGACAGCTCAAGGGGAGTGTCTTTTCTGCTCCAGCTAAAAAGGCGTGTCCATGATCTCCCTATCACAGCTCAGGAGGCATTTGAGAAATGAAACTGAGCATGTGCGGTCAGGTCAAAGAAATAAGAAATTAAGTGGAACTATACATATATATTTTACTGAATAACTCAGTAGCTATACAGAATTTTTAATTACATGCAATTACAAAAGTCTTCAGATCCAGGTGCTGGTTTGAAAACTGTAGAATATTTTTTGTGGGACAACCCCCTTTTAAGTCAGTAATTCTGTATTTCGTTAGCAGTCTTTACAGGCTTAAACATGTTGTAAAATTACTTATTATTTGGATTGTGCTTTTATCTTAAACAATTTTTAAAGAATTGTTGGTAATATTTTTAATTTTTCATGCCCGTATCTATATTTAAAAAAAAAAAAAAACACAAAATCATGCAGTTTTCACACTGACCACTAAGGCTAATAGGCGCCACATCTTGGTCTGTACAGATCATATATGCTTATCACAGGCAGGATTGTAAAAACAGATAGCAACCATACTATTAATGATTGTCAGAGATTATGTACTCCTTGTTTGTACAATGACCTCTGCACAGGTCACAGAACATGCCTAGAAAACTCTTCCATAGAAATCAATGAGGTCCCCTCCTGTCCATTGTGTCTATGGACAATGTGGCTACTGTAAAGCATCTGTCTAAATGCTGTTAAGAACAGCTCAGGCAAGATGGACACCCCCATAATTATGTTCGGGAAAGAGAATACAAAAATCTGCAATCAAAAAATTAAAAACAGATTAGAAATATATGTCACGATCTGGTTTTAACTAACCAGAAAAAAGATTCAGTGACATTACCTTTCATTGCTTTCCAATATTGTATTTACCTGTAGTGCAGAAGCTCCTTAAGTTGTTGAGGGCTTTAAGACCATCTGCACAATGTGATTTGGACTAGGCTTTTTTATAACGAAGGACAATCCTGTTATCCTTTGAGCCTTTTACAGGGTTTATCACTCATGGCTGTTGTTAGCCTCTAGAATATGTTAAGCATGGTAATGCAATGTGTAAGTCAAGTCGATGAAGAGGAAATGACCTGTGCCCTTGCACAGAAGATGTGGAAATAGAAATGTTAGTACATCACTAAAAGGGGTTATCTAGCGGGCACTGCACACAGGAAATTGTAGGAGATGATAGATCAGCCAATCGCTGCCCACAACTGTGACCCTCCTCAGCCATTGATTGGTGGTCCTCTTCTGGCATTTCCTGTGTGTCCAGACTGACCCTGGAAAGAGACGTCTGCAGGAACTTGGTAGGAATCTAAATGGGAGCAGTGAGGAATCGGTGAAGGAGAGTGTAGAATATTAAACTGCTCTGTGCTGTTTAATTTTTATTGTGTATGACTGGACTATATTAGCTACTTGTTCTATTTATTCTTCAAGTGCGCTGCAGTTCATATCTAGAGTTTTTGTGTACCAAAGGTTGTCATAGCTGGTAACTTTGTCCATACACCATATACTTATTGGCATCTGGCCATTTGACTATTTGGCCCCCATCCTAATAGAATCTAGTGTTCAGAGACCTTCCATCTTGTCAAACTGCATTTATGAAGGCTCCAGACATGCTCCTTTTTTTCAGCTTGGAGAACATTTTGCAGGAATGTTTAGACTGAAAATCTCAAACCTCTGTCAGTCCTCCCATGATATGGACTATCCTGGATGCATACAAAATTCCAGGAACTGTGCAGTTCTAGATTATCTCTGTGGGCTATCTGTTCTCAGGATAACCCAGAAACTGCACCCATCATTTCTAAATAGTTCAATTGTGTATTTTTCAATACATAGAAAATATGGAGACTGTTCTAGATGAATTGTACTGTATGTAATACTGTTCTGCAGGTGGGCCGTTTAATCCAGCAAGCAGCTGGGAAATCCAACCTGAAGAAGGTAACCCTTGAGCTTGGAGGAAAGAGCCCCAACATCATATTCTCAGATGCTGACTGTAAGTGTCTAAATCATCACTTCCCATCTTTAAAATAAATAACTAGTTTATATTCAATTAATTTGTAAATCAGTTCCCAGTTTCTGAATTATGAAATAAATAATCTGGACAAAGTATAGTGCCTGATAAACCCTTAACACGTTTGCTGCAATACCCATAGATCATTTGAAAGTGCAGACCTGGCATATAGTGAAAATGCCATCCAGACTTTTTACATTGCACCTTCATACAATTTTGCATCAAACTAACATCGTTTTAAAAAAAAAAAAAAAAAAAAGCAAATTTGATCTGTCTACAATTCTGACCAAGAAACGCTTGATAAGCAGAAGACCTAAAAGATGTGCATAGATTGGTGTGTATGCCTGTATCCACATGTGTAAAGGAGAACCCTGCACTCAGTGTTTCCCGTGTATACACTCACCGGCCACTTTATTAGGTACACCTGTCCAACTGCTCGTTAACACTTAATTTCTAATCAGCCAATCACATGGCGGCAACTCAGTGCATTTAGGCATGTAGACATGGTCAAGACAATCTCCTGCAGTTCAAACCGAGCATCAGTATGGGGAAGAAAGGTGATTTGAGTGCCTTTGAACGTGGCATGGTTGTTGGTGCCAGAAGGGCTGGTCTGAGTATTTCAGAAACTGCTGATCTACTGGGATTTTCACGCACAACCATCTCTAGGGTTTACAGAGAATGGTCCGAAAAAGAAAAAACATCCAGTGAGCGGCAGTTCTGTGGGCGGAAATGCCTTGTTGATGCCAGAGGTCAGAGGAGAATGGGCAGACTGGTTCGAGCTGATAGAAAGGCAACAGTGACTCAAATTGCCACCCGTTACAACCAAGGTAGGCAGAAGAGCATCTCTGAACGCACAGTACGTCGAACTTTGAGGCAGATGGGCTACAGCAGCAGAAGACCACACCGGGTGCCACTCCTTTCAGCTAAGAACAGGAAACTGAGGCTACAATTTGCACAAGCTCATCGAAATTGGACAGTAGAAGATTGGAAAAACGTTGCCTGGTCTGATGAGTCTCGATTTCTGCTGCGACATTCGGATGGTAGGGTCAGAATTTGGCGTCAACAACATGAAAGCATGGATCCATCCTGCCTTGTATCAACGGTTCAAGCTGGTGGTGGTGGTGTCATGGTGTGGGGAATATTTTCTTGGCACTCTTTGGGCCCCTTGGTACCAATTGAGCATCGTTGCAACGCCACAGCCTACCTGAGTATTGTTGCTGACCATGTCCATCCCTTTATGACCACAATGTACCCAACATCTGATGGCTACTTTCAGCAGGATAATGCGCCATGTCATAAAGCTGGAATCATCTCAGACTGGTTTCTTGAACATGACAATGAGTTCACTGTACTCAAATGGCCTCCACAGTCACCAGATCTCAATCCAATAGAGCATCTTTGGGATGTGGTGGAACGGGAGATTCGCACAAATCTGCGGCAACTGTGTGATGCCATCATGTCAATATGGACCAAAATCTCTGAGGAATGCTTCCAGCACCTTGTTGAATCTATGCCACGAAGAATTGAGGCAGTTCTGAAGGCAAAAGGGGGTCCAACCCGTTACTAGCATGGTGTACCTAATAAAGTGGCCGGTGAGTGTATGTGTGAGATCCAACTACTTTTTTCCTTGTAGCTTACATTTATACTCTTATCAAACTGGTGTAAAGGAAAACTGGCTTAGATGCCCCTAGCAACCAATCAGATTCCACCTTTAATTTTTGACTGCTCCTTTGGAAAATGAAAGGAGGAATCTGATTGGTTGCCATGGGGAACTAAGCCAGATCTACTTTACACCAGTTTGATAAACGACCCCATATATGTATTCATGATAGTGCCCCTTTAGTGCCACCTCCAGTGCTAATTGATTATAATCGTGACAATCCACTATCTATAGAAACACCTTGCCTGTTCTGTGTCCAAAAAAATAGACAGATGTTTTTCACATTTGAATTTTTTCTTTGTTCTGCACAGTGGACTGGGCTGTGGAGCAGGCACATTTTGCCCTGTTCTTTAACCAAGGACAGTGCTGCTGTGCTGGCTCTCGCACATACGTTCAGGAGGATATCTACAACGAATTTGTGGAGAGGAGTGTCCACCGCGCCAAGAACAGAATTGTGGGGAATCCGTTTGACTTCAAAACTGAACAAGGACCCCAGGTGAAATGATTAACACAGTGTATTTATTAAAAGGGTGTTCCAGTGGAAAAAATAGGTTTGGATGCATGAGGAGGAAGAAACACTCAGCTGAGTGCTCTCTCTTCTTGTTGCTGAAGACACCCTCCATAAAAAGTCTGAGAGGGCGTCTTCAGCAGCAAGAAGAATTGGCTCTCCTTATTTTAGTGATTTTGGAGGGGGTCTCCAGTAGTGCTTAAAGTAGTGACAGATGCTCTGATTTCAGTGGTGTGTCAATGATGAGCTAAAAGTATGTATCTGCTGAGAAACAGCATCATAATCCATGCAGCCCGGGCCTGGAAAAGAGTCACGAATGCCTAAGGAGTCATAGTTTATACGTAAACTTCTCCTCCCACCCACCTGCTGCTGATAGTCAGTTCTCTCCAAAGGAAACATGACTCTTCTCAGGTAGATTTGACTCTTTTCCAGGCCCGGACTGCAATGATTGTGATGCTGGTTCTCGGCAACCAATTACTATTAGCTCATGAATGACATAAGTCTGAAATCAGCATGTCTGTCACTACTTTATACTGCACTCAGTGAGGGCAGCATAAAATTCAAAACATGTTCCCTTTAAAACTTTAGGCCATGCATACATACTGTATAAATTGCTAATGCCAAGGTTGTAATTTGGAACAGGCTTGCAACAGAAAAGAGCGTGCTCAAATTTAAAATCTGCACCTTGCTTTCGTCTGAAATTTCTTCTGCAGAATAGGATTTGTTAAATGTAAAACTTTATTAATTTTACTGCAGTTTTCCTACCCCAAAATCTGCAGGAAACTGCCACGTAGGAACATAAACTTAGGCATAGCCCTGTGCTCAGAACTGGTATGACACCTTTTGTTTCTTAAATATATATAAAAAGCAAAGATTAAGGGAGCACCATCAAAAACTGAGTAAGCGGAGTTCAGAAGTCATATGCATACCAACATAGATAAAATATAAGAATATCGAACCACAGCACATCCAATCGGTATGGCTCAATGTATGTAAGGCGCACAACTTTTTCTTTTTCTCTTAAATCCATTTTAGATTATTTTTGGAATGGGACCATTCTGTGTCTAATTCATACTAATTTCCAATCAAATGATGATTTTACCTTTCAGGTGGATGAGGAACAGTTTAAAAAGATCTTGGGCTATATCAAATCTGGAAAACAAGAAGGTGCCAAGTTGCTGTGTGGTGGGAACCCTGCTGCAGACCGCGGCTACTTTATTCAACCAACGGTTTTTGGAGATGTGTCTGACAATATGACCATTGCTAAAGAGGAGGTAAAAGCTTTTTTTTTTTTTTTTTTTTTTTTTTTTTTGTTCTCTATATACCAACAGTATATTGAATACATTCAACCATTTAAGTCTCTCTGCACTCTGGTGTTACAGTCCTTTACAGTATCTATATATCTATAGATTGTACTGGATCAGCACTTGTTCTTCCTGTGAGATCAAGAAAACATTTCCCAAAGCAAGACCCAATTATTCCTAGCCCTAAATATATAAAGCTGTAATACAGTTTAGCACTGTGCCTTAGATGACGCATGTATTTGTAAATTGGTTTCAATCCATAGGTAGGCCCTTCAATGGAAAAAAAATATAATCTTTTATATTTTGCTGGTAAAACGCATCCATGTGTCATCTTTCTTTTTTTGACAGATTTTTGGACCAGTAATGCAAATTTTAAAATTTAAAACCATTGAAGATGTTATTGAGAGGGCAAACAGCTCAATGTATGGTCTGGCTGCAGCAGTGTTCACAAAGGATATCGATAAAGCTAACTATGTGTCCCAGTCCCTGCGAGCTGGAACAGTTTGGTAAGTTTGCTTTGCCCAGACAAACCTACTCAAAAAGGATTAATTAATGTCCCCATCTAATGAAGAATGTGTCTGCCCCACCTCTCCTCCATTGTGCAGTGCATCACTGGGAATAAGCATTCTTACTATTGATATCTGATTTCCATTCCAGCTAGGAAATGTGAAGTTGTTCAGTTTTTTCCACGCGGATGCAATGTGTTTTGATGCGTTTTTCACGTGCGTGATAAACTGAAGATTTACAAACTATGTCTCTTAGCAACCATCAGTGAAAAATGCATTGCATCCGTACCTGCTTCTGCATGCAATCCATTTTTCACTGAAGCCCTATTCACTCCTATGAAGCCAGGGCGCGGAATATAGAACTTGCTTCATTTTTCATGCAACGAAGAACTAATGCGTGGGAAAAAAACTGATCATGTACACAGACCTATTGAAATCAATGGGTCAGGATTCAGTGCGGGTGCTATGTGTTCACATCATGCATTGTATCCACACAGAAAACTCACTCATGTGAAAGGGGCCTAACTCTCAAACTTATTTAGATATTTTTGTCATGATTGTTTCATTCATATTCCAGCTCATCCCAGTCCCTGGCACATAAACTTCCAAATGGGGTCATGTACGCTGCTGCAGCTAATCATTGGTGATGGGTCCCCTATCAGCACTTAACCCAGAGTGATGTCATTTGCAGACAGGTCACTTCTGAGGGCAGTGATTGGCTGCAGCGGCACATGTTCCCCGGTCTGGAAGTTTATGTTCCAGGGACTGGAAGGAGCCAAACCCTCAACATTGTCCTGGAGTTTTGCTGTGGGTTTTGTTTTTCTCCCATTCTTTGAACTTTGACTTTCAAACCATTTTAACCTTGCTTGTATTAGACTGTTTTATGGGTGTCCTTTTTCAGGGTCAACTGCTATGACGTCTTTGGAGCTCAAGCACCATTTGGAGGTTATAAAGCTTCTGGCACAGGAAGAGAGCTCGGGGAGTATGGCTTGGAGGCATACACAGAAGTGAAAAATGTGAGTCCAGCAATTAGTATAACTTCTATGGGCAGCAGTAACGCTTTTTCTGATACAATTTTGATGTTCTCCTCCCATTGTTAAACCTCTGCTCACACCACAACCTCTACTCTAAAGTTTCTTCTAAATTGCTTCATGCAGAATTTCAAGCAATGTCCAACTTGTCTTTATCTTTTTACAGGTGACCATTAAAATTCCTCAGAAGAATTCATAAAAGTCTTAAAGTCACAAGATTCAGGATTTGCTTCTTCTAGCAATGTGAAGCTGACTTAGCAGTTTTTCAGGATAATGACACATAAAATGTATAGTCTTTAACATTTTGCTAAATGGAACAAAGTTCCTCTACTTGTTTGTTTTTCCTGTGATGTAAGTGTGTTTTATAAGGTGCATTCATATGGGACATTCTGCGCTAAAAACTGCATTAAACACTGCATGGCTTTCCCTTGAGCTGATGTGGCTTTCAACCATTTCGCTTATACTGTTGAGGCTCTTAATTTCAATGTTCTTTGTCTGTGCAAGCCAACAACCACGGCAACTTGCGGTAGAATTACATATGGGTGTTTTTTGAAAAACGTTCCATGTAAATGCATCCTTAGACTATTAGTTGTTTTTAACAACTAATGGTGGTGGTGTTGCTGCGCCCCATTTATTCAATGTAAGATTGTGCAGTAAGTAGAACACTCAGTACTTATTTCTCTAAAGCGTTGTACAAGGTTTTCAGATGACTTTCTGCTCTTCATTCTGAGCAACTATATTGTTGAAATAAAGTTCATTTAACAACTGACTTTGAGGATTTTTTTTTTTTTTCCTAAACTGACTTCTGGGTTCTTTCCACCAAGAGGTATTACTGTAGAAGTATGAGCGGCCTCATACTCTGCCTCTAATGCCACCAGGTAGAAGGTAGATATCCGTGTTAAACCCTATAAATAGGCCTTGAGACACTCCTTGGATAATAAATGCTTATTTATTATTAGCTTCTCATCTGCAGACAGCTGGCTGGGGGTGATTACCTCTTATCAGTGCAGAGCTCATTTGATTACCTTCTTCCCAGAATTCCCAGAGGAGCGTTGCCTGGCCATAAGAGTCCTTACACCATTTAGGAGCTCTCCATAAGGAGATCTAGTGGCCTCATACTGATATTCTGAGCAGATATGTCCAAGTTGGGGCAAGCAGTAGATTTGTGCATCAGTACACCCCTTTCTTTCGTAGTACCTTCACTTTGAGAGAATCCAAGAGAAGCCATTAACCAGTGATATCCTTTTTCAAAGGCAGAATTATTTTTATTAGAGATGAGGAGGACGGAAGCGGCTGCCTGCGCCCATGCGAGCGCAGGGGAGCCGAGCGGTACAGTGCTCGATACGAGCACGTTCGCTCATCTCTAATTTTTATTTTCTTATTTTACCAAAATCCATGCCAAATGATGATATAACTGTGGGATCGTTGTGTGTTTAGCTCCATTTACATGAAACAATCTTTGACATGCATGTGTTGAAACTATAGTTTAATGCGATGGTTCTGTTTTATTTGCATTTCTGCACATAGGATGACACAACAAACAAGTTGGGTGACTGTCACCATGTCTACACGGGGCACAATCGGCTGAACGAACATTTGTATGAATGGCCATCCCCATTCATTGGCCTGTGTATAAAGAGAGAACCCTTACAGTTCTGTAATTGACATAATGCTGTCAGTGTTATCCAATACATTCCAGACCTCTAAGGGTTACATAGGATCATAAATCAATATGTCAGTTAATATAATTGAATATAATGCTATACAACCCAGTCAGGACGGGAGCTGCTGCATACTCGCACTGCGAGTCCGGAGCATAGAACTTGCTTGTCTGAAAGGCGCCTTAGACCCTGGGACACAATTTTCTGCTACAATAGGTGGTGTTACCACAAAGCAGATAGTCTTGCATATTACTATTATTATTACTGTTATTACTATTTATTTTTTTGTGGGGCTCACAGTTTTAAGAAAGTGCAGAAGACTAATCAGTAACAAAAAAAAAAATGCATACAAGACAAAAGGGCACTCTATTGGCCTCTATCAGGATTCATTTCACGTACCAGAAGCTTTCCCAAGACATACAACTAACATAAGGGAAAATGGCAGTAAATATAGAAAAAAATTTGCAGCACCATTGCGGTACAGGACACAGGGTACATGGAAAGGTGACTGCTGTTTTGCGTACTTGTGCTTCCAGTGGGCCTTGGATGCAAGGCCCAGAGGAAGAGAATGTGCTAAACGGCTGTTGCCTTTGCATTTTCCCTGTGTCCTGTACCGCAATGGTGCTTTTAATCAGTATTTTGAAAAAAAGATGAGTATTATTATTATTATTATTATTATTATTTTTTTTTTTTTTCTTTCCCATGTTTACTGCCATTTACTATGCCGACATTGCGCTGAGCACCTATACCGCTGTTTTTGTGCACACTCTCCAGGTCCAGGTGAATGTGGTGGGAGTTGTTGCTGTGCAGATTCTTGCGTTACAGTGTGGCAGTGCCGCTCAATGTCTCTACTCTTGCTGATAAATTAAAATGCAATGTGAAGAGAATAATAAAAGAATTATGAGATTGTGTGCAGAACAGGAACATGATTAGATTGCATGTATAACTGAGTAATCGGGCAGAAAGACTGATAATGGGTTGTGTGATAATGTGACGTTAGCAGGATGTTTTGTACCTCATCCACAGTAATTGTATATTTGATAAATTATCATAGTGCTACAAAGAAATGTGATTACATGAAAGCCCCTCTAGTTATAATTATCTCATTAAGGTCAGTCGATTCATGAAGCTTATTTGCCTCTATCCGAACATGAAAACAAGTTGGCGACTTCCTCCCGGTGGATTTTTGTCTCCCTCTTGGTAGTCTGCAATATGGGTGAAATCCTGCAGACTGTCCTGTAATGCAGGGGTAGGCCAAGATCTACTACAGTAATACAGAACTTAACTTGCCTACCAGAATACCCTTTTATCTCCTATCCAACAGATCAGTGGGGTCCTACCACTGGGACCCCCACCGATTGCGAGAATGGGGTCCCCCCCGTACCTCCTGCTGCTCCCCTTGAAATGACGAGCGGCTGGTTCCAGAGTTCTGGAGACAGACTCTGCTATCTCCGGAACTCATAGAAATGAATGTAGCAGCCACATGCATGTGCGAATGGCTGCTCTGGTCATTTCAGGGGAGCTGCAGGAGGTACGGGGCCTGTGTTCTTGTAATCGGTGTGGGTCCTGTCAATAGGGGATAACTTTTACCTACCGGAATACCCCCTTTTTAATTTATTTAGTCCATGATAGAAATGCCCTGTTCTCATACACAAGATATAAGACCTTATAAGGTGCTCACTATTTGGAAAGTATTATGGTTTTGACAAAAACAGTTTTACAGTTTTTACATGATTGTGTGTGTGTTTTTTTTTTTTTATTTTTTTTTTTTTAAGGAGTCTGTTTTAAAAAAAAAAAAAAAAAAAAAACGTCCATCTGAACTAGATCACAGAAGAACCTTTTCATTGTATAAGAGGAGCGAAAGATGTGTTGGTTAGCTGTGGTCCCCAGTGACTCCTAGTTGAACTACGAGAATGACTATGCTGCACACTGACCACAAGACCGCTCTGTGAAAATCTGATCTAAGGTGTTGGACATTATTTGGTTGTTGTTACATGCAGTTGTTAGGGTGTACAAAGTTACAATATTAACTGGTTCCAGGATGACCATTGTATGTTGAAACCATTGTAAGTTGAGTAATTGGTTCCAAAGCCCCAAAATGTCATCCAAGATAACAGAAAATGAAGATTTAAGAAAAATAAGCAGATGACTAAAACAGATAAAACATGTCCTTACATATAACAGTCAGGAATAGCTGCTAACTAGCAACTAATACAGTTATTTTACCAGAGAGGTGGCCATGATTGGTTGGATCTAAGTCTGAGATATTGTACGTTGAGTCTAGTTTCAACTTACAATGGTCTTTTCTCACCCATCATATGTTGAAAATATTGTATCTTGAGGGATCACTGTACATGTTTGTGCCAAACAATTTAACGTGTTACTATTGATGGAAACACAGACCACAGAACAAGAAGCCACATCATCTATTTGCCATTTGACTTAAAGTGGTGTTGTCCAAACTAACAGCCTTCACAGACCAGCCATGAAAGACAAGTTGTTTAGAAACCTAAAATCTAAATTGTATGGCCAGCATAAGGCATTGATCTACTGTTTTCCTTCCTATAATGCCAAGATTTATTTTTTGCACTATTGATGGCCCCCCAAAAAAAATCAGAGACAGTGATTTTTACGCTGGTCTTAGATTGTCCCCTGTGCTACCATATCATTTGGCTTGTTTAGCGCATCTACAGTAGCCATGGAGAAAAATAAAATGCTACATTCCCTGACTGGAGTCCTTTTTCACCAATATTTACACCTGGAAACAGGGGTTAATGTTAGTATATTTGCCGGGATCCATGTCCCAGCCCCTACGACTCCAAAGTGGTAAACACTGTGAAAAACGAATGAAGGATGCACGGCGCGGGATTTCGGGCACGGACAGGGCCAACAACAGACAGAGTGAGCTGCCTGGCCCTGTCAATCAACAGACAGGAGGCGTTATTAGAGGTGGGGAAACGGCGACTCTAGAAGCAGGGTTATCCCCCCCCCCCCCGCTGTAAGGGAGCTAATTTACATATTATAAAAGTATGATTTCCACAAAACTGGGGACAGTATGAATAATATAATTAACATATTTGCACATTGCAAATGTCAACCTTTTTTATAGGGTAGAAACTAGAGATGAGCGAACGTGCTCGTAACGAGCACTGTAGCGCTCGGCTCCCCTGCGCTCGCTTGGGCGCAGGCATCCGGATTCGTCCCCCTCACCCGACGGATCCGGATGCCTGCGCCCATGCGAGCGCAGGGGAGCCGAGCGCTACAGTGCTCGTTACGTAGAAACTGATGACAGAAACCCTTTAAGTGCCAGTTCAAGTAACATGGGCAGCACGGTAGCTCAGTGGTTAGCACTGGTGCCTTGCAGCGCTGGGGTCCTAGGTTTGAATCCGACCAATGACAACATCTGCATGGAGTTTGTATGTTCTCCCTGTGTTTGCGTCAGTTTCTTCCGGGTTCTCCGGTTTCTTCCCACACTCCAAAGACATACTTATAGGGATCTTAGATTGTGAGCCCCATTGGGGACAGCTTGATGCTAATGTCTGTAAAGCGCTGCAGAATATAGTAGTGCTTCAATTTAGGGGAAAAATTCATGACTTTAGGGGAAGGTGTGTTTGAATGCAACTTTTCATTCCATGGTTTGTTTCTTTTATTATAATATTCTACATTGTCAATTCATATTGAAGACATTAAAACAATGAAGGATCACGTATGGAATTAACCCCTTAAGGACGAAGCTACTTTTACACTTAATGCCGAAGCCACATTTTTTAAATCTGCCATGTGTCACTTTATTAATTCATAACTTTGGGACTCTTTCACCGATTCGACTGATTCCAAGATTGTTTTTTTCGTGACATATTCTACTTTATTTTAGTAATAGCTTTGGGTTGATATTTGCAGTGTTTCCTTGTTGGAAATGGCACAATTTCATGAAAAATTGGAAAAAATAGCATTTTTCTAAGTTTGAAATTCTCTGCTTCTAAGGAAGATAGTGATACCACATAAATTAGATATATATTCATATTTGCAATATGTCTTCTTTATGTAGAGAAAAAAAAATTCTGTACTTTTATGTTTTCAAGGCATTACAGGGCTTCAACGTTTAGTAGCAATTTTATAAATTTTGACCAAAATTTCAAAATCTGTTTTTTTGAGGGACCAGCCCAGTTTTGAAATGGATTTGTGGGGCCTGCATGTTATAAAACCCCATAAATCACTCCATTTTAAAAACTTCACCCCCGAAAGTACTCAGAACAAGATTTTTTAAGTTTATTAACCCTATAGTTGGTTCTCAGGAATAACCCATAAATAGCCTGTAAAAATGAATAATCTGATTTTTTACACTTATATGTTGTTGTAGCCCCAAATTCTTCATTTTCACAAGGGATATAAGAAGAAAAAGTCCTACAATATTTGTTAAGCAATTTCTCCTGAGTACGGGAATTTTTTTTTATTAACTTTTTTTTAATTTATATATATATTTTTTTTTAATAAAAAAAAAACGGGGGGGATGGGATGGGAAAACTGGGGTACTGGGGAACTAGGCAGACACAGCTCAGTTCTTCTCACTACTGAGCTGTGCTGCTATTGCTGGATCCTGGGGTGCTCACAGAGGTATGGGGGGAGAGATGGGTTGTCTTGATGGGGGGGGGTTAGTTATGTGGGTGTGGGGATCCCTGACAGAGTAGTAGTATGAGAACCACAAAGGTCACTGTCATCCAACAAAGAGATAAAAGTATTGCTCCAAAAAGACTGGAACCAAGTTGTCCCCTTGAGCCTGAGTCACGTACTAAAGAAAAAAGATCTACTCAAGCAGTTCTGGAGGATTTTGTTGGAAGCCAAAAAGGCAGAATTCTTCATTAACTAACTAAACCTTTACATAAACTTTTAATATGTTGTCCCTAATGCCCTAATAAAACTATCTCTAATATACTTTATTAGTACTTTGTACTCCTGGTACTTCTGATGCCACCCCACAAACATACACCAGAGCCACCAAGACACCTATATACTTTAAAGACTTTTGAGTGCATTTATTAAACTTATTATGGCACCTCTGTGGACTAAAAGAGACACAAATTATGATACATGCCATAATTATGATATACTTTATGACTTTTTACTCTTCTCACCACTCTTCAAAAGTTGCTAGGGATGTGGGTTTGGCATTTTGGGAGCGTGGCCTCCAATGGCCTGTCAGATTTGCTACAGTTTACACAGATGTGCCAAATTTATTTAGAGGCCTGTGCCCCTTACTTAATTTGATGCATATTAAGACAACAGACTCTATACTAAGGCATGTCAGCGCTGCCTCCTCTTCATTGAGCAGGTGTAATCACACCCAAGCCGCCCCATTCATTTCAATGGGACAGCTTGTTCCCATAGACTTGTATAGGATTGAGCCGTCCCATTGAAATTAATGGGGCAGTTAGGTGTAATTACACCTGCTCACCGCTACTCATGTTACGGCGAGCAGGTAAACAATGAAGAGATGGCAGCGCTGGCATAGCGCGTTCCTCCTCTTCAAACAGCTGATTGGCGGGGTTGCCGGGTGTTGGACCCCCGCCGATCTGATATTGATGACCTATGCTGAGGATAGCTCATCAATAAATGTAACTCGGATAACCCCTTTAATTTTACTGTTTTGATAAATGAGCTGTGCATGAGTTACCAAAAAACACCACAAGGTGGAAGCCTTGTTCTACTAAACAGGCATAGTCTTTGGTTAATACTGAGCACAGCCCTTATTTGGTGCAGATTCTTGAACTCTTGATTATATTAGGACTAAATATTTCATCTGTGGCTGGGCATTTGTGCAATATGAGCTCAGTGCATTTAAAACCATCCCACTTTATTTTCTCCTACTTTCATTTAAAATGTTATTGATATAGAACCTCTATTAATAGAGCCTAAAATGTAGTATTGTCTCCTTTGCCCAATCTCCTGTTTATAATCTGTTGAAATTCCAGATTATCTTCCAGTTCGGAGCCCTAAGGCCTCGTCCGCATTTCTGTGTCAATGTCACGTCGGTGAAAAAAAGCGTAAGTGTTTCATCAGTGAAGATGTCCGTGAAGGATCAGTGGTTGGCCGTGTGTCCGTTTTGACTCCGTGTGTCATCCATGATTCACGGACATTGCTCAGCTGAAAATTAATTTCCTAAGAATCTCCTATCAGTCTTCAGTGAAAAATGGACACAACACGAATGCCATCTGTGTCTGATTTTCACGGACCCATAGACTTCAATGGTCATGCTTGGTCCGCATTACGGATCAAAGTAGTCTCCATGATTTTTTTTACTGACCCCCGCTCAGTAAATAAAATACTGAAATGTGAACTGACACATTTAAATCAATGGGTACGTGTGCTGTCCGCATTTTCTGTGAAAAACGGAAATGTGGACGAGGCCTAAGGCATCCATGTTGTGTGCGTGTTTCATCTGTTTTTCACTGAAGACTTCTGTATATATGGACAGTGCACAGTATAGTGTATTCATAAAGTGTTCAGACTAGAGATGAGCAAACGTGCTCGAAATGAGCACTGTACCGCTCGGCTCCCCTGCGCTCGCATGGGCGCAGGCATCCGGATCCGTCCTCCTCACCCGACGGATCTGGATGCGAGCGCAGGGGAGCCGAGCGCTACAGTGCTCGTTACAAGCACGTTCGCTCATCTCTAGTAGAAACTGATGACAGAAACCCTTTAAGTGCCAGTCAAGTAACATGGGCAGCACGGTGGCTCAGTGGTTAGCACTGGTGCCTTGCAGCGCTGGGGTCCTAGGTTTGAATCTGACCAATGACAACTTTCACTTTTTCATTAAGGGGGGAGGGGGGTGCAGATTACTGGAGGAAAACATGATTTTTTTTTATTTTAGCACAAGACTGCAACATACCAAAATGTGAAAATAGTGAAAGGGTCTGAACTAGAGATGATCGAACGTGCTCGTAACGAGCACTGTAGCGCTCGGCTCCCCTGTGCTCGCATGGGCGCAGGCATCCGCTTCTGTCCTCCTCACCCGACGGAAGCGGATGCCTGCGCCCATGTGAGCGCAGGGGAGCCGAGCGCTACAGTGCTCGTTACGAGCACGTTCGCTCATCTCTAGAGGTGACCAAAAACCTGATGGTTCCTCTGGCTGAGTTCCAAAGATCCTGTGTGCAGATGGAAAAAACTTCCAAAAGGTGAACCATCACTGCAGCATTCCACCAATCTGGGTTTCATGGCAGAGTGGCTAGAAAGAAGCCTCTCCTCAGTAAAAGACACATGAAAGTTTGCAACAACATGCCTAAAGGACTCTGAGTGTGAGAAACAAGATTGAACTTTTGGTTTTTGATTCTAAGCATCATGTCTGGAGGAAACCAGGCACTGCTCATCACCTGCCTAATATCATCCCTACAGTGAAGCATGGTGGTGGCTGCATCATGATGTCGGGGTGTTTTTCAGCAGCGGGGACAGGGAGACTGGTCAGAGTTGAAGAAAAGCTGAATGGAGCAAAGTACAAAGATATTGTTAATAAAAACCTGATCCAGACTTCTCTGGACCTCAGACTGGGCTGAAGGTTCACCTTCCAACACACAGTGACCCTAAGTGCACAACCAAGACAACACAAGAGTGACTTAGGGACAACTGTTGTGAACCTGAAAATGGCTGTCCACCAATGGTCTCCATCCAACCTGAGAGGATTTGCAGAGAAGAATAGCAGAAAATCTGCAAACCTCGTGGCATCCTACCCAAGAAGACCGCAGATTGTAATCGCTGCCAAAGGTGCTTCAAATAAATCCTGACTAAACGGTCTAGTCTCAGTACCTATGTCAATGCAAGATGTTAGTTTTTCCTTTTCAATAAACTAGCAAAGATTTTGAACATTTTGTTTTCACTTTTTCATTATGAGGTATTGAGTAAAGAATGTTGGGAAAAAAAGGTGAACTTTTTTATTTTAGCATAACAAAATATGAAAAAGTGAAAGATTCAGAAGACTTTCTGAATGCAATATTTTTGTTTCCCGACACTGGATACCAGCTCCTTCATTGGTTGCAGTGACAATGTGACCTGCTTCAAACAGTGGGAACTGGAGAGTGGCAGTAGTAACAGCGGGCCAAAGGAGCTGGAACCCAGCAGCGGGAGCCAGTATGTATGTTTCTCTCTGCAGGTTCAGGAACATGGGGAGGGGGGGAAAGGGGTGTCTGGCCAAAAGGTCCCCCAATGGTGGACTACCCCTTTAACCCAACTGTATTCATTAGTAGGAGACAATAAAAATGAGTAGAAAGTAATACAAAGAGAGTGTACAATGTGACATAACTCTTCATAAACATGGTGAGAAAAATGTCACGCATGTAACTGCTGTAGCCCTTGCAGTATTGCTACCAGTACAGCTGAAATGGTGATCTCATTTTACTGTATTATTCTTGTTTGTAAAGATGAACTCTCTAAATGGTTCATACGCCCAAGAAATTATAAGCGACTATTCCAATACACAGGGCTACTAACAGGTCGTTCCTGACATATGGATATAACTGAATAATTGAAGGGAGCATATTAATCTCCCATAAGGACAATCTCTTACCTCTTACTACTCTCGGCTATGGTGTTGCTCCTCACAAATGTGTTTTTCTTATTAGATTGTAAATTAAATGAAATTAAATCCCTTCTTAGGCAAACAGAACGCAGCTGTCACGAGGGGGAATAGTGAGCCCTGACTTGAGCCCCAACCTCTGTCCCTACCTAATTACACGGCCCGTCCTGGGTAACGGCGCGTAACTGGGTGGCAATACCTAGCCTGAATAAGTGCTGGGGTGTAAAGGGACGGGGAAACAAGAGGGAAACACAACAAACAAAGACAGAACACAAACACAATTTCAGAAGGTCAGCAAGCCAAAAGCCGTACCAGGAAGTCGCATCAAAACCAGTGGGGAGAGCAAGAGCAAGGTCAAAAATACACAGCCGAAGTCCAAAAACACAGTAGTCACAATGAGAATAAGCAAGCACTAGCACTGGAGGTATAGACCAATCACAGGCAACCTGTGGCCAGCAGGTTGCCTGTTTAAATAACCCTCCAGATGGGTCACGTGACGTGGCCGGTGACACGTGACCCATATTATAATATTGACTGAGTGCTGGCTTGTGATTTGCCAGCGCTCAAACCCCCTATCCTACCTGCTCGTTGTCTAAGGGGTTAATCATCTCTGAGCGCTGGCTTATCATTTGCCAGCACTCAAATCCCCCTGCTTGCTCGTTGTCTAAGGGGGGTGGGAAGGACGCCAGACGCGCGGCAGCAGAGAGCGCGCCGGGTCCTCCCCGCTCTGGCTTGCCATAGGAGTGAGGACGCTCCCTGCGTCCTCGCTCCGGAACAGGCAGAGGAGACCGGTGGCGCAGCTCAGGAGGAGCGCGCTGCCAGCTCCCTGTGACAGCAGCTCCATGGGTGAGATCACCAACATGGCTTGTTATAGATGTTTTTGAATAAGAATAATATTATGTAACTGTTGTAAACTGATAGTAATCCAATGAATTCAGAATAAATGCAAGGGAGGTAAATTATGAATCAAACTGTAAAATCATTACCATAGTCATCAAGCAATTTTCTGACTCATAGGTGGACCTGGGAAGGTTTAAATAATATGTTCTATAAGGGAAACCATGTGTGTCTTCTAAGAGTCTACTTTGGCACTATCAGTACCCATCAGACACAGTGCCTTGTAGGGCTACCTCAACTGAATGTAATGATACATTTCACTTTGCTATCTGTTGCTTCATCTTCATCATCTTGGAATCAGACATTTTTAATGTAAGAGATTTAAGGAATTTCCAGTGAGAGGATATACAGTAGACCTTCAAGATACAATGGGCCAACATAAGATGAAACTAGACTTAACGTACAAAGCCTCAGACTCAGATCCAACCATGTCTCTGGTAAAACACTTGTATTGGTCTAGTAGCTCCTCTTTACAGTCGCTGAAGCGAAAATGTTTTAATGAAAAATTGTATAAACTGTATTTTAACAATGTCTGGTACCCTGGATTTTCGATTACACGGTTCATGGCAGACCATTCATGTTAAGAATGGACTACAGGACTTGGAGCAGTGGGTATTGTATGACTGTTGTAATAGCTACTCTTTATAGTATGTTGCGGTATTACATAATAATAATAATCATAATAATAATAATCTTTATTTATATACAGTAGCACCAACATATTCCGCAGCGCTTTACAGCTCAGGGATTCGTGTACAGACAAACATAAATAACATAGCAACAGACATGTCAATAATTACAACAAAAGGAATGAGGACGCTCCTTGCAAGAGCTTACAATTTATGAGGAGATAGGGGAGACACAGAAGGTAGAAGTGCTTGTTTTGTACAATGGTCCAGCCATCTTGGGAAAATAGGGGAGTAGATATAAAGCTGTATGAGCCAGTCACCAGCTAATATATAAAGTGCTGCTGGGTGCGATGGAGAGTTTGGGGGAGGATCAGGAAATGATAGATGGTCTATATATGGAGCGGCGTTAGATCAGGGGATGTGATAGGCCACCCTAAAAAGATGTGTTTTGCGGAAGCGCCTAAAACTGTGTATATTGTGGTTTAACCTAATTTCTTGGGGTAGGGCATTCCAGAGAACTGGTGCAGCTCGGGAGAAATCTTGTAGCCGGGAGTGAGAGGTTCGTACTATGGTAGAAATCAGTTGTAGGTCGTTGGTTGAACGGAGAGCACGGGTAGGGTGGTAGATGAGGGAAGAGATGTAGGGGGTGGAGCACTGTGGAGGGCCTTGTGGGTGAGGACAAAAAGTTTAAATTGGATTCTGTATTGTATGGGCAACCAGTGCAATGACTGGCACAGGGCGGAGGCATCAGAGTAGCGGTTGGACAGATAGGTGACTCTAGCTGCTGTGTTGAGAATAGATTGGAGCGGGGAGAGTCTGGTGAGGGGGAGGCCAATTAATAGTGCATTACAATAATCAAGGAGGGAATGGATTAGGGCGACGATGAGCGTTTTTGTTGTTTCCATAGTTAGAAAGGATTCTGGAGATGTTTTTGAGGTGCACGCGACATGAGCGGGCAAGAGACTTAATATAGGGGGTGAAGGAAAGATCAGTGTCAAACGTCACTCCGAGACAGCGGGCGTGCTCCCTAGGAGTGATGATGGTGTTGCACACTGAGAGGGAGATATCAGGTTTTGGTAGGTTAGTAGATGGAGAGAACACAATAAGTTCATGTCCTGTACTGCCCTCTGTCTGTACCAGGATGAGCTGCTCCTTTGGATGTCAGGTGATGGCGGCTCCCTTTTATTTTTCTAGCACACTATGTGCTATACAGGACCCTGAAAAAGCTTCTGTCCTCATCATAGAAAGTGATTTACAGCTTCAAGCAGCTATTCCTGAATGTTATAGGTAAGGACTTCATTTATCTGTCCAGTTATTTACATATTATGCTTAAATCTTCATTTTCTCGTATCTTGGGTTGACATTTTGCAACTTTGGAACCAGTTACTAGTTTTCCATAGAGGTATAGATTCAAGTTACAATGGTTTTCAATGGTTGTCCGGGAAGCAATTAATATTGTAAGTGAAGGGATTGCTGTATTTCTGTTTCAAAGTGGGTTTTAAATCTTGGAAAACCTCTTTTATTGATATCTATGAAAACAACAAATTGTTATACAGTAATTCAATGACCCACACATCAAATGTTATGAGATGTGGGGCGTGTAGCATCTCTTCTCTCTCCACGCTCTTATTCATTCTATAATTATTGGCATTACAATTGGATAAAGCTAATCCCCCCGTATTTGGAGAAGGTTGTGCGATAGGTTAGTTCTGGGTAAACAGACATAATGTTAATAGATTAGCTCAGAAAATCGACTTGTGTTTAGCCCCTCAGTTTGTTGGCAATTCTCTGCTTGAAACAGGTCCCCAAAATAGTTCTCGCATACAGTGTGAATCATGTTATTGGCTCACAGATACATTGAGTGGGCGCATCTTTCTGTGCAGTGATGTCTCTAGAAAGCAGCACACAGTCACCCACAAGGAAAAGATGGCCTTCTCTCCCACCCACCCCTCTGCCAGCATGAAAAGGACAAACCAGCATCCCGTTAACACCTGCCCTGCCAGGGGCTCTTGCACAGTGCTGTCATGCACACTATAATTTTAGTCAGCGCCTACACTGTTAAAATGTGACTTAATTTTAGCATCATCAACCAAAACCAGGGAAAGCTGTGCTACATAGGGAGAAAAAAAACAATGTTCAACCTTATAAAAAGTAATGAATTCTGTAAAAAGAGGCTGTGATCCATGAAGCTCCTTCACCTGGGGAAAAGATAACTATATGCCTTGGCCAAGGCTGAGTCACTAGTTGATGGCCCACTGATGTGCCTGGATGACCTTTCAGTCCCAATGTTTCACGTTAATAATTGAATCTGAACTAGTTTTATTATGCATATGATTAAAGCATGAATTATTATTATTATTATTATTATGTGCTCAGGCTGCTTGTCCAAGATGTTCTGTTCTGTCTTCATCCTATTGATTGGCATGTGACTGTTTCTATTTTGGCAATCACTATCTTCCTCCTGCAACCTTTTTGAACATAATTGCCTTTCCCAATAAACATTATCATAATGTGAGTAAAAGTCTGGTTTGGGGGTGCCTCAGATGGAAGGTCAAAGGGATTTTCCAGGACTTCAATATTGAAAAGCTGAGTGGAACGGAAGCTGAACAGAGATGAGCAAATTTCTTAACATTCAATTTTGGGTCGAATTGGTCCTCTGATTCAACTTACAAGTGTTTCTTTCTCTAAAAGATTGATCACTAGTAGTACAACCTGTGGGACATCAGCAGTCACAAGAATGAAGGTTCCACATACCCTGTTCCTCCTTACCCCAACAACCACAGTGAGGGGGGTTGGATGGAGTGATGGTCTCGAATTTAAAACTCTAGAGAAACAGCCAGCTGTAGCTCCATTCAAACTTCTCTTCGTTCATAGAGCTGACATGTCAGCAGAACTGATAGAAAAGCGCTGGTCACAGTGGTGATGAAAATAGATCCATTTGGGACCCAACTTTCTTAAAAAGATCAGAGAGCTACACCAAGAGCAGCTCACACCATAGAGGACTGCTGGTGTGCTTACAATAAGTGGACTCCTGACTTCAAAGTGATCCAGCTGATCTGAGGCGAAAGGAGCATTTGGAAATGACTGCAATAATAGGGACAGATCATAGAGGGTCCCAACAATGGAAATTACTCAGATGTTCCTCCTAGTATCCCCTGCCTGGCAATTAAGAAGAAATACCAATCATTACATTGTTTTACATTGATTATAGATATTTCTTTTGAGCATGCAATGGGAGTTAAAGAAAAAGCCAATCTATTCGGCCCTAACACATTTTATTGCCATAGAAATTTGATGCAGAGCCAGATTACATTAGTCAGAACTGGAAGCAGAAAAAGTGGAGCTGCATATCAATTGATACAAAGCATTTATAAAATTCTAAGATGATGATCATATCGCACTGTATAATGAACCTCTATTCACCATTTTTCCTACTTTCCGTCAGCATTGTCACAATTTCTGCTAATATTTTAGTTTTTTATTCAAGCTCCTTTATACCTGAAAACAATATGTGAAATTACTGGTTAATTTTGCAGACGGTTGACATGGCTTTATCCTCCAGGTGTTGATGCAGAGATTGCACAGTCAAAATGCAATTCCCCTTTCTTATAGCAGCCTCCATACTGAAAAGAGTTGTCTGGTTATGACAACCCCTTCCCCAACCCCTTAGTGCATGCATATATGAGACTTTGTCATAGATCTAAGCAGTGATCAGTGTCATCTTGGTTTAGTTGCTTGTAGATTATAATCATTCTACCCTTCTTGTAATGGTAATGAGCACTCCACGCCTTTGTGGTGAACTTGTGGTAGACTCTCTAATACATATTAATAGCGAGTCTAAGAAGCACACGGGCTGTGGGGAGAGACAGCCTGAGCTTATGATTTAACTGCCTTGAATCTTCAGTCAGTGATCATAGATGGGCCCTTACTGAGCATTGTAGGGCTCGTTCACATATGTTCAGATCTTCAGCAGAGCTATAGCTAGGCTTTCCTTCACCTGGGAAAGAAACTTAAATTCAATGCCTTCACCCTATATTTAAATATCCCGACCCAGGCAATGTGGCTTGTTGGTGTCCCCTCCTCCTTCCCTGGTAACTGGCATTTGTGGCATTTGGCCAGTTGCCCCTCCCTAGTTAGTCCTGACCTCCAGTCCTGTTTCCATCTGGAATAGTACAAAAACATTGGAGGGAAAAGGATCACAAAACAGATTTCAGACGTTCTATGTGACATTAGTTTAATGCCAGATGTCTTCCTGAGCATGTAATATTTCCCGATGTCCTGATGGATGCTAGGTGCACAACTTTGTCATCAGTTTTTTTTCCGGGTTAGGACTGACTCCACAACCAAGCTGCCAACACTGAAGAGGTTTACCCCCTACGTGCACCATGAAGTATAGTTACATTATGGTGCAGTGTGAAGCAGGGGCAGACTGTGAGCTAAAAGTGGCCCTGGAAAAAATATTAAAAGTGGCCCCGTTTTGTAGTCGGGTCCAAGTTAATGGAAGGCAGAGGCAGCAATACCATATTGTGGCCCATTATACTAGTGTTCCCCAACAGAGCCATATACCACAGATCCATCACAAAATACCGCCAGCAACGCAAAATATATCCCTGAAAATATCCATGAGGAGGGCTCAGGTGGCCCTGTAAAGTCTATTGCCAATCCGCCCCTGGTGTGAAGAGTATGGAGCATGGTCACGTGCTGAGCACGCTCCATATGCGGTGAGTGCCAGCTGTGTACAGCAGGTACCCAGCCACAATGACTGGGATTGGTGATGACTCCGATCCCATTCATTTCTCCCCTTAGGTGCTGTGGTCAATAGTGTTTGGCATCTGTGGGATATAACTTATGCCACTTTCTGGAGAACGTTATAGTAAATCTGGATTCAAATCCCCCTCCCACTAAGCCACCCTTTTCTGAAGTGTCAAGAAGCTTTTTTACACCATATAATGGCGCCAAGGGTTCAATAAATGTCCCTCATTGCATGCTTGAATAAGTTATAGCTGAAGTCTATGCTGCCTCTTAATAAACAAGGCTCATCTCACACCAGTGCAGGGATAACTCTCCCCCAGTGGTTTTTCCCCTATAGAGAAGGTGCTGTCAAGCGCCTGGAAAGACGTCAAAAGCTACGGTTTGCTGCATTTTTTTTTAAAGAAGTAATTAAAGATTAAAAAAAAAAAAAAACCACTACCCAACCTAATCAACAAACACGCCAGTGGCAAGAAATAAAAAAATAAAAATAAAAATTGTAGCTCATATTATCTGTGTATGGTTTATGTTGATGTTGTGTGATTTTATATATTTTTATGCCTTTCATTAATACTATCGGTACGATGACCTGCAGTCTGGACCTGTAGGAGAGAATATAACAGTTTTGGCAGGATTCAAACTAGCATCCTCCTGCTAACAAAGTAGTGGTAACAAGGTTTCCTGGACGAGACAATAGCGCCTCATGGTAATGCCTGACACATCAGACATATTGGCATCAGTGCACAGCAGACATCTTTTCAACTGGAGTACCAGAAGATGAAGAAAATATATCATAAGTGATAACTTACAACATACTAATATATTCATTATTGTCATTGGTAATGAGCGAAGCGACTTCCAGATCATAGATCTGAAGTCGCTTTATTCAAAACTTTGAATTAATGCTTTATGTAGATCAGTCTCTGTACAACATTAAAATGTACAGCCTCCGATGAGGCGAAGTTAGTTATTCGCTAAGTTACGCAAGACTTCGTTGAATAACTTCGGTATTTGATTTTTAAAGTGGAAAACCACTTTGAAACATTAATCCGAAGTTTCGAACAAAGAGATCTCAGATCTATGATCCGAAGCTCGCTTCGCTCATCCCTAATTGTAATAATTGAATTCCGTATAATGTGGGCATCGTAGGGAGTCCAAACATTCCACCCCTGACAGCCAGCATTCCCGCGCAATGAGTATGTCTCATTCCGGGACCCCTACCAAATACCATATTTGGTATTAGAACGCCTGTTCAAATATGTGTTATTAAAATATGTCAGGCCCTAATATCCATTAGTGTGGACGGGAAGCCATGTTTTATTAATATTTTATGCTTGCCAGCTGACGGATAAAGATGGAACATGCACCCATAATAAAGTCCTTCCCAGAAGGCTGGGCCAAGGGTGGGATAAAGACTCATCACCCTCTGCGGAAGGGGGATAAAAATGAGGGGTTTTGAACCTCTCATTGACACAATTTGGGGATCAACATTGGGTTGTGTTCCACGTCCTCCTCTCCAGAACCAGAATGAACTCTTATCACACAATTAGTTGAGTAGTAAGACCCTTTCTGTTTTTATCCTTTTATTTTTATAACTGTTTTGTGCACGTTGATGTATGTCTCTTATTTCTTTTCATTTTTGTAACTAAGTACTGTACCGTTTTTAGTACATTAAAGCACATATTTAAAGGAGTATTCCCATCTGAGTCAATTGGGGCATATCACTAGGATATGCCCCCATTGTCTGTGTTGAAGGGTATATTAATTATTAATATTTTGGTTGATATTAATAATCAATATGCATAAATAGGCGTAGGCCGGCTATTGCTAGCTCCACCTATTTATTCCATTACTACTGTCTGTTCCCTGCACTATGTGTACTGAACGGTACTATGGCGGCTACAAAAAGACACTGTAAATTGTACTTTGAATAATAAAATATTTATTATAAAATACTAACAGTATACAGTATAATTATTTAGGCTATATTTATATATATATTTATATTGATGTATATAAATATATATATAGTCGCACAATAATACAATACAAAACTCAATATAAAACCTAACTACACTACACAGTCCCACATACAAATTCCACCCACAAACTATCTAAACACATACACTCACACAGAAATACATATAATTACAGCAGTACCCTCCCAAGCCTATCTACTAGCTGTCCCTAAAAGGGGTTACTTACAATACATGGGTTATAGGGGAAAACAAGGAATGCAAGGGGTTAAATGCAGTGATAAAGGCACTGCAGGGGTCAGGATTTTTGGGATAATTAGGGGTAACAGGGGGTTCCAGGGGTACTTAGCCAGTCTCTGTTTCTGGAGGGGCTGCTTGTCTCCATGTATGTCGTCCTTCCTCTGTGGTGATGAGTCCCCTCTGCTTGTGGTGGTGAAAGCTCTCCTGTTTGTGGTCATGAAAGCTCTCTCTAGTCCCCAAATGCTGGACTATTTATCCCTCATGAGTAGGGGAGGAAGGTGTCTTGCCATCGGGCAGAGATGTGGATGGCCCATGCTATAAAAACAGGTTTAGCATGTCACTGACTGCTTGTTTGGGGTCTGCACAAAAGGGGACTAGATACTGATCAGGTGTAATAAACCTTCACAATGCAAGCCTTTGGCCTGCAGGCTACCAACACCCTTGTTCATAGCAACCCTTGGCATGAACAGTTGATAAACGTTGTTGCCGGAGGTGTTTAACAAAGCGCAGAGGATCTTATCAATCCTCTGTCCTTTGATGTGCCCGAGGCTGTCCAGTCATCACGGCGGCATCTCCCCCTGCAAGCGTGCTGGTATGCGCCTGCAGGGGGGGAAAAGGACCCGGACACTGGGGGTCAGTTTATACATATAGATATATGTATATAAATACTGGGGGCATATATACATGTATCTATATGCAACAGGGGACATTTATGAACTGGGGGCACATATTATATCTAGGGTGCATCATTTTCGGCCAATTTATCTCATTTGGGCCATTTTATATACGGGGCAAATATTCAAAGGCCCCTATAAATATATATATATATGTACATATTCATGCATGCCTAATTATTCATGCATGCATATACACATATACATACCAGCACTTCCTTCTACAGTCTGATAGGTGCCTAGGGCCCACCAGTAAAATTTATTTTGGGGGCCCACCGTGCGGATACATTCAAATATTACCTGCTCACACAGCAGCAAGACGCTACCAGATGATTGAATATGGGGGTCCCTGCAGCAGCTTTGAGAAGGTAGGTCCTGGGGAAAAGAGGACACTTGCTAGCCTTCCTCTATACCTAGAAGGCATCTCAGCTCTGATTGTGTCTGTAATAAACTGTGTGGTTTCTTTAATAATCTATTAAGTTTTTTTTATATGAACATAGGCTGGTTGAGGTGCTATACATTGAATAAATGTATGTAGTACAGTAAGACTACTCTGTTATGTGCCACTTGATGGGGGTGGGAGACTAGGACCCACCTTGCACAGGGGCCCACCGGGGGATTCACCTGTACCCCTCTGGCCCAGCCCAAGCCTGGGTGTGGGTCCCACCTCTGGAACCCGCACCTACACTGAGAACAGAGCGGGGAAGGTGGTGGCCAGAGGACCCCGCCACCACCAAGCACTCTCCCCATAGTAGTGAATGGAAGCGAACAGCGATTGTGCGGCCACCACTCCCATTCATTTCTATGGGAAAAAAAGGAAAGGCTGTTGCACACGCCCAATATACCCTCCACAACTTGCGGGGCTCCTTTCTTGGTGTAGGTTTGGGTCCCACAGGTGGGACCTGCACCTATCAGACAATGAGGGCATATCCTAGCGATATTCCCCCATTGTCTGAGATGGGAAAACCCCTTTAATGGTTTTCCCTTGTGCCCTCAATGAAATCAGTAACCTCTCTTTTTAAGTGTATGAGTGCAGTTTACGTTACTGTGTATTTGCTATAAGTGTGGCCTGTTTTACTGTGAGCTTGCGGGTGGAGCACAGAGGGATTTTCTATGAGCCCCTAATTAATTGGTATATTTATTTAAATGTCATAGATGATGGTAGCATGTTGAGGTGCATGAAAGGCTGTGTCTGGGTGTGATCTAGGTTCAATCTGAAGCCTGTATGTAGGGGCGTGAAAGATTGAGTGCGTGAAATAAATCAACCCTTGGCAGTCGCACCCGGGTCACGTGATAGGGTGGTTCCTGTACGTGACAGGACTGCTTTTCACATTTCCCATAGATCTTCAGCTAACATCTGGAGCTGGCATTTTTATTCGCTCATCTCTACTATTGTCCATAGTAAGTACTGATATGTGCGCAGTCATCTCTCAGGAAACACTTGCAAACAAATATGTAAAGAAGTGGTGACGTAACCGACTATGGCTGCACCCAGCAATCATTTGTGGCGGTGTCACTTCCTAATTGCTGCAGATCTGTAACCACATCCTGGATTATCTTCCCGCTTACAAGGAGTTGTCAGTGATACTATAAATGAACGTTAATATTTTTTCTAAAGTAATAAACAAATGAAACCAATATCAACTAGTATAGTAATCATCTATATAAGCGCACACAAGATATATATCATTGGAAAGCAGGAGGGTCTGACCATTTAACGTAGACTTCCAGTTTTATGAAAATACCGTTAGAGCTGATGAAACTTTCTAAAAGCAGAACTGTCTCTGTTACTCAGAGCAACCAATCACAAGGCAGTTTTCATTTCATATTCTGCTCTTGAAAAATGAAAGTTGTGCTGTGATTGGTTGGTGTGGGCTACAGAGACAGTTTTTCTTACATCTGCCCTATTGTGTTTCAGTTACTCACCAATTTCAATATCTCTGCTTGCTGTCAGGATTCTGAACCGAAATCCAAGTGAAATATGACTCCCATGCGTGGAAACAGGGATTCCACAACCCAGTTCACTTGCATTGGAAAATTTTACAGCAGTTTTTCGGTGCCACCAAGGACAAAAAAAAAATCCACTGTGAAAATAAGTGACTTGTCACTTATTTCAAGCAGATAACTTAAAGAGGTATTCCAGTTATAACAAGTTATCCATTATCCACAGGAAATGGATAACTATCAAATCTCTGGGGGGACCTACCGCTGGGACCCCCTCAAAAACGAGTCTGAGGAATGTTCTGCCACACTAAAAGAACTTGGGCACACAAATCATCAAGATCTGCTGCAGGCAGCATCCTTTGCAATGATGTGCCAAATGTGCTCAATGAGAGGTCTGGAGATTCTGCAGGCCATGGTAGCACCTTTAGGCCACACAAGCTGCTCTGGTCAAAAGATGCAAGTTATGCCAATTTAGTGTCCCTTTAATATGCATGGGGGTGACTATTTAATTTTGAAAAATACCACTTTGAGGGGGCGCCACTGTCAGCTCCCCCCCCCCCCTCCTCCTTTCTAACAGTAGCAACCTCCTATACTCCTCAGTAAGTGCTTGGGTGGGGAGAAGGCCTCCCGTCAGTTTAATGTCAAGTAGCATCTACTACATTATCTGCACTCTGTAGTATTACATATGACTGCAGCTAACATGTATTACATTATCTGTACTCAGAAAGTTATCACTGTTATCTGTGGTGTTACATAGGCCTGCAGGTAACATCTACTTCATTATATGTACTCAGAGAGTTATCACTGCATTATCTGTGATTTTACATGGGACTGCAGGCAAAATCTACTACATCTGTTCTCAGAGAGTTATCACTGTGTTGTCTGTGGTGTTACATAGGACTGCATGTACCATCTACTACATTATCTGCACTCGTAGATTTTCCACTGTGTTAGATGTGGTGTTACATAGGACTACAGGATATCTGCCTCTTCCCCTGTTTCCAGTACATTGCTGTGTACCCCAACTTATCACCTTGCCACCTAATACACTATGAGTTCTGCATCCCCTTCATCTGTGTACATATGGCTGTATCTGTACTTTTTCACTTAAACAGAATAAGATGCAATGTTCTGCACAGCCGTCTTATGGAGGAGGCATTGTGTATGTGTAAACAAAAAAAAAGTGGGTGCATGACTTACAGGAATGCAGGAGCTTCTTTTACTGTGATGACTGGTGAGGGACCCGGAATTCAAAACCCCATGATAAGTATTAGTGGCCTACAACCACCCCAAATCATGCTGCTGATTTAACATTCACACTGCAGCCCAATTTATGCTCCGAATTTTATTCAAAGTGTGTGGATGAGATTTCTTAAAATTGTATCCATTTTGCTGGTACATAAACTCTGGATTTGCCATCACAGATTTATGTGCAGAGATATTTCAATATATCTAGAGGGTGGGCCTCCAGAATCTGTTCCTCTGGTGGGCCCCAGGCACTCCAGTTCACCACTGTTTACTTATGGCCATTGCTGTCATCATTCGTAATTTTACTAATTGATGGAAGTGAGTGGGAGCTGTTCTGCAATGGGCATGGCCACTTTACAGCAGAAAAGAGTTGTGCTTCTGGATCCGTCCTATGAATTATATCCTGCGCCAGTGGTACCCTAAGGATAGATCATCAATATCTAGAACCTGCACAACCCCTTTCATTTGGAGAAAAGAGGATAATTGACATTCTTGCTTCAGGGTAGCATACCTTGTAAAACTATTTTGTAATAATCATCATCTGTATGTAGTGTACATAATCTCACTGTTTAAATAACACAGTAATTATATGTACACAGCAATCCACCACAATAACAGCGGCACCTCCTGTCAGCACGCTTGGATTATAATACTTACTATAATATTGAAAGAAAAACCTTATATAATTTATGAATAACATAAAACTATATTTGTATAGGAATTGAACCAGAAGGTAATTTCATTTCCATTACACATCTTGTCAAAATTATCCTCTACATCTATATCATCTAAACATGTTTCGTTTTGTATTCACCATCATCGCCTCCATCGCCGTTATCTTTCTCTCTGCTATCCCTCTCTCTTCTTCTCCTTACTGCTGGAGACATATCTCGTAATCCTAATCCCCACTGTTCTATCTCTCTTCCATCATGGAACCCCTACCACTAGCTGCTCTCATTCCTTTAACCTCCGCTACCCATTTGCCTGGCCCCTGCTCGCCCAGTTCCTCTATCCGGAGCATTATGGAATTCACGTTCCATTTGCAATAAACGTTTCTGCAAAGAAAACAAAAATTGGGGGTTAGTCAGCAGATCCCAGTGCGCAGGTGTATGTCGCCATGGCTGGAAGCACAAAAACAAAAAACAAACAATGCAACAGCACTCTGCAAACACAAATAATAAAGTAAATACAATAGTACCATACTCACTATAGGAAATGTAAAGTGCTAATGCCATGTTATAAATGTGAGATTCTCGGCAAATACATTTTGTACAAAATTATTTCTGCCTCTCTGCCAGCGTCAAGGCAATCTCTTTAGGATAGGAACCTAACACCAAATACTACATCCACTGGTGCCATACCGGCCTCCATTAAATTCAGGGAATGCAGTTTCCACATGCATGCTGAGCCCACACTGTATTATACATCTTGTGGTGCCACAATGGCCTCCATTAAATTCAGGGAATGCAGGTTCCACATGTATGCTGTGCCCACACTGTATTGTACCTCTTTGGTGTCACATTTGCCTCCATTATGTTCAGGAAATGAGGTTCTACATGCATGCTGTGCCCACTCTGTATTCCACCACTCCTGGTGCCAAATGGCTTCCAATAAATACAGGCAGAGCAGGACACAGCTTTATACTTACACTAATAAAAATCAGCCTATGGGACAGACAGGTTATTCAGGAGTACACGACCAATGGAGTCAGCCACACCTCCAATGCAAATTGCAAAGAAAAAATGGGGGTTAGTAAGCAGATGACAGTGTGCAGGTGCACGTCGCCATGGCTGGAAGCGCAAAAGCAAAAAGCAAACAATGCAACAGCACTCTGCAAACCAAATAAACCTTCCTACATTCAAGACCTCTTCATTTCCCACAAACTTACAATCCTTGGTCTCACAGAAACATGGCTGACATCCACGGACCCAGCCTCCCCTGCCACACTATCCTATGGAAAACTTTAATTTACTCACACTCCCCATCCGTACGGACATGGCAGTGGTGTTTGCCTCCTCCTATCAGTTAACTGCTCCTTCAACCCATCTCCACCCTTACACAACCTCCCCTCTTTCAAAGTCCACCCTGTCCGCATCTTCTCTTCCTCCAACCTCCAAATAGCTGGCATCTACAGTCCACCAGGCCCTATTACTGCCTTTTTCGATCACTTCAATACCTGGCCTCTAGAGATGAAGAAAGAAGAAGAGGGAGCGTTTTCTGTATCGGTGGAAAACGGAGAAGGGTAATTGGTCAATAAAGAATAATTCAAATGACCGTAATTACCCTTCTCCTTCTTCCACTGATATGGACAGCGTTCCTTCTTCTTCTTTCTTAATCTACGGATATATCGCTTGGCCAGCGACCTGACCGTGAGCGTGAGCAGCAGCCGTGGTGGACATCATCCAATGCCCTTCAGAGTGTACTACTTCTAGCACAACCAGTCCAGGTAGTACTCCTTATGTGCGCTCCTTTTATTCTTTCTAAATACCTGGCTTCTAAATTTCCTCCCCACCATCATTATGGGGGATTTCAACATCCCTATTGACACGCACAACTCTACTGCTTCCAAATTCCTATCTCTAACGTCCTCCTTTGGCCTCACACAATGGTCCTCCACAGCCACCCACAGAAACAGTCACATGCTAGACCTTGTCTTCATCCGCCTCTGAACCCTATCTAATCTCTCAATCTCTTCTCTCCCCATCTCGGACCACAATATTTTTACGCTCTCAACCACTCTCTCCTCATCTGCCCCTCCAGTCCATAAAGTAGCACACTCTAGTACAAACCTCAAACACCTCTCCATTCACACACTCTTTGACTCTCTCTCACCACTGTCCACTATATCTTCCCTTCACAACACTAACACAGCCGCTGCTTTCTACAACACCAAAATTACTTCAGCCTTTACCTCAGTCTCCCCTCTCACGAGGGGTGGGATTCAAATTTTTAAGAACAGGTTCCCTACTAAACGGCGGACACGCGGCGTCACGACTTTTAAAAAGCCTAAGGAGCTAAACTACCAGCGTTGCGAGTTTTTGTAAAGCGCTGGCCCACACCTCTAACTCCACCCAATGTCTGTACATGTTCCAACCCTGCCTAGTCTCCATAGTGCCCCCCACACAGTAGTTATGCCAGATTTGGGATGGTTGGGAGGTATGCATACATAAACAGACTATATAGACACTACACTCACATAATCACATATGAGATATACACCATACAGTATATAAATTACACCTAGGCTACACTTACAGTAGATTTACCTGCTCCGTATACATTTTATACACATTTGTAACTAGCACTACAGACATATTTGCATACACATTATATTCAGTGCTATCCAGCATATAGCTCCACATACCTCTTACATCCAGTGACTTCTCCTCTGATGCAGATGTTCTCTTTTCTCAACTTCTCCTTTCAGACCAGGCGCCATGATGATTTTTCACCCATCTCTCGTCTCTGCAGTTTGACGAAAAGACATCTTAGGTTCCTACTTTTCCATCATCCTGCCACCTTCAATACTTAAAATGAGCACCAGTACAAAGATTGTCCCGTATAATGTGTGCCAGTACAAACAAAATCCCCCTTAGTGCCCCTCAGACCTCAGATCAGCCCACTATGCCCCCATTAGACCTCAGATCAGCCCACTGTGCCCCCATCAGACCTCAGTTCAGCCCATTGTGCCCCCATTAGACCTCAGATCAGCCCACTGTGAGCCCATCAGACCTCAGATCAGCCCACTGTGCCCCCATTAGACCTCAGATCAGCCCACTGTGCCCCCATCAGACCTCAGATCAGCCCACTGTGCCCCCATTAGACCTCAGATCAGCCCACTGTGCCCCATCAGACCTCAAATCAGACTACTGTGCCAACATCAGACCTCAGATCAGCCCACTGTGCCCCCATCAGACCTCAGACCAGCCCATTGTGCCCCATCAGACCTCAGATCAGCCCACTGTGCCCCCATCAGACCTCAAATCAGCCCATTGTGCCCCCATCAGACCTCAGACCAGCCCATTGTGCCCCATCAGACCTCAGATTAGCCCACTTTGCCCCATCAGAATAAAATAAAATAAAAACTTACCTCTCCTATGCCGAGGCTTCGCTCCAGGTCCGGCGCTCCTCTTCTCTGCCCGCGATGCACTGTCATCTGACTGCGTGCAGCGTCAGGTCAGAGTGCGCGCACTACGTGCACTACTGATGCTGTACGAAGTCAGGCTAGTGCAGCGCGGGCAGAAAATGGGCGCTTCCATTGTGGAAGCGCTCATCTCCCTACATCACGCACCTCCTCATCACGCACCCTCTCTGTTGGTGTCTCTCAAGACTCTGTCCTGGGTCCCCTACTTTTTTCCATTTATACATTTGGCCTGGGATAGCTCATAGAGTCCCATGGCTTCCAATACCACCTCTTTGCTGATGACACTCAAATATGCCTCTCTGGCCCAGATGTCACTTCTCTGCTATCCAGAATCTCAGTATGTCTGTTGGCTATATCTTCAATCTTCTCCTCCTGCTTCCTAAAACTCAACACGGAGAAAACTGAAATTATCGACTTTCCCCCATGTCACTCAGCCCCGCTACCTGACCTCTCCATTACAGTTAATAGCATGATACTTTCTCCAATGTCGCAGGTCCGCTAACATTTGATTCTGCCGTGTGCTTTAAGCCACATATTCAAACCCTCACATCCACCTGCCGCTTTCAACTCAACAACATCTCACATATTCGCGCCTTCCTCAACTAAAATGCTAATGCATGCCCTAGTCATCTCCTGCGTGGACTACTGCAACATTCTCCTCTGTGGCCTCCTATCCAGCACTCTCGCTCAACTCCAATCTATTATCAACTGTGCAGCGTGGTTAATCCACCTCTCCCCTTGTTTCTCCTCTGCCTCCCCCCTCTGCCAATCTCTTCTCTGGCTCCCCATTGCCCAGCAAATTCAGTTTAAAATACCAACAACAACATATAAGGCCGTCCACAACCTGTCCCCTCTCTGATCTGCTTTCCTGATACATTCTCACACACCGTTAAATAAATAAATAATAATAATAATAAATATAATAATAATAATAATAAGAAGAAGAAGATCCTGCATTGTAAATGAAGAAATAGTTACTAGAGGGCAGCCTTCTAATTCTATGATAGGTAGGTGAATGGCTTGTTATAAACAGTGCTTTGCTTAGGACACAATTCAGGGTGCAGTTCAGTTGGTGCAACGCCTACTGACATGTTTTACCTAAATTGTCTTACATAGCACAGATTCCATTTATACATAATTTCCAAAGCAGTGTAAGGGTGCTTTCATATGCGGAAGTATATTTCACAGTTCCATTTATTTAAAAGGGGCATAGAGAAATCCATGTACAGTACTTGCTGCCAAAGCAACCTCATTCAAATATATGGAACTGATCGCAGAAATCTGCCATATGTGAAGGCACCTTAAAGAGGTTTTCCAGGCTCCTGATATTGACGACCTATCCTCATGACAGGTCATGAATAGGGATGAGCGAATTTAAGTTATGGTCCGTGGTAGCAGGCATTCTTAGATAACCCGAATCTGAACCTTGTACGCCAAACTTGAAAACACAAGTTTACTCAACACTAATCATTAACATCCAATTGGTGAGGGCCCGACAACACGCACCACCTCCAATCAGCTGTTCCCTGCAGTCTCCAGTGCTGGAACTAGCACTATGAATGGAACAAGTACCACTGCTCCCTTCAAAGTGTAGTGGACATACAGGGTTACTGCAGCTCAGCTCCAGACCCCCGCCGAACCGGTATTGATGACCTATCCAGATGATAGGCCATTAATATTGTATCACTGCATTGTTTAGGATATCAGTGCATTGGTCTAGTTGACTCTGTTCCTAATAATGGTGAGACTGACCTTTCCAATCTGCCTTCCTACATTTTGGAGGAAACAGTGGATATCACTACATAAATTCTATTCAAGAACAACTAGATACAGTAAGTGAAGACCTTCTTTAAACTAAAGTTACATTCACACACTTGAGTATAATATAATATTGGCAATTGATTAGTAGAAAAACTGTATATGATCATTTTCTTTATAAATACGGAAACTTATTGGCAATGCTCCTTGGGAAATAATATACAAAGAGATATTTTCCAGGCAAAGAGAACCTTCTCGCTAGCCTGAAAGCTGACGTACTGTATGCGAGGCAGTTCTCTTTGCTTGGGAAATACCATTCGACATGGTTGATACAGTGAGACCCCTGACTACCCAGAACTAAAACATTTTTATGATTGAAAATGATTCTTTGTTGGGTCAATGTGAATCATATGTTTCCTTTGAACAATGGTCTCATCTGTTATATTTAGCTTTTGTACTTCCAGTTCCTATATACCCACTTATAAAATGTGGCGTCAAGGGCTAGGACTCCAGGATACTGTCATCTGCTTCTCGGGACTCATATGGTATATCTGGTAGAAGAGGAGGGTGTAGAGGTGTAGAGGTGGAGCTGCGATAGGTGTTGATGGGAATTATGTTGGAATTAGGTTTTAATTGTATTGGTGGTTTTGATTTATCAGAATTGAATATAAAATCTGTATTAAGACTGACAGAAGAATTTTGGTTCTTGTGTGAGATCACAAAAATAACGCTGATTGTACTATCCGCTTTCTGTTCAATACATCCATTGGCGTGTATCTATGTATGTTTATAGAGGATTGTATTTTTATTTTTGTTTGTTTTGTATTGGGAGAAAATAATAAACTGAAAATAAATATTAAAAAAAAAATAAAAAATGTGGCGTCAGTAGTCTCACAGTAGATAAAGCTGTTTGCATTCCAGATTCCAAATACTCTGTTTTTTTGTCATTGCAGATTGTACGAAGATGAACTGAGAGGAATTTGAGAATTTCAAAGTAAACATTGCCTACCTGCTATAAGAGCAAGCTATTACCAAGAACGCAATTGAAAGAATGCTTGCAGATATTCACCTGAGATTGTATAAATTGGTAGCTGGAATGTTCTTTTTATGTGCTGTTTTCTATCTGTATCTCACTACTTCAATAACCTTTCACTTGCAAACAAATCTTGAAAACTATGGTAAATGTCACTTTATTTAGATTTCACTTTATTTAGCATTTTGTGCATTGATATAATTTACCGGTATATATTTTACATTTATTTATATTCAGCATTATTTATATATATTTTATAGATACCTAGATTGATTAGTGGAATATAGATTTCTAGACTAGAAAAATAAATTAGTGCCATTGTACAGCAAATTCCTGAGAAGCCAGCACAGAGGATGGGAGTGGTAGTGGCCTTCGTGAAATGTTGGTGTAAAGTGTACTCCCTCAGGCCATAGCTTCCTGGGGTTTGGTGCAGATTGACGAATCATGCCAGAAGTAAACGTACAAAAGTCTTTTTCTACTTAGGCTACTTTCACACTAGCGTTATGGAATTCCGGTACTGAGCTCCGTCATAGGGGCTCAATATCGGAATAAAATGCTTCAGTTTTGTCCCCATTCATTGTCAATGGGGACAAAACTGAACTGAAGACAACTGAATGATCCTGAAAGCATTCCGTTCCGTCTTCAGACCGGAGAGCAAACAGCAACATGCTGCGGTTTGCTGTCCGTACTAGTTATCCGCACCTAAACGGATCCGGAATGACCCCCAATGCAAGTCAATGGGGACGGATCCGTTTGGTGTGGACACACTTGTAAACGGATCCGTCCTCCATTGACTTTCAATAGAGGTTATTCCAGATCCGTTTAAAGGATGCTAAAGATAATACAACCGGATCCGGAATTATGGATCGCCAAAATTGTATTATTCAGTACGGATCCGGCGGGTCCCTTCACCCGCCGGATCCGTACTAAGGCTAGTGTGAAAGTAGCCTTAGTGCAAAATGAGTGAACAGAAATATTTCATGTAGGTCATGAGAATTATGAAAGTGGCTCATCCCCATCGGAGGCTCGTCCCCATCACCGCCTGTCATTGGCTGCCCCCCCTCCCCCTACACCAGATGTTTTCATCCCCGCAAGGGGAGAAGCAGCAGCAGCGGTGCAGGACCAGGAGAGGCGCGGGGAGCCAGGTCAGTATATTCAGAGTGGGGGGCCCGGCATATAGGGGGGCTTTTTATACTCTCGGATGACCCCTTTAATTTTGCCTACATGATAAATACTATTTCCTGAAGTTAAACAACCCCTTTAAGTCCGTGTCTCACTTGAAAGCATCTAAACATTTGAGATTGTGGGATTTGGGAAGCAAGTTGTAATTGTGGAAAATAGTGAACATTGTCATAAAAGTCACTCAAATGTTTTATTTCTAAAGTTAACTAGAACCGAGGCTCAGACATTATAAAGAGTACAGGTAGAATTGAATTATTCCCTGGAGGAAGGTCTGAGATTATAGAATTAAAACCCAATATTTTCTGTGCAGATTGCCACATATTTAAGTGTAATTTATGATCATCATGACATAAAATAAAATACTATAAAATGTAATACACAAACTAAATATACTGTACCTATCAGTGGCAGCTTGCCAATTGCTCCAGCAGATGTGAAGGATCTGAATGTTTTTTCATACCTCCCAACTTTGGAAATGGACAAAGAGGGACAAATTGTGCGGCGCGCTTAGTGTGCCGCTGCAAATTTTTTCGCCACTAGGCCACGCCTCTGACTCTCCCCAAAACATAACTATACACCTAATCCCACCCAGTCCCCTTACTGCCCCACATAGTAATTATTCCCCAGTTATGTGCCCCCAGTAATATGACCAGCTGTGCCCCCAGTAATATGCCCTGTTACAGTATGTGCCCCCAGTAATATTATCACATTGTGCCCCCAGTAATATGCCCACATTGTGCCCCCCTTTAATATGCCCACATTGTGCCCCCTGTAATACCCCCACATTGTGCCCACCTGTAATACGCCCACATTGTGCTCCCCAGTAATGTTGTGCTCCCACTAATGTGCCCACATTGTGCTCTGCAGTTTATGTTGTGCCCCCAGTAATATGCCCACATTTGTGCTCCCCAGTAATGCCAGTAACTTGTCAGTAATGCCAGTAGTGCCAGTAACTTGTCCACATTGTGCCCCCAGTAACTTGTCCACATTGTGCTCCCAGTAATATATTGTCCCCTAGTAATATGCCCACATTTGTGCTCCCTAGTTTATGTTGTGCCCCCAGTAATTTGCCCACATTTGTGCTCCCCAGTAATGTTGTGCCCCCAGTAACATGTCCACATTGTCCCCCAGTAATATGCCCACCTTGTGCCATTCACAGAAAGGTGAAAAAAATAAACACCATAATACTTACCTTCTTCCTAGCAGCATCACCAGCAGGACATCTTCTTCTTTAGTCTGAAGGGGGCGTAGTCAAGGCTGACTGACGGCCAGCCCCGCATCCTGCCCAGACCGAAGGTGTGGAGAGCCGCCTGGAGGTATGGAGAGCCTGCAGGGAGGATTGGAGGGAGAATGGATGAAGCAGCGAGCCGATGCCGGCTCTCTGCTTCATCACCATTCAGGCAACTGTCTCTGCGTCCTATGGATGCAGGGACAGCTGCCAGAAACCGGGACATACCTCCCCCGTACCGGGACAGTGGGACTGCTACTGTAATACAGGACAGTCCTGCTGGATCCGGGACGGTTGGGAGGTATGTTTTTTTATGTTAACTCTTAGTGTTTCTGTTTTGTTTTGTTTTTTGCAAGTACTTGCAAGAACACAATGCAACATAGGCATTAAGAAGGATCTGAGTTTTTTAAGTCATCTGAGAAGTCTTTCACATAGATTTCTGGAGCATGACCATTGGTTGTTCTTGTCTATTCAGATATAAGAGCATTAGTAAAGTAATTCCAGTTAATCAATAGTGTTCAGCTGGCTCTGTACAGACAAATAAAGTGCTTTCATGCCAAACACGGCAAACATTAGTCATGGGGCACTGTTATTCTTAAACAAGACAAGGCATTCCCCAAACTGTTGCCACAAAGATAGAAGTACAAAAACGTATTGGATGTCATTGGGAGTTCAGCCCAAAGCATAACAGCCAGAACAACTATTATCTCTCTTCTAACAAACTTCCCACTTGTTACTATACATTTTACCAGGTAGAATTCTACTGGTATTTGCCAACCCTAGATTTTCCTGTCAGACTATGACCTGAGATGTATCACTCCAGAAAATGTCTTTCCATTATTTGTAATCCTACTGGAGGTGTCAGCCCTTACCAATACATGACATTATGCGTGATGATCTCAGCCTTGGTGGTGGTTTCATTCAATTGATAGAGGAATGTCTATCAGACCACAAAATGAAATTGAAAAAAATAAAAACCTGAAAAAAAATTAGCTCTTCAGTCTCATTCTACTGCCAGACCTGGGGGTATCTACAATTGTTTTCTATTTTATATGCAAAGTTATAGATTGGTCCCTCAAGTTACAATATTAATTGGTTCCAGTACGACCATTGTATGTCGAAACCATTATAAATTGAGTAATTGGTTCCAAAGCTCCAAAATATCATCCAAGATAAGAGAAAATGAAGATGTAAGAAAAATAAGCAGATAACTAAGACAGACAAAACAAGTCCTTACATATAACAACTGAAAAGCTGATAACTAGCAACTAATCCAGCTATTTTACCAGAGAAGAGGCCTTGATTGGTTGGTTCTGAGTCTGAGACATTGTATGTTGAGTCTAGTTTCAAATTACGATGGGGAAAAAAAGATCATTGTATTTTGAAAATATTGTATCCTGAGGCCATTGTTTCTTGAGGGATCACTGTATAATGTAATGTAACGCCATGCAATTTATTTAAGCAGGGGAGGCAATAGTTGGCGGGGAACAAGGCTAACCACCCTGTTCCTCCCCTCTTGGTAGGAGTGGGCTGGTCCTACTTCCTGCCAGAAGGGGGAGCTCCAGTCTAGTGAGACAGAAAGAGAGAGTTCCTGTTCGGATTCCTTTGTTCACAGGATCCCAAGGTCTTATTCCAGCTCTATACACACATCTTTGATCAACAAAGTAAACAAAAATCATAGAAAATCACAGATAAAAAAAAACATCCTGCGCGATATGATAAACAATTGCGTATGTCAGTGGCTACATTTATAAAAATAAATCACACAAAAAAATGTTTTAATGCAACAGAATAGATGCAAACAAATGACATAGTTTACAAACAAATTGGAAGACTTTAACCCCTTCGCGACCAGCGCCGTACATGTACGGCGCTGGGGCGATGCGGGCACATGGCGCCCGCTCGCGGGTGCGGCGGGCGTCATGGCCGGCAAGTCTCTGCTGTTTCTAACAGCAGAGACTTGCCGCTACCTACTGTGTCGGCGGCGTCTTCCGGGGTGACTAGATGCCGTGATCACACGTGATCACGGCATCTAGTTGCGTCTAAACCCGGAAGCGTTCGCTTCCGGGTGGTGTACAGACACCCCGTGTGGCCAATCGGGGTGTCTGTACACCATATGAAAACTGTAATCCTCGCTGGTGAGGATTACAGTTTTCAAAGTGCAATTCTTATTCTGGCCACTAGATGGCAGGCCAGGATAAGAAATGAGCAATTCATGGATTTCTGAGTCTATAAAACCCAGAATTGCTCATAAAGAAAAAAAAAAAGCCACAATATATAAGCCCATATTTGAGCTTTCTAATAGTAAAAATTTTTTAAAAAAATGTAAAAAAATATATAAAAAATAAAAAAGATGTAAAAGTTCAAATCACCCCCCTTTCCGTATAAGTAAAAAATAAATACCTAAATAACAATAAATATAGACATCATGGGTATCACCATGACCGAAAACGCCCGTACTTTTAAAATATAAAAAAAAAATTCAATACGGCGAATTGTTTTTTGTCGCTTTTTTTTTCTAAAAAAAATTAAATAAAAAGTGATCAAAAAGTCATACACACCCCAGAATGGTATCAATAAAAACTTCAGATCGTCCCGCAAAAAATGAGCCCCCATACAGCTCTGTACACATAAATACCAAAAAGTTATAGGGGTCAAGATTTGACAAGGAAAAAAAAAAAAAAAAGGGCAACTTTCTAATTATTTTATCACTATGAAAACGCAGGAAAAACTATACATATTAGGTATTGCCGGATTCGTACTGACCAGTAGAATGAAAGTAATGGATCAGTTTTAATGCACATCGAACGCTGTAAATAAGAAACCCGTAGAACTGTAGCGGAATAGCGTTTTCTTTGCAATTTCACCCGGTTTGGAATTTTTTTCCCGCTTCCCACTACACCGTATGCAATATTAAATGGTGGCGTTGGAAAGTACAACTTGTCCCGCAAAAAACAAGCCCTCATACAGCTATGTGAACAGAAAAATAAAAGAGTTATGGCTGTTTGAAGGCAGGGAGCGCAAAACGAAAATGCAGAACCGAAAAAAGCTCCGGGTGCGAAGGGGTTAACCCCTTCCCAATATCCGCTGGACATGCATGGCAGATGTCGGGTCTTTAAAGATGGCGTCCGATCTGGAGCGGAGCAAGCGCCATAGCCACCAGGTGCCTGCTGCACTTCCAGGTCAGGTATTCTTTACCCCAGCAGAGATTGTGGAAAGCGTCCTGTTCTAATAATGAGCTGGTGCCTAGACTTCCAGGGTCATTATTAGTATATCAAAGCTCAGTGGCGGCACTGAACTGGGATATAGTGATTAATGTACACAATAATGGAGCAAATTCCATTATTCTGTACAAGTTGCAATCTGATGAATGCAGGTTGTGGTCCACTTGGAGACCTACTGTACCAAAAAGTTTAAAAAAGTTTAAAAAAAAAGTTTTGAAAAATATAAAAAAAAAAACACAAAAAATATCTAAAAATTCACCCATTTTTCCTCAAAATAAAAATATGGTAAGTAAGCAATTAAAAAAATCATGGACATCGCCAAATGTGAAAATGCCTGTACTTAAAATATTTTTTAAAAGTTATCCCATACGGTGAATCGACATTTTACATCACTTTATCTCCCCAAAAAAATTGAATAAAAAGTGATCAAAAAGTCATATGCACCCCAAAATGGTATTATGAAAAAATAAAGATCGTCCTGCAAAAAATGAGCCCCCATTAATCTCCATAAGCATAACTTAATATAGTATAGTATTAAATAGTATTAATAGTATTAAAATCTCGGGGGGGGGGGAAACCCTTTAATCCCCTCCAAGATGATTGCTGAAAAATGATCTGCTCCCATCTTTCTGTATTACCTGCAATCAATAGCAAAATGATGCAGTTATATACAGGACTAGATCAAGGGTGGTGGATGAAAAATTATGGTGGGGCCTCCATAATTTACATAGGTAAGCAATAGGCTAGATTCTAAATATACAAACCAGTAAAGAGTTGCACATGTTCTCTTCTATTGTTAGACCACATGTGATTAGGATGTACAAAAATACTTTCACTGCACAAATTAATGACTATTAATGAGGGAGGAGGACATAGGCTGGCTTGCTGGGAAATTGCCATACGTCTGTGGGAGTGTGTGCAGATGCACCCAGAAATATAATTTGGAGGCATTCTTGTGCTGGATGCCTGTCTGCTGCCACCAACCTCAAGTGCTGGCAGCCACAATATGTCCTCTTACTTCACCTTTTATTAAGCAAGATGTGGAGGATGAGTAGGGGAGACACACAATGGCAAAGCCAGCCCTACTCACTCTTGTCTGTTCTCTCGCTCACTTTTCTGCACTGACGTGCTCTAACCTCCATAGGCTTTGCTGACTGACTGTTCTCTGCTGTGACACACTACTTCTAGGGATGGAGTGTGTGTTAAAACATAAAGCAAGTTATTTACCATGACTCCCTTTGCCAGAAACTGTCATAAAAAAGTTGGAAACCCACAGCTTGCGACTCTTTGAACTCTACTGCACCTAAATTTAGGCACAAGTGATGTTTCTACGCCGCACTCACCCGTTCTGATTGGTTGGGGTGAAGGTATGGTGTGGGTGGACAATCGTACCTGACACATTTACTATCATTTACCACAGTTGTCTGGAGTAACTGATGACTAAAATCTACTCCAGTTAGGAGCTGGAATAGATTTCAGTCTAGGCACATTGACTGCCGGAAAATGTGTCTGATTTATAATGACGCCTGTGTCTCCTCATAAATTAAGAGTATCCTCTGGTGGCACAGGGTATATCAAAGTCCCCCAAGGTTTCCGGTACCTGTGCTGCACCAGTATATTGTATTATGTTTGTCACAACTTCAGTCACCAGTGTAGTGCACCTGAATAATATAGTACATTTAAGGGTATATTAGACACCCCGATCAGGCAGACGATTGTAAGGAGGGAAGGGTTCATTCCTGGCAATCGCCTGCTCACTAGCAGAGGAGATCATTGCTATTACACGCACCAATCTCTTCTGCAGCATGGGGAGGAGCGATCGCTATGCTATCACTTGTCTCCATGCTGTACAGTGGTTTGCAGGCTGCAAATCGTAGTTAGAAAGCACGATCAGCTGTCGGCAAATTCTGATCTTTCAGCATGGTGAAAGATATGGATTGCCTGACGAACGCTCATTAGCGATCATCGGGCAGAGAATCTGCCCATGTAACACACCCATTTAGTAAGATAGTAAGTGAAAAGTTAAAATAACTGTATTATATGTATATTTAGGTGCAGATGCTGACAATTCATGATCTTTCACAGGTACAACAAGCATACCTCCCAACTTTTGAAAATTGCAAAGAGGGACAATGTGTGCCCCGCGCATCACGGCAGTTTTTTTCATACTAGGCCACACCTCTAACTTCGCCCAAAGCATAATTACTGGAGCCCCTGCGGCAATTTTATTTCTTGCGCATCATTGTCCATATAAATATTAGCACATAAATCTATAATATTAGCACATAAATCATCAGATTATAGATATTTTAAGGTCCCAATTGCACCAAATAATGAAGTTCTGGTCTAATTTATAGGTATAGACACTTTAGTAAGGAGCAATTTAGTAAATTTATTAATGCACATTTATTCATTAATCATCCAGGTCAAAAAGAGGGACATTTAAGGAGAAAAGAGGGACAGAGGGACATGGGTCAAAAAGAGGGACTGTCCCTCCAAAAGAGGGACACTTGGGAGGTATGCAACAAGTACCGTTATCTCCTCACCTGACAAAAGAGGAAGCAGGACGCAGGGTCAGGGTTCATCCTCCTTCCAAATGCAAGTAGGATGAGGAGACAGTCTGAATAAGAAGCAGCAGTACAAAAGGTGATCTTTCGGATGAAAATTGAGACTTCCATATAACCCTCTCACTACTGTCTTTTTCATCCTGCTGAGGCTGAGCTGCACTGTGCCTGCCTTCTCCACCTTGATTCCCTGCTGCACCAAACAGACATCAGACATCACAGGTCAGTGTCAGTAAAACCCTGCTTCACATTATGCTGCGCACAGACCACAAGGACAACTGATGGAGACGCCTTCTTCGTATATAGTAGTGGAAGCCCTGGGGCATGAACCTAGGGTCCCCTCCATTTAATCTAGCCCTCATTTATATATCATTTACCAAACATACCTACCCCTTCTTGTATATACAAGATGGATGCAATTCCTACCACACAATGCCAACAATGCCATTTACCTATCACAGATTTCAGCCACCTAATCTGGGTATGCCCAATACCCTCTTCATTTTACACTGATATATTTTCATTTATATTCACTTTGCTTATGACCCTCTTGATCTGTGACACCAAAACTGCTTTATTTTGACTTTTAGCTGAGGAAGAATGGCAGCAGCACACCTGTTTTTTTTTTTTTTTTTTTTTTTTTAAATTATCACTATATATTGGATGGAAGATAGACCCCCTTCTCTTGATAAATAAAAATTTATTATCACCACTATCCTCTATGAAAAAGTAATTTTCACAGGAATTGGCCTAGCGCACACTGAAGACAGGCACTGCCTGTGAATGCTATGGAGTTGCTAGCAGAAATCCAATGCCATCTTTAGTCTGCAGTGCTTCAGATCGAATTTTTCTGCTATCATCAGCTTAAAGTTCATCAGAACTTTAGAGGATCTGCAGAGAAGAATGGCAGAAAATCCACAAATTCAGGTGTGCAAACCTTGTGACATCATCCCCAAGAAGACTGGAGGTTTTAAACGCTGCCAAAGGTGCTTCAACTAATTATTGAGTAAAGGGTCTGAATACCTAACATTATGTGGCCTACGAGATGGTCGTACCCAGTGGCTACATCTTCTACCATTATACATAACCAGTAACTGGACCCATCTCTTTCATCGGGTGGGACTTTTTAAGTATATCTTCCCTGTTCAGTTGCATCTATACCTCCAGTGCCACAATGGTGTCTTGGTTACAGCCTGATGCCGTATGCACCCTAGCCATGCGTGCTGTTCTCATCATGGTGAAGGTAGAAAAAAATTATGGTAGGTTGTTTGTATCACCAAGCAAGAAAGATCAATCTGATATGGATAAGGTCCTAAAAAAGATGTTTCCTTGGCCCAAGTTTCCTATTAAAGGGGTTGTCCGAGTTATTTTTTTGTTCTTTATATGTTTCTAACTTGTCAGGTATAACAACTTTCCCATATACTTTGTGTTTCTAAAGCTGCTGGTTTCTCAGAGTTGACTGAGGGTCACATGACCTGTGATGTCAGCTTATCTCCCTGGTCTGTGATGTTTCGTGTACAAGCCTCAGAGATCAGATAACAGTCTGTACATGAGACATCACTGGCCACGCCCCCTTTCTTTGCCGGGCTCCTGCTATCTGCTCTCTCCCTGGATTCCTTCAGATAAAACATTAACCCCTTCAGCCAGAACACACTGAGGGCTCAAGGCTTTACAACAAATAGTAGCTGCAGCAGTGAGAGGAGACAAATGCTGGGCAAGGAGCTATAGAGGAATTGTACAAGAACAGATAGGGAGAATTTCCTGTGTGTATCAGCAGTGTCATTGTACATAGGGACTTGTAGTCCTACACAAACAACATGCTGCTGAGTATCCCAGCAGGCAGACATGTACTCACAGCACTTGTATTCACTGCCTTTGCAGAGAAGGGGGGAGGGGGGAGGGGCAGAGGTTGTTATTACTGCATGTAAACAAAGGCCAGAAGAGAACCAGGGAAATGAGGAAATATAGATTTTTTTTTTGCCTAAAACTTGCTGAACTTAGTTATATATTGCTGCCCATCAGATTTACAGTGCTATATTTTTTTTTCCATAACTTGGACAACCCCTTTAACCACTTCAAGTCTGCCCATTGACTATAAACGTCCTTGAGCTTTGCCCCCTGTGTGCAGCACCTGTACATAGAAGCTCCATGACTCAGCTGCCTCCTGACAGCCAAGAACATGGAGCTTTAACCTGAGACATTTTTTCCTGGTCTCCAGGCTTTTGATCACTCTGACAAGCTGTCAAAGCTATCACAAATGCTTGTACTATCTCACTCTCATTACTGCCAGTCATAGAGCAGTTTACAACTACATATTGGGTGTTTTTGCAAAGTTCAGAATCAGGAAAATAAATATTCAGGTTTGATTTGCTGTTTACCCTTGCTATCTTATGGGAAAAATGAATTAAAAATTGAAAATCTGCGGGAAAAAAAAAATATTTTAAATTTCACCTTCCTTCTGTTTTGATTCTTGTGGGAAATCTAAAGGGTTAACACACTTTGTAAAATCAGTTTTGATTACATTGGGGGCTGTAGTTTCTAAAATATGTTCATTTATGAGAGGTTTCTATTATTTAAGCCCGTCATAGTCACTTTAGAACTGCAAAGGTCCTTTAAAATTAACTATTGGAAATTTTCATGAAAATCTTAAAAATTGCATCTAAAATTTGAAGCCTTCTAACGTCCTCAAAAAATAAAATTACATTTCCAAAATTATGCCAACATAAAGTGGACATATGGTGAATGTTCATTAATAACAATTTTATTAGATATCCCTGTGCAACTTAAAAGCAGAGAAATTAATATTTAAAAAATTGTGATTTTTTTTCAAAATTTTCAGTAAATTTTGATTTTTATAAATAAACGTAAAACATATCAAATTTACCATTAACATGAAGTACAATTTGTCATGAGAAAACAATCTCTGAATGGCTTGGATAGGTAAAAGCGTTCCAAAGTTATTACCACATGAAGTGACACATGTCAGATTTGCAAAATTAGGCCTGGTCTTGAAGTGGTTAAGCTTTCTTTGACAGCCTATGTGGGCCAGGACACCATGGAGACATCAAATGCTGAGAGCTCTGGGAAACAGAACCCACACGAGAGATCCTATAATAACATTTTGCACCATAAAACTATGCTGAGAATGCCTTTAAACCTGTTATTAGGGAACTTACTGACAATAAACAAGATATACGGCATATTGGTGGATACGTGGAGTAATTAGGAGAAAATCAGGTCTCTCTGGTTGCTTTTGGTAACTGTATTGCCACAGCCTTGCACACTGGCCGGTCTCATTTGAATAGACTCCTCTAATATGTTAAGATCAAAATAACAGGGGCAGGAGAAATTATTTACGCCTACGAGGGATAGCAGAGAGTGTTCTTCCTGCATCCGTTCTACTGCAATTTTGCATCCTTTATTGGGCCCGAATCTTGCTCCACACCTTGTGTTGGAAAGGGCACATCACAGTGCCCCAAACCAAAAGATGGAGACCTGAAAAAGGACATTATATTCAAAGTGCTGTTTCTTCTACCATTACTGTTGGTTTTGGGAGTAGTACATATTTTTTGTTATTGTGAACATTTACATTGGTTGTCAATTCTGGCTGTTCCATCTTTATTTGAATGATCTTATTGTGGCCCTATGTAAACAGTTAAACAGTTAGGAAATTAACTTCCCCACAAAATGGTCCAGAATTATAGTAACATAGTAACATAGTTTATAAGGCTGAAAAAAGACATCTGTCCATCCAGTTCGGCCTGTTATCCTACAAGTTGATCCAGAGGAAGGCAAAAAACCCCTATAAGGTAGAAGCCAATTTTCCCCACTTTAGGGGAAAAAATTCCTTCCCGACTCCAATCAGGCAATCAGAATAACTCCCTGGATCAACGATCCATCTCTAGTAACTATAACCTATAATATTGTTACCCTCCAGAAATACATCCAGGCCCCTCTTGGACTCTTTTAGTGAACTTACCATCACCACCCCCTCAGGCAGAGAGTTCCATAGTCTCACTTCTCTTACAGTAAAGAATCCTCTTCTATGTTTGTGTACAAACCTTCTTTCCTCCAGATGCAGGGGATGTCCCCTTGTCACAGTCACAGTCCTGGGGATAAATAGATGATGGGAGAGATCTCTGTACTGACCTCTGATATATTTATATGTAGTTATTAGATCTCCTCTCAGTCATCTTTTTTCTAAAGTAAATAACCCTAATTTTGATAATCTTTCTGGGTACTGTAGTCCACCCATTCCAGTTATTACTTTCGTTCCTCTCCTCTGAACCCTTTCCAGCTCTACTATGTCTGCCTTGTTCACAGGAGCCCAGAACTGTACTCCATGTGTGGTCTGACTAGTGATTTCTAAAGTGGCAGGACCAGGGGCGTAACTAGCATAGCGGCAGACCATGCGACTGCTATGGGGCCCAGGGCCAGAGGGGGCCCAACTGGGATTATCTCATCTTCTACTGGGGGTTAAAACTTGGTCACGACTCTATCCTCTAACTTTTAGCAAATGAGGCAGTGGAAAAAATGGCCCAAGGGTCATTGAAATGGTTTAGGCAGAAACCATTCTGTCCTGTGTGGAGGGCCTGGTTTGAGCCTCTCTATGGGGCCCTTACTTCTCTATGTACACCACTGGGCTGGACTATGGTCTCATCTATGCCCCTTTTAGTTTCAAAATGTATTAATTTGACTGATGGCAATATAAAAGAGAGGGGAAAGCATACAAGGTATATAATAACACAGAATGGAGAAGTAAAGTTCTCCTACAATTGTAAACTGATGGTAAACATATTTGAAGAGAGGCATCAATCGTTAAAATATTACAATTATAGAACAGTGTGGTCTCATCATTAAACAGGGATTACTCAGAACAAACAGGATTGAGTAAGAAGGGTGTAGTCCTCGGGACTCCCCCGGTCAAAGATAAAAAAGAAAGCAAAAGGGACAGGGGTATGCAGGAAGTCTTCCAGTTCCTAGAACAGCCAATAAGAGAGATAAGAAGTATTGTAGATTAGTAGATTTAGAACAGTTTAGCCAGGGGTTCCAGATTTGTTGATAATGCTCCTGTGTGTCTGTCAGTGTGGCATTTTTTTCGTATAAGGCTATACGATTAATTCTGTGTATAACTGCTGATATCGAAAGAGAAGGAGTTCGCCCCCTGGATGCTATGTGGATCCTGGCAGACATCAAAATATATTGAAGGATTTTATAGGTAGTGTTATTGGTTTAAGGTCTAAGAGATACACTGGCGCTGACAGGGAGAGATCCTTTCCAAACACTTCAAACAGTCCCCTTTGTATATTGGACCAGAATCGTCGTACCATGGGACAAGTCCACCAAACATGAAGCGTGGTTCCCGTTTCTTGGCAACCTCTAAAGCGTAAAGGAGAGACATTCGAATATATAAGATGTAATCTAGAGCGCACTAAGTAGACTCTATGGAGAATCTTTAAAGAGGTTTCCATTAGGGTGACCTGCCAGCTTCCCTTACTAATTGTCGTACAACATTCAAACCATTGCTCTAATGTGAGGGTCTCCCCTAAATCCACCTCCCATCCATGCATGAATGCCAATTTGGTGTCAGGGAGCAACGAATTCAGGATAGAATAGATAGAGGAGAGAGGACCCTTCTCTAAAGCTCTATATTTGCAAAGTCTTTCAAACGTAGTAAAGTCTATCACGCTTTGTGCCGGGATCTGGGAGGTTAGAAAGTGGAAGACTTGGGTAGCTCTGAAGAGTTCAGAAGACAGAGGGGTAAAAGCAGAAAGAAAGTATGCCCTGGACATGAGCTTAGAGCGAATTAAAAAATCGCCAACATAGCGTAGTCTAGTATGTTTCCACCAGACAAATGCAGTTGGTGGTAAACCTGGGAGGAATAGGGGGTTTCCAAATAGAGGAAGCATAGAAGAGATGTGGCTTTGCAGTTTATATTTAAACCGTACTTTTCTCCAAAGTTGTAACATAAGGTAAGAAATTTTAGCAGCTGGATCAACTGATCCCAAAGGGATGTCAGGAGACCAGATTAATGCCAATGGAGATACTGGCTATAGTAAATCTGACTCCAAAATGACCCATTGTGGAGGATTAGGGAGGGTATGAAATGATACCAATTGTGTCAATCTGGTTGCTAAATAGTATTTATAAAGATGAGGGACTGAAAGTCGGCCTACCCTTTTATGGAAGTGCATAATACGTCTGACTATACGCGGTCTCTTATAAGCCCATATAAAGCGAAAGATTTCAGACTGTAGAGACTTTAGGGCTGAACCTGTTATTGGAATAGGGAGGGATCGAAAGAGGTACAGTATCCGCGGTAGAGTGACCATTTTAATGGTGTGTATTCTGCCTATCCACGAGACGGTTGGAGAATTCCAGTTTATTAGTTCCTGGTGGAGCTTAGGGATGAGACAGGCATAATTCCATTTGAAGTGGTGTTGGCAAATTAATCCCTAAATAATTGTCTCTGCTTTTAAAACCAAAGTTGAGCGAGATCAAGTCTCGAATATTCAAAGGTATGTTACAATGTAGTATCTCCGATTTTTTGGCATTGATCTGAAGGCCAGAATAATGACCAAATGTACTTTTGAGGGGCCGTGTAATAGTGAGAAGCATGTCATCAGCAAAAAGACTAACTTTATATTTGCGAAGGCCAATTTTTACCCCTGCTACGTTTGGGTCAGTACGAATCATTATGGCCAACAGCTCAATAGCCAAAGCAAAGAGGGCGGAGGAGAGGGGACAACCTTGACGAGTACCCCAACAGGTGGGAATGGAAGTAGGGTCATTAGTCGGCAATTTAAGAAAGGCTGTGGGAGTCGTGTAAAGTGTTTTATAGAGCGTAAAAAAGGGCCTGATATACCCATTATGGACATAACCTGGTAGAGGTAAGACCAAGAAAGGCTATCAAAGGCCTTTTCAATATCTAAGGCCAATAAAGAGAAAGGCTGAGAGTTTGTATTAGCCCATTGGATGATATTACAGACTTTCCTTACGTTATCTGGTGCTTGTCTACCAGGGATAAATCCCACCTGGTCATAATGGATCAGGGCAGGGTGATGACAGTTGAGGTGTTTAGCTAAAATAGAGGTGAAGATCTTAAGGTCTACATTAAGAAGGGATATGGGGTGATAATTTGTGGGATATAAGGGGTCTTTATCAGGTTTAGGGATCACTGTTATCAGTGCATTAAGAATATCAGATGGTAATTTACCACCATGGAGGATATAATTACACAAGTTCTTTAGATGGGGTATCAAGATATGTTTAAATTTTTTAAAGTAAAGTGCAGAAAACCCGTCTGGTCCTGGGGATTTGCCTATTTTAAGGGATGCTATTGCCAAGGCTATTTCTTCATCTGTAATATCAAGGTTAATAGATTCCCTAGCAGACGAGGATAGGGTTGGGATTGGTAGGGTTGCAAGAAAAGAGGAAATATCCGCTGTGGGGGGATCGGAGGGCGGAGAGTATAGTTTTTAAAAGTAAAAAGTATGGAATTGTTGATAGATTGTAGTCGGGTTGGAAGTAGTCTGCCCCTTAGTGTCCGTGATTTGGTATATGGTGTTAAGGCGTTGTCTGGCTCTTAATTTAGCTGCCAGCATCCTATCTGGTTTATTAGCTAATTTATAGAATCTAGTTTGGGTCCATCTCAAAGCCTTTTCGGTGTGGTGCAATAGGGTGGCATCTAGCTGAAGCTTTGTGTCTTTAATAGCTTTAATAAGGTAGAGGGAGGGCTGTCTCTGGTTAGCTAGTTCCAAACGAAATAACTTGGATTCTAAATCAGACTGAACTTTAGAGCGTTCCTTTTTCAACTTAGATGCCTCAGCTATGATGACCCCTCTAATGACAGTTTCATGTGCAGCCCAATTGACTGCAGGTGTGGTGTCGGAGGAGACAATAATATCAAAATAATCCTTAAGAGCTGTGGATATGCGATCTACTATAGAGGGATCTGTAAGAAGGGATTTGTTCAGTCTCCAGGTAAAGGGACACCTAGAGGGAGAATCCAAATTGAATTCAACCAGCACCAGGTCATGATCCGACCATGCACAAGGAATATGCCTCGCATACAAAAGACGGGGGAGAAGTTGTGTGGAAGCTAAAATCCAGTCTATCCTAGTGTAATGATGATGCACAGGAGAAAAGTAAGTATAGCCACGCTGAGATCCATTATACTCTCTCCAACAGTCAGCAATGTCCAGTCCCTGCATAACCTGCCGTACTGAACTTTTAGATTTGGAGGACAATTTGTCTGCCACAGGGGAGGACCTATCCAGATGCGCATTAAATGTCATATTAAAATCCCCACACCAAACGATTGATGAGGGATAGTGCTGGTCAAGAAATTTTCCCAAGGTGTGAAAGAAAGAGACAGGCTGACTATTGGGAGCATAAGAGTTGATTAAACATAAAGGAGTATTATACAATGATCCCACCACTATTATGTACCTACCCTCAGGGTCCACAACAGTGGTCTCAATCTGGAAAGGTAAGGAGTTTTTAATAAAAATGGCTACTCCTCTGCTTCTAGGGTGGTATGGTGCATGAGTCAACATAGTATACGGGTTATGAAAATACCTGGGGTAAAATGCGATTTCTGTATGCAAATAATATCAGGTTTAAGTCGGTCGTACTGAAGAAAAGCTTTACGCCTCTTTTGTGGAGGATTAAACCCCCTGACATTATGAGATATGATCTTACACATGACTAGTGCATAAAGTAATGCTTAATCCCTGAGATAGGGGAACATTTACTTATTTACTTTCAGTTCTGAAAACTCACTCCAGAAGTTCATTGAGGATCTCTGAATGATCCAATGTTGTCTTAAATGACTGATGAAGATAAATAGAATCCACCTGTGTGTAATCAAGTCTCCGTATAAATGCACCTGCTCTGTGATAGTCTCAGGGTTCTGTTTAACCCCTTCCCGACCAGCGCCGTACATGTACGGCGCTGCGGGAAGTGATTTCCCGACCAGCGCCGTACTGCTACGGCGCGCTGATCGGGCGGGTGCAGGAGCTGCGCCCGCCCGATTAGCGGCGGGGGTCCGGCTGTGCCAGGTGCCCAGTAGCCGGACCCCTGATATATGCACCAGCATCGGTGAAAACACCGATGCCGGTGCATTAACCCTTCATGTGCCGCGGTCAGCGCTGACCGCGGCACATGCGATGCGGGCGGTGGGAAGGGGTTGCCATCGGGTCCCCGCGCTGCTGTGACGGGGACCCGATGGCTGAGATAGCAGCCGGATGCCTTCCTTAGGCATCCGGCTGCTATCTACGGAAGCCTGTGAGATCCAGCCCCCTGGATCTCACAGGCAGTGTGCTGGAAGTGTATTACATTGAGTAATACACTTCCAGCCAATGCATTACAATACAGAAGTATTGTAATGCATTGTAAGGGGATCAGACCCCCAAAAGTGAAAAAAAGTGTAAAATAAGAAAGTTAAAAAAAGTGAAAAAAATAAAGTTTTACAAAAAAAAAGTTTCAAGTCCCCCCCCCCAAAAAAGCGTCATTTTTACAAAATAATATAAAAAAATTTGTAAAAAATAGTGAAAAAAAAAAGAAGACATATTAGGTATCGCCGCGTCCGTATCGACCGGCTCTATAAAAATAGCACATGATTCACCCCGTCAGGTGCACGCAGTTAAAAAAAAAAAAAAAAAAACTGTGCCAAAACAGACATTTTTTGGTCACCTTCCCTTACAAAAAGTGTAATAGCAGGTGATCAAAAAAGCGTATGTACCCCAAAATGGTACCAATCAAACCGTCATCTTGTCCCGCAAAAAATGAGACCCTACCTAAGACAATCGCCTGAAAAATAAAAAAAATATGGCTCTCAGAAAATGGCAACACAAAAAGTATTTTATTTTGTTCAAAAAATAAATCTAATGTGTAAAACTATCCAAAAATAAAAAAGTTAGACATATTGGGTATCGCCACGTCCGTAACAACCTGCTCTATAAAAATATTGCATGAGATGGCCCCCTAGGCGAATGCTGTAAAAAAATTTTTTTAAAAAGCAATGCCAAAACAGACATTTTTTTCCCTTTTGCCTCACAAAAAGTGTAATAGCAGGCGATCAAAAAGGCGTATTTACCCCAAAATGGTACCAATCAAACCGTCATCTTGTCCTGCAAAAACGATACCCTACCTGAGACAATCGCCTGAAAACTGAAAAAAATATGGCTCTTTGAAAATGGCAACACAAAAAAAAGATTTTATTCTGTTCTAAAATGCATCTAATGTGTAAAACTTTCCAAAAATAAAAAAGTTAGACATATTGGGTATCGTCGCGTTCGTAACAACCTGCTCTATAAAAATATTACATGAGATGGCACCCCAGGTGAATGTTGTAAAAAAAAGTTTTTAAAAACCATGCCAAAACTGCTATTTTTTTTCACCTTGACTCACAAAAACTGTAATACAAAGCGATCAAAAAGTCTAATGTACCCCAAAATGGTACCAATCAAACCGCCATCTCGTCCCGCAAAAAATGAGCCCCCACATAAGACAATAACTCAAAAAATAAAAAATCAACGTCACCCGCAAACCAATCCATCAAAATCTGTTCTGCAAAATCCATATGGCGCTCCTTCTGTTTTGAGTCCTGCCATGTGCCCCCACAGCAGTTTACTACCACATATGGGGTGTTGCCATATTCAGGAGAAAATGGGTAACAAATTATGGGGTGCTTTTCTCCTGTCACCCCTTGTGAAAATGAAAAATTTGGGGCTAAAGCAACATTTTATTGGAAGAAATGAAACTTTTCATTTTCACAGCCAAGTGTTTCCAAATCCGTACGGGGTCAAAGTGGCCAGAACCCCCCTTAATATATTCTTTGAAGGGAGTAGTTTCCAAAATGGGGTCACTTTATGAGGGTTTCCACTGAAGGGGTACGTCAGGGTCTCTCAATTACAAAATGGTGCCTAAAAACTATTCTAGCAAAATCTGCCTCCAAAATCCGTATGGCGCTCCTTTCCTTCTGACCACTGCCACAAACCCATAGAGACGTTTACCACCACATATGGGGTATTTCTGTAAACTGCAGAATCAGAGTAATGTATATTGAGGTTTAGTTTGCTGTTAACCCTTGCTGTGTTGCAAGAAAAAAATTATTAACATGAATAATCTACCAAAAAAGTGAAATTTTGAAATTTCACCTCCATTTTCCTTTAATTCTTGTGGAACACCTGAAGGGTTAACAAAGTTTGTAACAGCAGTTTTTTATAACTTGAGGGGTGTAGTTTCTAAAATGGGGTCATTTATGGGGGGTTTCATTATGTAAGCCCCTCAAAATCACTTTATCTGAATTGGTGCTTAAAAAAATGGTTTTGGAAAATTTGGTGAAAATTTGAAAAATGGCTTCTAAACTTCTAAGCCCTCTAACGTCCCAAAAAAGTAAAATGACATTTATAAAATGATGCCAACATAAAGTAGACATATGGGGAATGTAAAATAATAACTATTTTTTGAGGTATTACTGTGTATTTTGAAAGTAGAGAAATTGAAATTTGGAAATTTTTCAAAATTTTTGGTAAATTTGGGATTTTTTCATAAATAAGGGTGAAATATATTGACTCAAATTTATGACTGTCATGAAGTACAATGTGTCACAAGAAAACAATCTTAGAATGGCCTGGATAAGTAAAAGCGTTCCAAAGTTATTACCACATAAAGTGACACATGTCAGATTTGCAAAAAATGGCCCGGTCAGGAAGGTGAAAACAGGCCCGGGGTTGAAGGGGTTAAAGCACAGAGAGCATCATGAAGACCAAGGAACACACCAGGCAGGTCCGTGATACTGTTGTGGAGAAGTTTAAAGCCGGATTTGGATACCAAAAGATTTCCCAAGCTTTAAACATCCCAAGTAGCACTGTGCAAGCGATCATATTGAAATGGAAGGAGTATCAGACCACTGCAAATCTACCAAGACCGACTCTAAACTTTCATCTCAAACAAGGAGAAGACTGATCAGAGATGCAGCCAAGAGGCCCATGATCACTCTGGATGAACTGCAGAGATCTACAGCTGAGGTGGGAGAGTCTGTCCATAGGACAACAATCAGTCGAACACTTCACAAATCTGGCCTTTATGGAAGAGTGGCAAGAAGAAAGCCATTTCTCAAAGATATCCATAAAAAGTCTGGTTTACAGTTTGCCACAAGCCACCTGGGAGACACACCAAACATGTGGAAGAAGGTGTTCTGGTCAGATGAAACCAAAATCGAACTTTTTGGAAACAATGCAAAACGATATGTTTGGTGTAAAAGCAACACAGCTCATCACCCTGAACACACCATCCCCACTGTCAAACATGGTGGTGGCAGCATCATGGTTTGGGCCTGCTTTTCATCAGCAGGGACAGGGAAGATGGTTAAAATTGATGGGAAGATGGATGGATCCAAATACAGGACCATTCTGGATGAAAACCTGTTGGAGTCTGCAAAAGACCTGAGACTAGGACGGAGATTTATCTTCCAACAAGACAATGATCCCAAACATAAAGCAAAATCTACAATGGAATGGTTCAAAAATAAACGTATCCAGGTCTTAGAATGGCCAAGTCAAAGTCCAGACCTGAATCCAATTGAGAATATGTGTAAAGAGCTAAAAACTGCTGTTCACAAACGCTCTCCATCCAACCTCAAAGAGCTCGAGCTGTTTTGCAAGGAAGAATGGGCAAGAATGTGTGCAAAACTGATAGAGACATACCCCAAGCGACTTGCAGCTGTAATCGCAGCAAAAGGTGCCGCAACAAAGTATTAATACAAGGGGGCCGAATAATTTTGCACGCCCCACTTTTAGTTTTATTATTACAAAAAAAGTTTAAATGATCCAATAAATTTCTTTCCACTTCACAATTGTGACCCACTTGTTGTTGATTCTTCACCAAAAATTTAAAATGTTATATCTTTTTGTTTGAAGCCTGAAATGTGGCAAAAGGTTGAAAAATTCCAGGGGGCCGAATACTTTCGCAAGGCACTGTACATTGAGAATATTTATTGCATGTCACTCCCCCTACCCCAGTCAGCAATAACAGATCGGGCTTAAAAAGTCCGCCTATCATGACCTCCGGTCGCTGCCCACAGTAAGGAGAAGCACCATCACAATTAGGTGGTATCTGAAAAGGTAGTAAAGCACAATGTTCAAATACAAATAGTTCTGTAATCACGGCAATAAAGCCCAAACAGCCAGTTACTATAAACACATAGTTCGAAAATGTAGGATCTCGTTAGAGTATCCTGGTGAAGTGAGGTGGTCCTGGGCGCCTCGTAGCCAATAGCGTACTTAGTGTGGTAAACACCAAATGTATAATACAAGGCAAGGGGGTCACCCCATCAATCAAACATGTAAAAATTGGGGACAGGAATATGTACTTGAAATACAAGGTGAATGGCGAGCCCCTCCACCCCAGCCAACAACAGCGGATCAGGCGTTAAAAATTCGCCTATCACAACCCCCAGTCATTGTCTACGGCAGGGAGAAGCTCCACCACAACCATGCAGCAGTAAATAAACATTTGGACAAAATAAACAGACACGACTAGTTCCGTATCCAAAACAAGGGATCTCAAGGGAGTACAAATAAATCCATATCCAGAACAAGGGATCCTAACGAATTAGTTAATATAGACATAAGGTGCAAAAAGGCAGAGGTCCTCCGTAGAGACCTAGAAAAGGTTAACTCCTCAGGGACTTTTCCAGAGTGTCATATACTTCAAGGAAGATCCTGGGAGCGTCCCGGAGGTGCTGGTAGTGCAGGAGTAAATTGGCAACGAGTGTGCCACGATCTCGTTGGTCGTCATGGTAAAGGTGCAGGAGCAGTAGGTCGGTCATATGGGACACCTTCACGTTGTAGCATGTCAAAACCCTCTGAGAGATCTTTGATTGCGTAGTCACGGTTACCGATCTTACAGGCAATATGGAAGGGGAAGCCCCATCTGTAGCCCCAAATCATCATGCCGCGGATGGGGCGAATTGTGTCAGTGATGGTAAGGCAGCATGGTAATAAGCATAGGAATGTTGCAACTGTCCTCCTGGTGATAACGATGGACAATGTTTCTTCAGCGCAAGGGGCAGAGGCGCAAATAGGTTTATAGCCCTGGTATGGAGGCTGGAGAGTTCTCTTGAACTGTCAGAGAGGCCTTAATGCTATGGGGGTGTAATCACAGGCCAACCGATGAGGACCCTCTTGTGGTGGTATGTCGGCACAGTTCGTGGGACACTGTATATTTTGAGGGATCTGTGGCCAGATATACAGCCAGATGTTATGAGGCTAAGATAGTAAAAAGGGCCACCAATCTGTTATGCCCCTATGGAAACTCCTCTTCTCGAGCTGTGCCTCGCTCGTAAGCGTAATATGTGAGGAAGATGGCTAGCTGTTCGCCACTACAAACACACTTCTGGAACCTCCCAATCTACCAGCAGGAGCCCCCCCCCCCAGTGTGGAAAGTCAATTAGGCCTCCAAATATGGTGTAAGAAGGTAGGGGCAGCAAGACAGTATTGCCTATACAGGGAGGGGGAGCTCCCGTTGACTCACCGCTCCCGACAGGCAAGATGGTCGCCTCCTGGGGTAAGTGCTGGAACGATGTAGCGTGTGGCCCGCAGTGGCCAGTGCCAGGTTCTGAAGACCCTCAGGGGGTACAAGGTGCTGTCCGCTGATGGCACTGATGTCAGAGCCCCTGTGCGCCGTCCTATCCTCCGGTGGGCCCTGCAATGTCGGGAAGGCCGAGGCTCTGGGAGTCACACAGGCCGTAACCAGGATCAGGGCCAAAGTTCAATATGCACCTTCAGAGTAAAAGAATCGGAGGTGCACGGCGTTCTGGAGACCCGTAGCAGGTCCAGGTCGTTGGTAGGGTGCCGCTGAATTGTGCTCTCCTCCACGCTCCGGTGCTACTTCTGGTTGGCACAGCGTGATAGGAAAGGCTGGGGCTTCAGAGGGTCCACAGGCCATAAATCCAAAACTCGGCTCAAATGTAAAATTCACCCCTCAGGGTAATCCTCTGCGCCTGAGGGCCCCCGATGTGAATGGAGGAGGTTTAAAAAATATAATAGCGGTAGCAGATGGTGGTGGATTAAATTATAGCTCTTAGAGCTCTGCCACCATGTGTCTGGTCCCTTCCGCGCCCAGGCCACGCCTTCCATCTATGCCCCTTTTGATGCAACCCATTATCTTATTGGCCTTGGCAGCAGCTGTCTGACACTGGTGTCTGCAGCTTAGTTTGCTGTTTACTAAAATTCCTAGATCCTTTTCCATGTCAGTGTTACCCAGTGTTTTACCATTTAGTATGTACTGGTGACTTGCATTATTCCTTCCCATGTGCATAACCTTACATTTGTCAGTGTTAAACCTCATCTTCCACTTCTCTGCCCAAGCCTCCAGTCTATCCAGATCCATCTGTAGCAGTGTACTGTCCTCTTCTGTGTTCATTACTTTACAGTTTAGTGTCATCTGCAAAAAAATATATTTTACTGTGCAAGCCTTCTACAAGATCATTAATAAATATATTGAAGAGAATAGGACCCAATACTGACCCCTGTGGTACCCCACTAGTGACTGTGACCCAGTCTGAGTATGTGCCGTTAATAACCACCCTCTGTTTTCTATCACTGAGCCAGTTACTTACCCACATAGGGACATTCTCTCCCAGTCCAAGCATTCTCATTTTATATACTAACCTTTTATGCGGTACCATGTCAAATGCTTTGGAGAAGTCCAGATATACGACATCTATTGATTCGCCACGGTCAAGTCTAGAACTTACCTCCTCATAGAAACTGATTAAATTGGTTTGACATGACCGATCCCTCATGAAGCCATGCTGATATGGAGTTATTTGCTTATTTTTATTGAGGTACTCCAAAATATCTTAGAACAGTTTACCCACGACAGATGTGAACCCTTTCAGCCCCGGAGGGTTTTTTTTTCTGTTTTCGTTTTGCGCTCCCTGCCTTCATACAGCCATAACTTTTTTATTTTTCTGTTCACATAGTTGTACTTTCCAACGCCACCATTTAATATTGCATATGGTGTAGTGGGAAGCGGGAAAAAAATTCCAAACTGGGTGAAATTGCAAAAAAAACGCAATTTCGCTACAGTTTTACGGGTTTTTTTATTCACGGTGTTCGATGTTCATTACAACTGACCAGTTACTTTCATTCTACTGGTCAGTACGAATCCAGCGATACCTAATATGTATAGTTTTTCTTGCGTTTTGATAGTGATAAAATAATTATAAAGTTGGATTTATTTTTTTTTTGTCATATCTTGACCCCTATAACTTTTTGGTACTTATGTGTACGGAGCTGTATGGGGGCTAATTTTTTGTGGGGCGATCTGAACGGTTTATTGATACCATTCTGGGGTGTGTATAACTTTTTGATCGCTTTTTATTTAATTTTTTTTAGGAAAAAAAGCGACAAAAAATGGCGAATCGGCCATTTTGACGCTTTTTTCCGTTTCGCTGTTTTCCGTACGGGAAATAAATGTTTATATCTTTATAATATGGGAATTTTCACACGCGGCGATACCCATATGTATATTGTGTGTATGTGTATTTTTTTTATTTCTTTACTACTTTTATTTTTATTTTGGGAAAAGGGGGGTGATTTGAACTTTCATGTTTTTTTAAAAAAATTTTTTTAAACTTTATGTATTTAATTTTTTTTTACACTTTTTTATAGTTCCCATAGGGAACTATTACAAGCAATCATCTGATTGCTTATATCATAGACTCCAATGCATTAGCACTGGAGTCTATGATGATTTTAATGCTTTCCTATGGAGCCCTATTACACAGAAGGGCTCCATAGGAAAGTCTATGCAGCAGCCTCCTGTCATTGACTATGACAGGGGCTGCTGCATACATGCTCTCGTTCCCCGATCGCCACACGGGGGAGCTGGAGTAAAGTAGGCAAATCTCAAATCCTAAAAAATGTGTTCAATTCACACTGTCCTCTAGCCGTATAGATTACTCTTTTCTTAAAGGGGTTTTCCGAGTTATATATATTGATGACCTATCCTCAGGACTATGACATAGTGGGAGTAACTGAGACATGGCTGGATGATAGCTATGACTGGGCAGTTAATGTACAGGGTTACAATCTTTTTAGAAAGGAACGTCAAAACCGGAGAGGGGGAGGGGTCTGCCTTTATGTAAAGTCATGCCTAAAGCCCACACTCCGGGAAGATATAAGTGAGGGACATAAAGATGTGGAGTCACTGTGGGTAGAAATAAATGGAGCCAAAAACAATAATAAAATACTAATAGGGGTTTATTATAAACCACCCAATATATCAGAGACCACAGAAAATCTACTTCTAAATGAAATAGACGAGGCGGCAAATCATAATGAGGTCGTTATTATGGGGGACTTTAACTACCCAGATATAGACTGGGAAACTGAAACCTGTACATCTCATAAAGGAAACAGGTTCTTGGAAATAACCAAAGACAATTACCTTTCCCAACTGGTTCAGGACCCCATTAGAGGGACGGCCATACTGGACTTAGTATTAACCAATAGACCTGACAGAACAACAGGTGTGCAGGTTGGGGGACACCTGGGAAACAGTGACCATAACATAATAACCTTCCAATTGTCATTCAAAAGAGCGTTTCTTCAGGGAGGAACAAAAATACCAAACTTCAAAAAAGCTAAATTTAGCCAACTAAGAGAGGCCATAGGCCTAACTAACTGGGACAAAGTCCTCAAAAATAAAAATACAGCCACAAAATGGGATATTTTTAAAAGCATCCTAATATCTAATTGTGAGAGGTACATACCATATAGGAATAAAATAATAAGAAACAAGAAAAAACCAATGTGGATAAATAGAACTGTAAAGAAAGCAATAAATGACAAAAAGAAAGCATTTAAATCACTAAAACAGGAGGGGAGTGAGGAAACATTGAAAAACTATAAGGAAAAAAATAGAATATGTAAAAGACACATAAAAACAGCCAAACTAGAGACCGAGAGATTAATCGCCAAAGAGAGTAAAACTAACCCTAAAATGTTCTTCAATTATATAAATACTAAAAAGTATAAACCTGAAGGTGTCGGCCCCTTACAGAGTAACGAGGGGGGAGTAGCAGAGAGCGATGAGGAGAAAGCGAAGCTACTAAATAACTTTTTCTCCACTGTATTCACTGAGGAAAATAAAATGTCAGATGAAATGCAGAGTATAAAAGTAAATTCCCCTTTAAAAGTGTCCTCTCTGACCCAGGAAGAGGTGCAGCAACGTCTTAAAAATATTAAAATAGACAAATCACCAGGACCGGATGGCATACACCCCCGTATCCTAAGAGAATTAAGTAATGTAATCGACAGACCCTTATTTCTGATATTTAAGGACTCTATACTGACGGGGAGTGTTTCACAGGATTGGCGCATAGCAAATGTGGTGCCAATATTCAAAAAGGGTCCAAAAACAGAGCCTGGAAACTATAGGCCGGTAAGTTTAACTTCTGTTGTGGGTAAACTGTTTGAAGGTTTTCTGAGAGATGCTATCTTGGAGTACCTCAATGAAAATAAGCAAATAACTCCATATCAGCATGGCTTCATGAAGGATCGGTCATGTCAAACCAATTTAATCAGTTTCTATGAGGAGGTAAGTTCTAGACTTGACCGCGGCGACTCAATGGATGTCGTATATTTGGACTTCTCCAAAGCGTTTGACACTGTACCACATAAAAGGTTAGTATACAAAATGAGAATGCTTGGCCTGGGAGAAAATGTCTGTATGTGGGTAAGTAACTGGCTTAGTGATAGAAAACAGAGGGTGGTTATTAACGGTACATACTCAGATTGGGTCACTGTCACTAGTGGGGTACCACAGGGGTCTGTATTGGGTCCTATTCTCTTCAATATATTTATTAATGATCTTGTAGAAAGCTTGCACAGTAAAATATCAATTTTTGCAGATGACACTAAACTGTGTAAAGTAATTAACACAGAGGAGGACAGTGCACTGCTACAGCAGGATCTGGATAGACTGGAGGCTTGGGCAGAAAAGTGGCAGATGAGGTTTAACACTGACAAATGTAAGGTTATGCATATGGGAAGGAATAATGCAAGTCACTGCTGCCAAGGCCAATAAGATAATGGGTTGCATCAAAAGAGGCATAGATGCCCGTGATGAGAACATAGTCCTGCCACTTTACAAATCACTAGTCAGACCACATATGGAGTACTGTGTACAGTTCTGGGCTCCTGTGAACAAGGCAGACATAGCAGAGCTGGAGAGGGTTCAGAGGAGGGCAACTAAAGTAATAACTGGAATGGGTGGACTACAGTACCCAGAAAGATTATCAAAATTAGGGTTATTCACTTTAGAAAAAAGACGACTGAGGGGAGATCTAATAACTATGTATAAATATATCAGAGGTCAGTACAGAGATCTCTCCCATCATCTATTTATCCCGAGGACTGTGACTGTGACGAGGGGACATCCTCTGCGTCTGGAGGAAAGAAGGTTTATACATAAACATAGAAGAGGATTCTTTACGGTAAGAGCAGTGAGACTATGGAACTCTCTGCCTGAGGAGGTGGTGATGGTAAGTTCACTAAGAGAGTTCAAGAAGGGCCTGGATGTATTTCTGGAGGGTAATAATATTACAGGTTATAGTTACTAGAGATGGGTCGTTGATCCAGGGAGTTATTCTGATTGCCTGACTGGAGTCGGGAAGGAATTTTTCCCCCTAAAGTGAGGAAAATTGGCTTCTACCTCACAGGGGTTTTTTTTGCCTTCCCCTGGATCAACTTGTAGGAAAACAGGCTGATCTGGATGGACAGATGTCTTTTTTCGGCCTTACAAACTATGTTACTATGTAGGATAGGTCATCAATATCAGATCGGCGGGGGTCCGACACCTGGCATTCCCGCCGATCAGCTGTTTGAAGAGGAGGCGCACGCCGTATCAGCGCTGCCTCCTCTTCACTGTTTACATGCTGGCCATAACGGGGGTAGTGGTGAGTAGGTGTAATTACACCTAACCACCCCATTCATTTCTATGGGAAGAATCGCTTCCATACAAGTCTATGGAAGCGATTCTTCCCATAGAAATGAATGGGGCGGTGAGGTGTAATTACACCTACTCACCACTACCCCTGTTATGGCCAGCATGTAAACAGTGAAGAGGAGGCAGCCCTGGGGGCTGATCGGCGGGGTTGCCGGGTGTCGGACCCCCGCCGATCTGATATTGATGACCTATGCTGAGGATAAGTCATCAATATATATAACTCGGAAAACCCCTTTAAGCTTACAAGTGCATCTCAGTAAATTAGAATATCATCAAAAAGTTTTTTTTTCAGTAATTCAATTCAAAAAGTGAAACACATATATTTTATAGAGTCATTACAAACAGAGTGAACTTTTTCAAGTGTTTATTTCTGTTAATGTTGATGATTATGGCTTACAGCCAAGGAAAACCCAAATGTCATTATCTCAAAAAATTAGAATATTATATTAGACCAACTGTAATTTTTTTTTTAAACACAAAAATGTTGGCCAAATGAAAAGTATGTACAGTAAATGCACTGAATACTTGGTTGGGTCTCCTTTTGCATGAATGACTGCATCAATGCGGCGTGGCATGGAGGCGATCAGCCTGTGGCACTGCAGAGGTGTTATGGAAGCCCAGGTTGCTTTGATTGCAGCCTTCAGCTCGTCTGCATTGTTGGGTCTGGTGTCTCTCATCTTCCTCTTGACAATACCCCATAGATTCTCTATGGGGTTAAGGTCAGGCGAGTTTGCTGGCCAATCAAGCACAGTGATACTGTGGTTATTAAACCAGGTATTGGTACTTTTGGCAGTGTGGACAGGTGCCAAGACCTGCTGGAAAAGAAAAATTCCATCTCCAAAAAACTTTTCGCCAGAGGGAAGCCTGAAGTGCTCAAAAATTTCCTGGTAGATGGCTGCAGTGACTTTGGTGTTAATAAAACACAGTGGACCTACAACAGCAGATGACATGGCTCCCCAAACCATCACTGATTGTGGAAACTTCACACTAGACCTTAAGCAGCTTGAATTGAGTACCTCTCCACTCTTCCTCCAGACTCTGGGACCTTGATTTCCAATTGAAATGCAAAATTTACTTTCATCTGAGAACAACACCTTTGACCACTGAGAACAGTCCAGTTCTTTTTCTCCTTGGCCCAGGTAAGACGCTTTTGGCGTTGTCTATTGGTCATGAGTGGCTTGACACATGGAATGCGACACTTGTAGACCATGTCCTGGATAGGTCTGTGTGTGGTGGCTCTTGTAGCACTGACTCCAGCAGCAGTCCACTTCTTGTGAATCTTCCCCAAATTTAGGAAGGCCTTTTCTTAACAATCCTATCAAGGCTGCGGTTCTCCCTGTTGCTTGTGCACCTTTTTCTATGACCCTTTTTCCTTCCACTCAACTTTCCATTAATATGCTTTGATACAGCACCCTGTGAACAGCCAGCTTCTTTAGCAATGACCTTTTGTGGCTTACCCTCCTTGTGGAGTGTGTCAATGACAGCCTTCTGGATATCTGTCAAGTCAGCAGTCTTCCCCATGATTGTGTCGCCTACTGAACCAGACTAAGGGACCTTTTTAAAGGCTTAGGAAGCCTTTGCAGGTGTTTTGGGTTAATTAGTCTAATTTTCTGAGATAATGAATTTGGGTTTTCCTTGGCTATAAGCCATAATCATCAACATTAACATAAATAAACACTTGAAAAAGTTCACTCTGTTTGTAATGACTCTATATAATATATGTGTTTCACTTTTTGAACTAAATTACTAAAAAAAGCAACTTTTTGATGATATTCTAATTTATTGAGATGCACTTGTATATTAGCCGGGCAGATAATCTTGCAGATCATCGGTAACAAGCGTTCATATGATCTGACAGTGTAATACTGCTGCCAATTACCAGATGAACGAGCAAACGCTCATTCATCAGGTAATCGGAATCTTTCAGCAGGCAAAATTATTGATTGCCAGTAGGAGATCATGCTGTGTAATCATGATCTGCTGCTGGCAAACAGTGATTCAGTATGGGGACAAGCGATGGCATTAGCGATCACTCCTTCCCATACTGAAGAGAAGATCACTGCAGCAAATTATACATCCCTGTCTATACAAGGTATCACAGCTGACAATGCATATCAGAGCAAAAACCAAGTCACGAAAAGGAAAGAACTGCCTGTAGAGCTCAGAGACAGAGACAATTTCTGCTGCACTGAAAGCGCACAGTGGACTCCATAATTCTTAAATGGGAGAAGTCTGGAACCAGGACTTCCTAGCCACTTTTCCAAACTAATGAATCAGGGGAAAAGGGCCTTGGTAAGAGAAGTGACCAAGAACCCAATGGTTACTCTGCCTGAGCTATCAGGCTGTGAGAAAGAAGAATCTCTGATCTGATGAAACCAAGGCTGAACTTTTTGGCCTCAATTCTAAGTGTCATGTCTGGAGTAAACCATTGCTCATCACCTGCCCAATACCATCCCTACAGTGAAGCATGGTGGTAACAGCATCATGCTATGGGGGTGTTTTTCAGCAGCTCAAACATAAAGATTGGTCAGGATTAAGAGAAAGCTGAATGGAGCAAAGTACAGAGATGCTCTAAATTAAAACCTGATCCAGAGTGCCATAGACTGGACGGAAGGTTCACCTACCAACAAGACAATGACCCTAAGCACAGAGCCAAGACAACAAATGAGTCGCTTAGGGACAACTTTGTGAATGTTCTTGAGCCCTGACTTAAACCCAATCAAGAATCAGAGAAGATGGCAGAAAATCCCCAAATTCAGGCGTGCAAACCTTGTGGCATCCTACCCAAGAAGACTGGAGGCTGTAATCGCTGCCAAAGGTGCTTCAACTAAGTACCAAGAGTCTGAATAATTATGTCAATGCAGTTTTTACTTTTTCTTTTTCAATAAATTACCTAACATTCTGTTTTCACTTTATCATTATGGGGTGTTGAGAGCACACTGAAGGGGAAAAACTTGATTTTTTTTATTTTAGCACAAGGCCGCAACATAACAAAATATTAAAAAATTGGAAGGGTCTGAAGACTCCAAAGGAGGGGAAAGTAACCACATAATATAGCAACTATTGACCAATATCTCTGCTAAATGTAAATGTCAAATTATATGCCAAACTTTTTGACTACGGACAGAAATCCTTTCTCTCATTCCTGCTAATTATAGAACTAGTAGGTTCTATGTCCTGCAGTTGATGCAATTTGTCTGTTCTATGTGCCAACATCCTGACATTGAGGAACTTTGTGTAAAGGGTCATATTCACCACATGGCAACCTGTGCAGATGACCTTGTTATAGTTAGTGGTAATCCACTAATCTGGGCGTCTCCTTTCTATTTTTGTTGACAATCTTCACTCCAAAATTCACCCTTCCAAATTCACTGCACTCAACATTTTGTGCCCTAGAGGAATAATTCTTAATGCTATTTTTTTCTAAATATTTTTATTGAAATCAGGAATCATAGAAAGCATACATCACACATTACAGTTCAATGCAACAAAGTGTGGTTGTAGTTACAAGAGTACAATGAAACTCAATCCTGACCATTTTTTTTTAGTTTTGTTTCCCTTTACCCCAACCCCTTCCCCCTCCCAACCTCCCCCCAAATTTATCCCTAACCCAATTTGGGCTCCAACCTCAATTAACTATTTGGGACTTTAACTCTTAGCCTCTACAGAATCATGGTACTGTATTCCTTGAATTATGTTCTGCTATTTGACCAAATTGGCAATAGTATTAAAAGATGGAAAATTCTTTTTACATTTTGGGTAGGGAGGTCAGGTTTGCGTAACATGATCATTCCTAAAAAAACTTATCTATTTCAAACTTTGCCTATTTATCTCTCCCATGCTTTTTTTTATTAGAATGTGCAAACAGCTTTTGTTTGGAGAAACTCTGCTCATAATATTGCCTCCAAAATGTGATTAGGCCCAAGCATTCAGGAGGTATAGGATCCACAGCTGTAGAATAATTTTACCACTCAGTAAAGCTGACTGAAGTCTGAAGGCACCTTTACATGGCAAGTAGCAAGTGACAACTGCTTGCTTGTCAGTGGAGGAGGAAGCTGCATTAGATGCAGCGATCTCCTCCCCAGTATGGTGAGGAGCTATCACTAATTGCACGTCCCCGGCAACAGAATGTTGTTTAGATAGCAGGATCTGCTGCCAGCAAATGATGATTTAGGTGTCTGCATGATCAATCCTATTACCCAGCATTTTGCTAGTTCATCGGGTAATCGGTGGCGCTTTTACACAGGCAGATTATTGCTAACAAGCATTCGTACGAACCCTTGTTAGTGATACTCTGCCTGAACATCGGGCAATGTAAAGCACCATTTCTATTGGTTTAAACCAGCTCCTTTAAAGGAAATGTGTCATCAGAAAATGATCTATTGTTTACATCACGTTTTTATGTTTAACATACTTTTCAGTAATGTTGGCTATTTTAATTTTTCCATATCACTATCTGTATTTAAACAAAAACCATACAATCCTGCACCACTTCTTGGTATATACAGATCACTTTACTGCAGTTTCCTACTTATCTATACACAGAGCCTAGCTGACTGTCCCATAGAAGTCAATGATGTCCCCTCCTGACCATTGTGTCTATAATGAGAAAATAAAAACAGATTAGAAAAAAAAAGAGATGTGTTACTATCTGGTTTTAACTGGTAGATACAATATTTGGTGACACATTTCCTTTAAAAGCTATATTTGCACATGGAGGAAAAGTTACTTGGCTTTTCTCTTAGCCAGGCTTTGACCTTGAAGACTGAGGTTAGTAGACCTATATCTAGACTCAACATCTTGACTAGAGCTCCCTTATCTACTAGGGAAGCCTTGAACAAGACTTTAAACTTCTGGCCCCACCCCTCTCCACTGAAAAGATTGAGAGATCTTTTAGGACTGAGTGACTCTTAACATTTTTTTGGCTCCCTGTTCAGAATGTCTGAGAAACTAAGGTCATTGGGGACATTGGTTGATGGCCATTTCCAGAAATGTCTAATCTTCTATCATTATTTCCACGTTTCAATTAATTATCTCATCTACTCCCAATTGACAACCAATTTTAAGTGTTTGTTGGAACAAGGCCCACTTCTTAGTCACTTGGTTTGTGCAAAGGATCACTTTAGCCTTCCCAATTCCAAAACTACCTCACAGATTAACAATACTATGATCTCCCAGTCTTCAGAAACAAGATTATCTTATACAGGTGCATGGCAAAGGGAGCATGCTTGAGGCTAGCTTTTTGCACTCAGACACACTGCAGACATATAGTCATTACTGTGGTCCCTCTAGATGTGTTAATTTTCAAGAAACCTGTTATAACCTTGTCAGTCAATGGTATAAAACTCTGGTACTGCTTATTAAAATAGACACATCTATTCCTTCTTCTTGCTGTTGCTGCCTTCCCAGAAGTCATCTACACGTATTTGATGGGATTGGAAGTTAATCAAGCTTTTCTTGGAAAAGGTTGGTACCATGATTGAAAATATCTTTGCACCCAGCTCATTCAGATATTCAGGTGGGTAGATCAACTAGGTTTATGTTTAAATAGCCAAGGCTGGGTACAGCATTAATAAACTCTTCAATATTTGAAGACTCTTGGGGTAATTTATCCTTGCCTTTCACCTTTGGTCCAGCAATTTTCGCAAAAATTTTCATCTTTTTGTGATTTTACTCTGCTTCCACCACTTTTGAAAAGTGGGTGGGAAAGTGGGCATGGTTAGGCAAGTAGTTTTGTGCCAGAGTAATGTCAGTTGTGAAAAATGTCACAAACTGACTCGAAGGGGGGAAGGGGGAGGGATTCCATAAAAAATAAACTGACGTAAGATCTCTAAGCAAAAGTGTCATTTAAAGAAGTGCCAAAGTTGATCAAATAAAATCCAACATTTGATAAATGTGGCAAGAAAGACTGAAGCAAAACTAACTCCAAAAACTCCATAAATCTGCTCTCTTGAAACAAGTGGATATCACGATTGGACATTAAATTTGTGTTTGGCAAACAGGAATTTTAGATTGCATAAAAAGGGGATATAGCAACTTTTACGTTATTACATTTAGCATAACATTTTTGCCTATAAAAGAGGAATTAAGCAACATTAGATATGAGGAGGTAATGTTCAATAGCATGCACTAGTACAGGGCACACTGCATTGAGTTCAGATTTTAATGAGCTAAAACCAGTAGTGAAGCCTACTCAGAGATAAGGTATAATGGAAAGCTTTGCTCCTCTTCTGTATTTTTGATCTATACCTGGTTTTGGCTCACAATAACTGATGGAAATAACTGTCCAAATAACTGAAGTGTGAACTCGGCCAAAGTCAGCCATACACATTCAATAGTTGTTGCCCAACATGTATCTCTCCCAACTCCCTTATGAATGTGCACATTTGGCTCGGCTGACTATGTATTTGTATTTAGTATATTTAATTTCACCTGTGGATGGTGTCAGGAGCACCACATACACATTACACTGTTGGCCAAACCTGCCATTCTTGGTGAGGTCGGCCGTCTATAAACTAATGTGTATGGGGGCATTTAGACTACAGAGCTGTTCAGGCAGAGGGGTAGCTATAGGGGGTGCAGAGGTAGCAGTCGCTACCGGGCCCAGGAGTCTGAGGGGGCCCAAAGACCCCAGTATTATAGAAAGTGCATGCTGGACAAGTTACACCTCTGGCTGGAAGGAAGGGGTTAGGTCAAGTATTTGGCATAGGGGGGTGCCGTTTCAATTTTGAGCTCAGGCAGCACGAACGCTATGTGCTTCCTTGCCCCTGGCCACAAAGCACTGAGGGGAGGGGGCCGAAGCTGAAGTCTTGTACCAGGGCCTATTAGCCTTTAGCTACGCCCCTGTGTTCAGGGGCCAAATCTTAGTAACAGTCAGGTTTCTAGATTCTTGATCACTTTATATAGAGCTTTCACGTGTCAAGATTTTTTAGGTGCCAAAATACCCTATATATAACTGTTGTATAAATGCAGTTGACTGTAACAAAAATCTTTACAGCTATTTGGTGCACTGAGAACAAGGACATTTGATATAAAACACACCCTAATCTTCTGTACTAATCGCTCTGTGACCCAGTTATTGCCTATGCTGTTATCCACTCCGTTCATAAACACAAAACACAAGCATTTAGTGAGACACCAGTGCTGAAACAGATTGAAGGACATACAGATATATATCTATATATCTATATATTTTAAGTTGGGTCATACAAAGTAAAAAGTATATGTAGTCACCAAGTCTAGTTGAGATCCATCAAGGCATGTAGAAGCCTAAGAAGGACATACAGATATATATATATATATATATATATATATATATATATATATATATATATATCTGTATGTCCTTCTTAGGCTTCTACATGCCTTGATGGATCTCAACTAGACTTGGTGACTGCATATACTTTTTATGACCCAACTTAAAATACTGGGGGATTGTCAAGTCCAGCAGAAGGTTCTAATAAAGTATTGTGTTTTTGATGCAGTGTACATTAAATGTATAGACTACTGTAACTAACTGCTGAGGCACTGCTTCTTATCTCCCCTGCATTTCAGTCTGCCTCTCATCTCCCCACATGTCCTGTCTAAAACACAAACTGTTAATTTCCCTTAGCTACAATCACAGCATGGCTTTCATTTTACGAGTGCTTCTTGCAATACTCTGTAGAACTATGTTCCCCAACCTGTGGCTTTTCAGCCTATGCAAAACTGCAACTGTCATGATTCCCTGATGGCTACAGCCAGTTGGGACATGATGACAGTTGCAGTTTTGCCACAGATTGGTAAACATAGGTCTATAGTATTGCAAAAAGCTCTAAAATAAAAGCTGTGCTGTGATTGGTTGATGTTGCAAAAAATGAAAGATGTGCTGTGATTGGCTACTTTGGGCAACAAACATGCAGTATATATATATATATTACAAATAATACATGATTTTACAGAAAAGCTAACAATAACACTATCAAAATGTATGGGATTAGTTCTGGGCATCATTGGATTCAGGAAATATTATTTTTTGCATCAATAAATTACTGTACAGCGCTTGGTGTAAAAAAAAAAAAAAAAAAAAAAACCTATACAGTACTTCCTGGAATTTATGTTATCTATAGACACTGAACCATAAGGAAATGCAGTGATATTTGAACTCAGTAACCTGCAGAAATGTGAATGCCACTCTGGGTGAGAATTCCGTGATAATATATTTGAAACAATGGTGCTCAATGTTTTATTTACAATGGTCCACAATTACTAATTTGAGTGCACATAGATTTTGTCTTAAATTGTGTTAAAAAGTGGTGTAATTTGGCTTAGGTAAGTATAAAGAACAAAGAGCATTCTTCGTGGGAAAGGGTGTTTGGGCCTAGGATGCAACATTTTGCACCAAATTTGCAATATAATTCTGTCGTCAAATTCTGTCTCAAAGTAAGCCGACTGTGAAAGTGAAAGGTATCTAGCACTTCATTTAAACTTTATTTGGGACACTTAGGAAAACTGCCTCATTATGTCTAAATGTTAACTATAAAATAGTGATCAAATAGAAGTGGTAGTATAAATGGTATTCCACAAACTGAAAAACCCCTAAAAATTAGTGTTGAGCGAATCGAAGTTAACAAAGTGGAATTTGATCAGAATTTCTGGAAAAATTCAATTTGATTGTGGAGAGACCATTGCGGCCATCTTAATTAAAGAAAAGGCGCCAATTCTCTCGCACTGACATGTGATGTCCCCAGGTCATCACACTGGGTGGGCGCGGTGACATCATCAGTGATGACGTCACTGAGCCCACCACATGTGATGATGTGGTGACATTATCAAGTCAAGCGTGCAAGAACTAGACGCCAAGGCCTCTTTGCGATCAAATGCATGAGGTGAGTATGTATTTTTTGTTTTATCCCCTGATTAACTCCTTGATGAATGCTAAAAAGCTGAATGTGACTCTGAGATGCCGCGATCAGCATTGAACGCGGCATCTGAGGGGTTAAATGACAGGGAAGCTGGGCAATCGCCATCAATGCGCCACTCCATACAGTGGAATAAAAAATTTTGTCGAAGTTCGGCAAGGTAGCTGAATCGAATTTCTTGTCGAAGTTTGGTGAGGCAGCTGAATCGAATTTTTGAAAAACTCGCTCATCATTAGTAAAAAAAATCATGGATACTGCTTTTAGAATTCATGTCAAAATAATTATAACAATTAGATTGATTGATGGAGTTAAACACACACACTGCATATTTTTCTACAGAACAACATTATCCCAAAAATCTTCACTGATATCAATAATGAAAGGCAAGGGAGGATAGGCAAGCATTGAATTTAGGAGCTTTATTCCTGCCATGAACAAGTACGTATCTGTCAGTGAGAAGGTATGCTGGATAATAATTTGGGTGCAATTAAGCTCTTTTGAAATATACAGAAGGCTTTCATGACACTTATCTATGTGCACAGCTGCAAGCACACAAAAGTGTCAGAATATAAAACAGCGCCCAAACTGATGCTGATTGGCATCAGTCGTTCAAATTAAACTATGATAACTTACAATGACAAAAGGCAAATCAGTGTACAAGCAGTTTGAGAAGCAGCCTAGGAGTACAGTAAATATGGCTATGTTTTGGGTATAGCTGCCATTCAATGGAGCGTCCATTTATATATAATCCCATGTACAATTGTTATTCAAATTAATGAATTAATTATATACTATTATTATATATGTTTTTATTATATTTTTCATATGAAATTGACAAGGGTAGGTTAGCTTGTATATATGAATTTCTCCTTTCAAGGAGTGAACAGTCAGTTCTTAAGCTGATGTGGGAAATATAAGGATCTGAGTGACTTTGACAAGGGCCAAATTGTGATGTGTAGATGACTGGGTCAGAGCAACCCCAAAATGGCAGGTCTAGTGAAGTGTTCCTATTATGCAGTGGAGAATTGGTTAACCAGCAAAACAGTCAAGGGAACCCAAGGTTTATAGATGCCAGTGTGAAGGCTAGCCCGCAGAAGAGCCATTGTAGCTGAATTGCTGAAAAAGCGTAGCCAAATACTGGTCATAGTCCCATGCTGACCCCTGTCCACTGTTAGAGTGCCGACAATGGGCACTTCTGATTCATGGCAGATTTTCTGTGGATTTGTGGTGTCGGACATTAAGTTTGAGGTGCATAGATTTCATTTTCTTGTTGGCTAGGAAAGGAGTAAGGATGGGGCCACATGTGTCTTGTCTGAAGCTAGCAATTTAGCAGCTAAATCCACATTGTACCTGCACAGGGTCGGACTGGGGTGTCTAGGGCCCACCAGTAAAATTCCCCCTGGGGGCCCACTGTAAAGCTCACTCTGGGGGCCCACATGCATATGCTACCTGCCCACACTATTCAGTCTGTTATATAGACATAGGCAATGTACTGCATAGCATGTTAGGCAGCCTATTTATAGGTCAGTCTACTGTGCCAAGTGTCACATGTGTCACTTGTGGGGGACTAGAGGCCTACCTAGCTCAGGGGCCCACCGGGGGATTCACCTGTTCCCCTGTGGGCCAGTCCGAGCCTGTACCTGCAGATTTTGCTGTGGAATGTGATCTGTGGATTCACAGCTACAAAATGCAATGGTGAAATCTGCTGCATTTCTGCCACATAATAAACCAGGAGCGGACTGGAAACTTAAAGTGGCCCTGGAAAAAATACTAAAAGAGGCCCTGTTTTGTAGTTGGGTCCAAACTAATGGACGGCTGGGCCAAGTAGGCGGGGCCAGCAATACCATATTGTACCATATTGTGGCACATTATACCACCCCAACAAAGCTAAATACCACAGTCCATCACAAAATACATCCCCAAAAACTTCCACTGGCCAGGCGTGAGGACTGCTCGGGCGGCCCCCTGGGCATCGGCCCACCGGGAAATTTCCCTGTAAGGTCTATAGCCAATCCACCCCTGTAATAAACATACTATAATTTACTGATTTCCAGTGCGGAATCCACACCACAAATCCTCCACAGCAAGACAGGCAGATCTGAATTCAACCTTTATTTTCTTCTAGTTCACCAAACATATTTTCTATGCACATAAACATAATGTTAACCATGAGAATTTTAAGAGGTGATCTGTGCTCTACAGGGAAGACTGTCAATGACTCATAATAAATCAATGTTCTGTTTTCTATGAACTTTTATTGCATCATGCCAATGAAAACTACGTTGTCAGCAAAACTTATCAGAACAGATACATTAGTCTCTCTCTGGTTTATGATTAATACCGAAAGCAATTCACATGATTAGCCTTGCTGAAACTTCAGAAACCATCAGATGTTACTAGCAATTATAAGCAATTACAGTTACCAAACATGGAAACAAGATCTCTATTGTAGACTTTTCAGTGGACATTTTCAGCAAAGTTTTCTATAATTTTATAGCAACCCTCAATTACATACATGTAGCATTAACAATATAGATACAAAAAAATGAATACATGGACGTAAATGTAACAACTTACACTCATGTACTGCAGCACACACAATCACTTTTCAAATAAAGGGAGCATCTAGCAATTTCTCCAAATTGTCTTGTAGAAATAGAAGCATAAAGCACTATAATTTTTCATTACCACGCTAAACAGACCGATTATCAGGTCAATTTTCGGGGATGAGGGTTTATATAAATGCCCATTCCCAATCAGCAATCTGCTGCCCAAGAACAATAATTTTCTACACAGACAAGTGGCCATCATATCAATCGCTCGTCCCCATACAGTGGAGCTGATTGCTGCATGTAAATATACTGATCTCCACGGATGATCAGCCAATTATGTCCGGTATATTCCTGATAATTGCTTGACACATGGCTCCATGTAAAAATACCTTTATTGGTAACTCAAATTAATTATTTCTGTCATTATGACAGCTCCCCTAACAAACTAAAAGTATGCTGTGTGTAACGGGTAGCATTCTGGACTTTGAATCCAGCAGGTTTGGCTTAACCTTAGTATCTTTCTTTTCAGATCTTTGTATACACAGATATCTTAGTTTCCTACTTTTCATCATTCATCGTCCCCACCTTCTGAACACCCCATCCTGCCACCCCCAATACTATGCCCACTATGCTCCCCAATACTACACTACAGAAACATCCCCCTGAAAATATTAGTACCACACAGATAGTGCCTCTTTCAATAATTATTGGCACACAGTTCCCTAAAACATATTTGTGCCCGGCAAATAGTGTCCCTGACACTAATTGTGCTAAGCTGATGGTCCCCAGTAATAGTGCTCCCAAAAGTCCCACCAAAAAAAATAGTTTTCTGACAGAGTGCATTTAGTGTTGACAGTGCCTCCAATAGTAATAATGCCTCTATTGTGTTCAAAAGTAATAATGACCCCCATAGTGTCCATAGTCCCCCAGTAGTAATAAAACTTGCCATAATGTCTCCCAGTAGTAATAATGTGTGCTAGTATAAAAATCGTGTGCCAGCACAAAAATACCCCTTATTAATATGTGCCAGCATGAAAAATGCCCCTTATAACATGTACCAGTACAGAAAATACCCACCTATAATGTGTGCCAGTACAAAAATGCCCCTCCTGTGTGCCAGTACAAAAATGCTGCTTATAATATCTGCCAGTTTGAAAAATTAGCCCCTTTTAGTGCCCTCAGTAGAACCAACTTATTCCAAAATCACGGACAGACAATATTTTTTACGGACATATCTATAGCTCAATATACGGATAAGAACTCATTACCAGCATTTACTGTGAGCTCTAAAATGCTGAGAATCGCATCCAAAATAATCTAGTCAAATACCACCAGCCTCAAAAAAATCATAGATACATCTATTTTTACTTTTTTGCATGAAAAACAGTCTTGCTTGACTTTCTCAGTCAGATCAATTCACTGTGGCCAAAGAGGGAAGTGGAATGACATCACATATTACACTGATAAGTAGAGTGCCGTTCTGTGGACATCTTTATCTAGGCCTATCAAGAAAACAATAAAGCTATCATCCTGTCATCCCAATGGCCCAGTCATGTTCCTTCCTCACCACAACCCTTTTCGTAACCTGGGACGGACGACGTAAAAATGACAGTTAAATCTAAGTCACAAAACCTGGTGACCCATGGCATACAGGGCTGATAAATCTCCCCTGCAATTTCTATGATGGATCACAATGACTTTCAATGGATCGATCGTATTTCCATTTTTCTTATAGGAAAGGAAAACGCAGCAGACTGTGCAGTTACAGAGCAAGAGAAACCTGGCAGAACAGACCTTAATGCCAGTGAGAACTAAGCCTAAGTTATCAAAGAGGGAACAATTAAAATTATAATATTCAACACTTGCCATTCTACAGATTACTTTCCCTTCAACTAGTTTTGACTTCAGCTCAAAATTCTTCCCGCGAGGTTACTTTATCAGAAGAAGAAAGCTAATAAACGCGTCTGCTCCATAGATAGATTTAAATATCTTTCTTTTCAAAGAAGCTTATAAAGGACTGCAATAAGTGTGCCAAAGCATAAATTAGACCGTGATGCAATCTCCCTGAAATAGTTTTCCCTCAATTATGATAATTGTACCTTAGAGGGAGTACACTTACATAACGCATGATTGTTTCTGTTTCTTCATTCTGGGTGACCAAACCCTCTCTGCCTATCCTTCCCAAAGTATCTATTAAATGTCATCATAGCAAAAGAAAAAAAATCGACTTGTGACAGATTTTTAAAGCCTAAAAATCACAAAAATCACCTGCACAAAAGGCTTTGTGCTTTGCACTTATCAGAAGGAGCTGACAGTTACATCACCCACATCAGTTAATAATACATTGCTATATCAGGCTTGTACAGAGTGAAAGGTATGTTTTATCTTATAGCTGCACAGCTCTTTATCAAAAAGCACTCCAAATTTAAATAGTTATCCCATGAGAAGTATTTATTATCCACAGAAAATGTGATCAATGTCAGATTGCAGGGGTCCGACTGCTGTGATCCCCAGGGATCCCAAGAATGGAGGATCCCGAAGTCCGCTCTCTGACTGGATCGTTAGTGCGCATGTCGGTCCACAGAGCACTGTCCATGTCAGTTCCGCTCTGCCAAATTATCCCACAAAATGTATTTATCACCTATCCACAGGATAAGTGATAAATGTCAGATTGCAGGGGGTCCATCTGCGGTAGCACACATGTTGGTCTGATGCTTCATTCACTTCTAGGGGACTGACATAGACAGGGCTTCATGCTGGGGTGCCAATGGTCAGATCCTCTGTGATCTCACATTTATTGTCTATCCTGTGAAATAGGTGTTTGGTACTTTTGGCAGGATAACGCCTTTAATTTGACAAAATATTAATACTGGCATCAAATATTATGTCACCTCAGATGGAGACTAACAGGGTTTTGTTTTATTATCACAAACTACCCCCTTTAATATGAGAGTGTCTGTAAATAATGGGGCAGATTTAATTAAAGGGGTTGTCTCATCTCACCGTCACTAAGGCTCATCTCCCGGCTCGGAAACATTGCGGTGCATGAGAGCTACGGAAACAGCGTAGCACAGCAAGCTATGCTGTTTCTGAGTTAGGGAGTCACCGTAGCTAGCTGTGCTATGCTGTTTCTGTAGGTCTCATGAACCACAATGGAAGCTACTGAAAGAGCAGAGCGCAAGAGCACTCTGCTGTTTCCCTGCTGGGAGGTGGTCAGGACTGTGTCTCATCTCGCCTTATTAACAGCGAGATGAGACAACCCCTTTAAAGTGTAAAAACTCGTGTATTATAGTGCAAATATGGAGGTAATAGAAGGGGAGGGCTGACGGGCAAATTTACTAAAATTTATGTCAGAAACTGATGTAAATTATAGCACCAAGCAGCCATGGATTTGACTATAAGGGCCAAAGATGATCCTAATTTATGAAGAGCCATGCGTCTCTTAATAAATTCAGCATATCTCACTCCAGTAGACAGGGGATCAAGACTGGCGTAGGAAATGCCGGCCTTGATATATCTTCCACAGTGAATTTTTCCAGAGCAGGATTTCACCAGCTATAGATTTAGTAATATGTTGTTTTATTTCATGGTCATTCAGCTTGTGAGTCACTCTCAGCTCTGGCTCATAAGATTGCTTCCATATACCCATATAGTGGGACTTACAAAATGCATTGACTGGTTTATGATGGAATATCTGATCACCTCTCATTCGTACAAAGTTGTGTTTAGGGTGCCCATATGCCGTGCAGCTGCAGAATCCGCATGCAGGTTACTTTTGCTAATTTTCGGACTGCACCTGTACTTGCTAGTTGAAAAAACAAAATGTGGCTCAGTCTACAAATTAGTAATCCTCATGCAGATCCTGTGGTCGGACCACACAGTGTACAGGCACCCATACACAGGTCAATAATTCTTATGAATCTAAATCTGTCTGATTGGTGGCATACCTCTCTCCTGTGAGCTGTCGGTAGGCAGTGATGAAGCTGTACACAAGCCAGGGGGCTGTGCGTTTCAACAGGTAAGGCATAGGCATCATGTTATACAAAATGATAAGTGTTACTACATGTGACTTCTAGTTGCTATATGTTTAGCTGCTGAAACTACTGCCACTGTAACCCATAAAGTTAGGTAGGGCACAAACAACTGAAAGTGTAAAAAAGTGTAAGGACAGGTTCACACTCTCACACCATCTGTCTGTATGAACGACAGGCTTCTGTCAGCTCCCTATAGACCGGCCACGACCGCAGCCATCCCATGTCAAGCGTTCCAGTAAAATAAACATATGAAATATCCACAATTTTGCCCGTCTATAAGGTGGGATGTATTTCCCACCCACCTTCCAGGAGGACGGGGAGGATTGTGAATACAACGCGGAATTTATTTGTCAGAAATCTTAGTGTGTAGAGTATGTTACTCGTATAATGGAAAATCTCATGTTTACTCCAACTCTACAGCAATTAGGCTATTTTAGTCCTATAATAGGTATGCCGCACACCATCATTAGATAGAGTAGTAGAACAAGTGCACAGAGTTAAAACTGGATATTACTAAGCAAAAGACAATAATCCCATCCAGCTTCATTTCCAGGCAGGCATGTAAATCCGGATGCAATAGAGGTAAACTTCAAAAAGGGGATGTGCATTGATAGTATGAAGAGGCACGCTGAGCACACTGGGGCAGATTTGTTGAAGCCTCGTGCCATGTTTGTGGTGTAAAATAGTTGCATATTATGGCACATGACATATTTGCACCATAGTTTGCAAATTTTTATGCTTTTTTCCACTTTTCAAAAATATAAGAAAGGGGTGGGGTTCAGCAGAAGAGGGTGTGGCCACCTACTGACCACTGAATTTACTATCATTTTGCGCTCATGCACACAAACGTATTTTTTTGTGTCCGTTCAATTATTTGCAGCCCGTATGCAAAACCATTGACTTCAATGGGGCTGCAAAAAAAACCAGAAATGACTCTGCGCGCATTCCATGTTCGTATGTCCACATGGATGTTCCACAAAAAAATAGAACATGTCCTATTCAAGGACGGACTGGGAACATAAAATGGCCCTGGAACAAATACTAAAAGTGGCCCTATATTGAAGTTGGGTCCAAATGGATGGAAGGCAGGGCCAGCAATACCATATTGTGGCACATTATACCGCCCCAACAGAGCCAAATACCACAGTCCATCAAAAAATAATGCTAGCAGCACAAAATACATCCCCAAAAACTTCCGCTGGCCGGCAGTGAGGAATGCCCAGGCGGCCCACTGGGCACCAGCCCTGTAAGGTCTATGGCCAATCCGCCCCTGGTCCTATTATTGTCCGCATTACGGACAAGGATAGGACTGTTCTATGTTCCGCAAAATGCGGAATGTATGCAGCCAGTATTCGTGTTTTGCGGGTCCGCAATTTGCAACATATAACACTTTGTGCATTACCCCTTATGTCAGAAACTAGGGTAAATTATAGCTGAAGTATAAACCAGCTGGAGGAGATTTCAAATTTTGGTGCACGGAATACCGATAGATGTGCCAGGTTTATTAGAAGACCTGTAGCACTAAATAAAGTTTGTGCATTTTACGTTAACCAATATATTTTTTTCACCAGCCTCTACAGTATGGAAGAGTCCATCACATATGTTAAACAAAGGGCAAAAAAGTGATGTGAACACTAAGGTCACCTATACTCTTTGCTGAATACGTGCATTTTTCTGCTCGGATGTCCATGCGGAAAAACTGCAGCGTAGTACAGTACCAAGAAAGTGTATGGGATTACACAAATCTCATGCTATCCTATGTCAAACTGATTCTGCGGTGGAAAACGCTGCAAAAAAAGTCTTCGACAAAATCTGTGTTTTCCACTGCAGAATCAGTTTGACATAGGCAGCTTAACACGCTGAAAATGTTGTGCCTGCAATCCTGTGGCGGAAAATCCACAGCGTATCCACAACATGTGATCATACCCTAAGGGAGCCGTCACACGTGGCTGAAATATTTGCCAGAAATTATGCAGCATAATGACTTCGCCCATGCAAGACTCGCTGTCTCCATCCATTTCCACACAGAAATCTGCATCAAAATCTGCATCTTTGTAAAAATCTGCACAAGAGTATTTTCTAATGGATTATTTCCACCACGTGTGAAGGCACCCTTAGGGCTCATTCACACGACCGCTGTTTTTTTCCGCATCCAATCCGCATTTTTTGCAGGTTCAATGCGGATGCACTCACTTCAATGGGCTACAAAAAAGACACAGTGTGCTGTCCGCATCCGTATGTCTGTTCCACGGCAACCCGCAGAAATGTTCTATTCTTGTCCGTTTAACGGACAAGAATAGGACGGTCCTATAGAGGCCCAGGCGTTCTGTTCCGCAAATTTGCAGACCGCAAAAATGTCAATCACTGATAGGACCGCCTCCTTGACTTCAAAGCCCAAAACGTGTAGGAATTTAAGTGTATAAAATACAAGTTAGGTCCCATTCATATGAACATATAGTACAAACCATGGGTCCATAATACAAGGGCACCGGCCATGAAAACTCTGTGCTGCGGTACGGACCCATTGACTTGAATGGGTCTGCGACCCACAACATACAGCAAAAGATAGGAAATGGCCTATCTTTTATGGTGCAGAGACATGGATTGGAGAGCTCATGGAAACACTTGGAAGCCATTCCATGGGCTTCCGGGTCCATGCTAAAGATAGGACATGTTCTATTTTTGGCAGCGTGTTGCAAATCCCAGACTCATTCAAGTCAATGGACGCAGCACTGAGTTCACATGACCGATGCCTGTGTATTGTGGACCTGTTGTTTGCGGTCCACAACAAGGGCACGGAGACCATACGTTTGTGTGAATGGGGCCTTATACTGAATCTTTTCCCATGAATCTATACATCAATCTTCTCCGCTCCTCCTGCTCTATAACATGCTGTCTACAGCTCAGAAACCATGCTCAACATGACAGGTTCTCTTTAAAGAGGCTCTGTGACCATGATCAACCCTATTAAACCAGACATACTGGTGGCTGGTAGAGCTCATCATGCTAATTAAAACAATACCATTCTTTTGTCTGTATGATAAAGAGCTACAGAGATATATGTGTTTTTAGTCATATGCAAATGAGAATTTTGAGCACCAAGAGGCAGGGCTAAATCCTTTGATCACTACTATGCAACACCCCCTGTGCTCTACACACTCCCCCTTCCCTTGATTGACAGGGCTAGACATGCTGAGGGCAGAGCTGTGTCCTATCATTTATACTATGTACTATAGCTTCACCACACTGACATCTGCTCAGAAAGCTCATCTACATATTACTGCTTTATTCACAGACACAATATATGATTAGAAAGACACCAGTAATGTGTGTTGGCTTATAAGCATAGAAAAACATGTATCTCTATATGGTAATGATATAGCTTATTGGTTAAACAATTGGTTTTGTATGTTGAGATCCCAGGTTTGAATCTTGGGAGAAACGTGGAAGTTTTTTTCTTCAGAAATTTTTCCTTCCATATTTATCCCATAAGAAAAGTCTTTGTCCTATTCTCAATATAGTAAGGACATATCATTATATGATTATATATGATTTATTATAGTATAGCCTTTTAATATGGTTTTAAATAATAGAGATGAAAAAAATAACAGAAAGAAAATGTACAACTCTCCTGGGAACTCTACATGTAGGGGTAAACCATTATACCACTAAGCTATAGCATTACCACATGCATATAAAGTAGGGAAAAAAGTATTTAGTCAGCCACCAATTGTAAAAGTTCTCCCACTTAAAAAGATGAGAGAGGCCTGTAATTGACATCATAGGTAGACCTCAACTATGAGAGACAAAATGAGAAAACAAATTCAGAAAATCACATTGTCTGATTTTTAAATAATTTATTTGCACATTATGGTGGAAAATAAGTACCGTATATGCCGGCGTATAAGACGACTGGGCGTATAAGACGACCCCCAACTTCTGCCCTAAAAATATAGAATTTGGTATATACTCACTGTATAAGACTACCCCTCTCCCAAATGAAAAAAAGTCTGCTTTGATTTCAACATGTTAATTTTAATTCAAATGCATATGACATGCAGGTACTGTATATAGCAGCAAAACTGTCACTTATAAACATAAGGTTGTTTCAAACATGTACGGTAAAGCTAAAACTTTGCAAAACAAACAAGAGAGCAAGTGCCTGGTGATCATAACTGTAAGCTGCGATATTGTAACAGGTCTTGCTGGCATGACAGTTTCCCTTTAAAAGCCTTCAAAATCCTCCTGAGAATATAGAGAATAGTATGCTACTTCAGTATGCTAAGAGCAGGGCTCTCTACGCGCTGACGGGGAAAAAAAAAACACCTCACACAGTGCGGCCCCCGTATATCCGGCGTATAAGACGACCCCCCACTGTAGCCATTATTTTAAGGGGTTAAAAAGTAGTCTTATACGCCAGTATATACTGTATTTGGTCAATAACAAAAGTTCATCTCAATACTTTGTTATATGTCCTTTGTTGGCAATGACAGAGGTCAAATGTTTTCTGTAAGTCTTCACAAGGTTGACACACACTCTTGCTGGTATGTTGGCCCATTCCTCCATGTAGATCTCCTCTAGAGCAATGATGTTTTGGGGCTGTCGCTGGGCAACACGGACTTTCAACTCCCTCCAAAGGTTTTCTATGGGGTTGAGATCTGGAGACTGGCTAGGCCACTCCAGGACCTTGAAATGCTTCTTACGAAGCCATACCTTCGTTGCCCTGGCAGTGTGCTTGGGATCATTGCCATGCTGAAAGACCCAGCCACGTTTCATCTTCAATGCCCTTGCTGATGGAAGGAGGTTTTCACTCAAAATCTCACGATAAATGGCCCCATTCATTCTTTCATGTACATGGATTAGTCGTCCTGGTCCCTTTGCAGAGAAACAGCCCCAAAGCATGATATTGCAACCCCCATGCTTCACAGTAGGTATGGTGTTCTTTGGATGCAACTCAGCATTCACTCTCCTTCAAACACGACGAGTTGTGTTTCTACCAAACAGTTCTACTTTGGTTTCATCTGACCATATGACATTCTCCCAATACTCTTCTGGAACATCTAAATGCTCTCTAGCAAACTTCAGACGGGCCCGGATATGTACTGGCTTAAGCAGGGGGACATGCCTGCAATGCAGGATCTTAGTCCCTGGCGGCATAGTGTGTTACTGATGGTAGCCCTTGTTACGTTGGTCCCAGCTTTCTGCAGGTCATTCACTAGGGCCCCCCGTGTGGTTCTGGGATTTTTGCTCACAGTTCTTGAGTTCTTCTTCATTTTGACACCACAGGGTGAGATCTTACGTGGAGTCCCTGATCGAGGGAGATTATCGGTGGTCTTGTATGTCTTCTAATTATTGCTCCCACAGTTGATTTCTTCACACCAAGCTGCTTGCCTGTTGTAGATTCAGTCTTCCCAGCCTGGTGCAGGTCTACAATTTTGTTTCTGGTGTCCTTGGACAGCTCATTGGTCTTCACCATAGTGGAGTTTGGAGTGTGACTGTTTGAGGTTGTGGACAGGTGTTTTTTATACTGATAACAAGTTCTAACGGGTGCCATTACTACAGGTAATGAGTGGAGGACAGAGGAGCTTCTTAAAGAAGAAGTTACAGGTCTTTGAGAGCCAGAAATCTTGCTTGTTTGTAGGTGACCAAATGCTTATTTTCCACCATAATTTGCAAATAAATTCTTTAAAATCAGACAATGTGATTTTCTGGATTTCTTTTCTCATTTTGTCTCTCATAGTTGAGGTCTACCTATGATGTCAATTACAGGCCTCTCTCATCTTTTTAAGTGGGAGAACTTGCACAATTGGTGGCTGACTAAATACTTTTTTCCCCACTGTATGAGTTTTTCTATGCTTATAAGCGAACACATATTACTAGTGTCTTTCTAATCATATATTGTGCCTGTGAATAAAGCAGTAATATGTAGATTAGCTTTGTGAGCATGTCTCAGTGTGGTGAAGGTATGGTACATAGTAATATCATATTGCTAGTACACAGCTCTTGGACAGGGCTCTGCCCTCAACATTCTGTCTAGCCCTATAAATCAAAGAAGGGGGGGAGTGTGCAAAGCACGGTGGGTGTTACATAGCAGTGCTTAAACTATTCAGCCCGCCTCCTGGTGCTCCAATCGTTCATTTGCATATGAGTAAAAACGCTGATATCTCTGTAGCCGTTTATCATACAGACAAAAGAAAGGTATAGTTTTAATCACCATGATGAGCCCTACCAGCCACCAGTATGTCTGGTTTAATAGGGTTGATCCCGGTCACATAGCCTCTTTAAATGAACAGATCTGCAGGAAATATGGACTGCACAACAGACCCTGTGTTTCTGCCAATCATTCGTGTTTCTGCTCAGAACACAATTTACTAACATTACTACGCCAGTTTTTGCCATAAAAAAAAATAAAATTGCAAGACCCCGTTTTGCAACTTTTTAAATACTAATGCAACAACATTTTGTTGCACAGGCGTTTTTATGCTATTCTGGCCACTTGGGAGTAGCAAGGGCTCCCTCAAATCTACTAAGATTTACACCTGAAAACAGGAGTAAAACATTAGTGAAAACTACTCCAGACAGAGCATCACAAAACCTACAAATTAGGGAGACCTGCTTTTGAGGAGGATTTGCATAAAACCCCTAATTTTGTGGTCCACTTCATTACATGGTTCCAGTGAAATTGTGACAGGTCTAGCATCTGCTGCTCTGACATGCTGGGGATAACCCCCCAATACATTCCCTTATGTCCAGGGGCAGATTAGGAACTGAAAGTGGCCTCATGTTGTAGAGGGTCTAAATTGACAGAAGGTGGGGTCATAGGGTGGCCACTGGCTTCACCCCAGAAAGCCGGACCTCACCGACCACGCCCCCAAACATGAAACCACACCCCCAGCCCCATGAAAACACACTCACAGCTCAGTGAAGCCACACCCCCATTGCCGGCCCCGGAAAAACAGGGAGTAGAGCAAGAAGTTTCTGACAGGAAGGTGAGCTGGGGGCAGCTGGGGTGCTTCTCTCTCCCTCAGTCAGCCACACAGAGCCATGTCTGTGGGCGCTAGTGACTGGCTAGAGGTGAGAAAAGCCTCAGTCATTTTCTGCAGCTCATGCTCAGACAGCACAACGCTGCTGTCTGAGCATGAGCTACTGAAAGGGTGGACATCCCTGCGTCCATCCAGGCACTGCGCCGGATGGAGCTCAGGGAAACAGAAAACCGGATTGTCTGGCCTAAAACCAGACGTCTGGTCACCCTTTGGGGTCATCAATACAATATATTGGCCAAAAAGCTTCCCCCTTGGTGACCATCAATAGCTGTCCTCCTCCTCCAGTGGACTCTGATTAGGATATGGAGCAGGGGGCTTAGGAGGTGAGATGTGTCCACAGTAGGTGATTTAAGGAAGGACATGTGCTGTTATGTACCCGGCCAGTGGCAGGAGGGCTTGCGCGGCCCCCTGGGCATCAGCCCACCAGGAAATTTTCCTATGGGGTCTTTAGCCGGCCTGCTGATATCCTACCAGGGCATCATGAAAGGTCATTTAAGGTTATATTTACATGCACCTGAACTGATGACCTGAATAGTCACAAACATTTCAGCTGCAAATCTACCACATATGAATATACCTAACACCAGATCAGTAAGTACTTTACATATATACATAATCTCATATCACTCAATAGTTTATTTTTTATTGCAAAAAAAAATAAAAATTCCAAGACCTTCCACAATGGAAAAGAACGCCAAATAAAGTAGTTCTCCTCCCAATTCAGCTGAAGTTGCTAAACCATCGGCGGAGTCACCCGCGACGTGGAGCTGCGCTTTGTCTTTACGCGCTCTAACCTCAGCATTAAAACAGTTCCTCTCGCTGTGGAGAGATCCTTGCGCTGGCCGGCAGAGGAGGAGGAGGCGGCGCCATTTTGTGCTGTTCTCGGAGCCTGTAACGGAAGCGGGGAAGAGGCTTCGTCCGAGCCACCGAGTCTCCAGCTTATTCTGCTGTCTTTGAACAGCTCATTTGTTTTGTCAGTGTTACAGTCACACCCGCTTTATCGTCTTAGCTTTCTGGTTTCTTCTTCTTCTGAGGTCATGGCGGATGTGGACAAACTGAATATCGACAGCATCATCCAGCGGCTGCTAGAAGGTGAGGCTTCCCGGGTAGGCCTGCTTCTGTGTTAGGGTATGGGCCTTCTGTACGAGGGGAGGGTGCCCGGGAGCAGTCTGAGCCCGGGGCTGTGGATTCTGCGGCTGGCAGCTGTGACCGTGGAGCCGCAGCATCCAGTTCTAGCTGCCGCTGGGACTTGGGGTTCCCTCGCAGCTCTGCTGGCCTTTCCATCAGGCTTGTTGTGACCCTGCTTTAGGCTTTGCTTCACCCACAGAATGGGAAAGTTTCTGCAGTGTTTATTACCTGCGCCCTTCTCCTCCCTGACCATGAAGCCTTGCTGGCGAGGTGGGCATTGCCACCTGTCACCCCAGCACAATGCCAGGAGGTTGTGTAGAAAGCTGGCATTTTTTTGTGCAGTAAAGGTATGGATGTGATCAGAACTGTTGCTGTCCCCAGTGTGCGCAGTGATTGTTTTATTGAGGCGCATCCCATTCACCAGTGCGGATGTTTCCTCCATAGCTGCTGATGGGCTTATATTAGGGCATTTCTGTATATTCAGTTCTATCCGTTATTGTATACTGTGGTTTATTGCCTGATGTCAGCGCAGTAATAAAGAGCCGGTTTGTGCGGCTGCTGGAATGACATCTCGGGGAGGTGCACGTGTCCTGTCACCTGCACCTTGTACCTCTCCACAGGGTTCACTCTTCTCACACCGTTATCCCTCTGCCCCTTTTATCACTGCTGGCTCTGTTTTCAGTCGCCATTATACTATGTAAAGAAGACCTGTCACGTTTTATAACTTTTTAAAATGTACTAATCTCACTCAATAGTCACCCCCCCCCTATCAGTCACATGGTGTTATTTTTTTTATTTTTTTTATTTTTTGCCTCTTTCTCCACCTTCACCCTGGGGGGGGGGGGGTTGGGTTTGACCAAAAAAATCTCTTCTGATTTTATTTATTTTTTTCCCCTCTCAGTTCACTGTACAGATGCAGCAATACAAATTGTGTGTGTGTGTATGTGTATATATAATTTATTTTTTTTCATTTATTTTTTTTTCTTACAAAAAAAAAGGCGCGCGGAGGGATTTATACCTTTTATGGCACATTTCTTAAGACCAGCGTTTGACGCCTGACTCAATAACCCCTGCGCTGGCGGAGTTTGTAAAGGCGCCGGCCTCTCCATAACTTTGGCAGGTCCACCGCCACTTCTAAATCTACTCCAGGTTCCGGCTGCCTCTTAAATTTAGACTATTTTCTATGTCTAAGGCCTCATTCACACAACCGTATGTGTCTTGCAGTCTGCAAATTGTGGATCCGCAAAAAAAAAAAAAAAGGATGACAATGTATGGCATCCGTGTCTTTTTTTTTTTCGGATCTGTTGTAACAATGCCTATCCTTGTCAGCAAAATGGACAAGGATAGGACACGTTCTATCTTTTTTTGCGGAACGGAAATACGGACGAACGGAATGCACGCGGAGTACCTTTTTTTTTTTTTTTTTTTTTTTGCAAACCCATTGAAATGAATGGTTCCGCATACGGTCCGCAAAAAAAAAAAACGGACACGGAAACAGAATACAGTCGTGTGAATGAAGCCTAAACCAGGCGTATAAAATGATGGGGACAGAGCTGCCGGGCCACCCACGTCACGACCTGTCGTGAGCAGGGAGAAGGCACAGATTTAAAAAAAAAAGACTTCTAGATTTAAAAAAAAAAAAAAGACCCTTCTAGTGATGCCCTAAGATATATGAAACCTTTTCAGTAGCCGTGTGGTGTTTATAGCCCGCTGCCTCGGGTTAGGACTTGTATGGTGCTGGTCGCGTCTGCTTAGTTCCAGCAGTACCAGTTGCAGTACCAGTTAGGCCTCGTTCAGAGTTGTGTTTTTCTTCTTTTCTGTCTCCTTGTCCTCCATCCAGCGCAGTGCCTGGACGGATGCAGGGATGTCCACCCTTTCATGTCTTTTGCATACAGGCTGCACGCTGATACACTGAAGTAAATGGTGCGGTGTACACTTCCAACACGGATCAGACCTGCTCCTCTTCATAAACTGGTCACATCCTCCGGGCAGCACAGGAGATATTAGACCAGTGTAAAATTCCAGTCTGATAAATTTCCCCCCATCATCTTGACTTTGACCATAAATTACTTTGGATTTTTTTGTACGGCAAACTATATATATATATATATATATATATATATATATATATATATATATATATATATATATATATATATAATTTTAATATACTTTTCAGGCCTCAGGCACGCGACCATACCTACTTTACGGTCTGCAGAATGGCAAGATCCGGACACCGGTTTGTTCTACTAGAACAGGCTATTCTTATCTGCAAAACGGACAAGAATAGGAAATGTCCTATCATTTGTATCGGTCACATGGTTGACATGAGTGTGCCGTCTACTTTTTTGTTTTGCGGACCCATAGAAATGAACAGGTCCACATTCAATCAGCAAAAAGGGTTCACTGGCTACAGACCAAAGCTACCATTGTGTGCATGAGGTCTTACACTGATACATGCAATGCTTTATCTAGGCCTGCTGTGCTGTAATCCTAATTCTACTAACCTACTATCTTACTAACAGATAACATTTCCCTCAAGGCTGCAGTAAAATGAGTTTTATCTCTGTGCTGCTGACTACAGAAGGAGAATATTTATTTTGTATTTAAAGGGGGTATTCTCATCTTGGACAATGGGGGCATATCGCTAGGATATGCCCCCATTGTCCTATAGTTGCGGGTCCTGCCGCTGGGACCCGCACCTATATCGAGAACGGGGTCCCCAAAGTGAAGAAGTGCGCACCGCGCAAGTGCGGGACCTGCACCTATAGGACAATGGGGACATATCCTAGCGATATGCCCCCATTGTCCAAGATGAGAATACCCCTTTAATTTTTGATTACATAATACGGCTGAAATGAAAAACGGACCAAAAATGTTTTCAATTGTGTTCGGTCAGTATTAGGGGTGAGACTACAATACACTCCTTTCTGACGAGACCCTTTAGTGTCCCACGAGCATTGTGATCAGCATGTTCTGTGTGCGGACTGCATTTCCCGGACTAAACGCTGCTCCTTTGACCTGAACTCACAGCATCATAATGATTTGATACTAAGACTGCTGGACTGCAGTTCTGCCGCAATGTGACTGTCAGGAACTCATAGCCTCAGAAGTCGTTAGGATGCTGTGAGTTCGGGTCAGAAGAGCAGTGTTTAATCTGGGAAATACGTTTGTCACCTGGAGTGCGTTCCTCATATTCAACACACTCATGTCAATATTGGCAAATATTAGGAAGCCTCTTTAACCCCTTCCCAACCGGCGCCGTACATGTACGGCGCTCGGGCGGTGCGGGGACATGACGCCCGCTCGCGGGTGCGGCGGGCGTCATGGCCGGCAAGTCTCTGCTGTTTCTAACAGCAGAGACTTGCCACTTCTTACCTCTGTCGGCGGCGACTTCCTGGGCCTTCTGATGCCGTGATCTCGGCATCAGGATGCATCTGAACCCGGAAGCCTACGCTTCCGGGTGGTGTACAGACGCCCCGATTGGCCAATCAGGGTGTCTGTACACCATATGAAAACTGTAATCCTCGCTGGTGAGGATTACAGTTTCAAACTGCAATTCTTATTCTGGCCACTAGATGGCAGGCCAGGATAAGAAATGGGCAATTCATGGATTTAACTGCATCTAGTAAATCCATGATTGCTCATAAAGAAAAAAAACAAAACACAATATATCAGCTCATATTTGAGCTTTAAAATCACAAAAAAATGTTAAATATATAAAAAATAAAAAAGATATAAAAGTTCAAATCACCCCACTTTCCGTAAAAGTAAAAAAATCAATACCTAAATAACAATAAATATAGACATCATGGGTATCACCGTGACCGAAAACGCCCGTACTTTTAAAATATAAAAAAAAATTCCAATACGGCGAATTGTGTGGTGGAAAAAAGCGTCCAAATGGCGATTCGCCGTTTTTGTCGCTTTTTTTTTCTAAAAAAAATTAAATAAAAAGTGATCAAAAAGTCATACACACCCCAGAATGGTATCAATAAAAACTTCAGACCGCCCCGCAAAAAATGAGCCCCCATACAGCTCTGTACACATAAATACCAAAAAGTTATAGGGGTCAAGATATGACAAGGAAAAAAAAAAGGGCAACTTTCTAATTATTTTATCACCATCTAAACACAGGAAAAACTATACATATTAGGTATTGCCGGATTCGTACTGACCAGTAGAATGAAAGTAATCGGTCAGTTTTAATGCACATCGGACGCTGTAAATAAGAAACCCGTAGAACTGTAGCGGAATAGTGGTTTTCTTGCAATTTCACCCCATTTGGAATTTTTTTTCCCGCTTCCCACTACATCATATGTAATATTAAATGGTGGCTTTGGAAAGTACAACTTGTCCCGCAAAAAAACAAGCCCTCATACAGCTATGTGAACAGAAAAATAAAACAGTTATGGCTGTTTGAAGGCAGGGAGCGCAAAACGAAAATGCAGAACCGAAAAAACTTCCGGGGTAGAAAGGGTTAATCATTGGCCATTCATCCACAACTACTGCAGATGGGGCATGAAATCATAAAGTATCAGTGTTAGTTTCATGCTGACTAACTCAGTGACTGTACTCTGCTGGTATTTGGTAACAAATACCTGGGCTGTGTATGTACCGGTATATAATCATATAAGTTGGGTAACATTATAACGTAAGCTAGTCATGTCTGAGCATTGGTCTGTGTGCTGAAGGTTCTCTGACATCTGAGGAATATCTGCCCTGTCAATCCGCTGCATTTTCCCCAATTTAGGGGAGTGAATCAGAGTAACTATGTTCGTGTGACGGTTCTCTTCATACGTGGTAGCTTCACTGTCGGGGTGGCGTCCATGTTGCCAAGCTAAAGCAGGGCGAATAGGGGTGATGGTAGATTGTGACTTTTGAGCTGTATGACTGATTATATCTTACAGTAGTGGACTATATCAATGCTTGCCAGCTTGGTAAAAATGCTATGCAATATAATCTGTTTTGACCCATACTGTTGACATCTACATTGGAGGCTCCGTCTATCACTTGTTGGATTGGCCACATGTTCCTCTGGTTTATAAATGGAAACCACTATACAGATTTGAACGGACCCTTCTACGGTATATTCTGAACCTTGGAGGACCTCTTATCAAAGTGGTCTTAAAGGGGGTTGAGTTATATTAAAAAAAAAAAAAAAGCACCAAGTCTGATGGCAATATATACATAAGCTAAGCAAGTTTTAGCGAAATATTTACTCATGTACTTAGTTCTGTTCTGGCCCCTTTGTTGACATGCATTTGCGGAGCTGTGGGGGGGTGTAACCACAATCTGAGGTTTTCCTCATGAATATTTGTGGGTGTCAACAAAGACTGCTCACCCTGCAGTCTGACTGCTGGGATACTTGCGTTGTGAGGGACTGCAAGTCCCAGCTGTACAATACAGTGGCACTGCTGACACACACAGGATCTTCGCCCTACCTGTTCTTGTGCAATACTCAGCAGAAACCCCTCAGCTGCTCAGTGCCTGAGGCAGAGCCTCCAGCCCTGAGTCTGCTGCTGCTGATGGTAGAAGAATCCAGTGGGAGGAGACACAGGGCAGACAGCTCAGCCAACAGGTAAGACAGTGCAGGGGGCGTGGCCTGTCACTCCAACCAGCACAGCTGACAGTGATGTCCAGTGCACAGAAGCAGACCTGTTCCCTCAGGATTGTGCACCGAACGTTGTCAGAACAGGGAAATAAGCTGACATCACAGGTCATGTGACCCTGAGCTGACTAGGAGAACAGGACTACTGGAGATGAAGTGAATTGAAAACCCCTTACATTTAGTTAGAAATATACAAAGAACATAAAAATAACATGGACAACCACTCTAACCCGGAGGGTTTTTTTTTTTCCCGTTTTCGTTTTGCGCTCCCTGCCTTCATACAGCCATAACTTTTTTTTTTTTTTTTTTTTTTTTTTTTTTTCTGTTCACATAGCTGTATGAGGGCTTGTTTTTTGCGGGACAAGTTGTACTTTCCAACGCCGCTATTTAATATTGTATATGATGTAGCGGGAAAAAACACGCAATTCTGCCACAGTTTTATGGGTTTTTTTTATTTACGACGTTCAATGTGCAAAAATAACCAGTTACTTTCGTTCTACAGGTCAGTACGAATCCGGCGATACCTAATATGTATCGTTTTTCTTGTGTTTTGATAGTGATAAAATAATTATGAAGTTGGGAAAAAAATTTTGGCATATCTTGACCCCTATAACTTTTTGGTATTTGTGTACGGAGCTGTATGGGGCTCATTTTTTGCGGGGAGATCTGAACTTTTTATTGATAGCATTCTGGGGTGTGTGACTCTTTGGTGTGTGTGTGTTTTTTTTTTTTTTTTTTTTTTTAAGAAAACTAGCAAATCGGCCATTTTTACACATTTTTCCGTTTAGCTATTTTCCATACGGGAAAGAAATTTTTATAGTATGGGCGTTTTCGCACGCGGCGATACCCATGATGTATTTTATTTAACCCCTTCGCGACCGGAGCTTTTTTCGGTTCTGCATTTTCGTTTTGCGCTCCCTGCCTTCAAACAGCCATAACGCTTTTATTTTTCTGTTCACATAGCTGTATGAGGGCTTGTTTTTTGCGGGACAATTTGTACTTTCCAACGCCACCATTTAATATTGCATACGGTGTAGTGGGAAGCGGGAAAAAAATTCCAAACCGGGTGAAATTGCAAAGAAAACGCTATTCCGCTACAGTTCTACGGGTTTCTTATTTACAGCGTTCGATGTGCATTAAAACTGATCCGTTACTTTCATTCTACTGGTCAGTACGAATCCGGCAATACCTAATATGTATAGTTTTTCCTGCGTTTTCATAGTGATAAAATAATTAGAAAGTTGCCCTTTTTTTTTTTTTTTTTTTTTTTTTTTTTTCCCTTGTCAAATCTTGACCCCTATAACTTTTTGGTATTTTTGTGTACAGAGCTGTATGGGGGCTCATTTTTTGCGGGACGATCTGAAGTTTTTATTGATACCATTCTGGGGTGTGTATGACTTTTTGATCACTTTTTATTTAATTTTTTTTAGAAAAAAAAAGCGACAAAAAACAGCAAATTGGACGCTTTTTTCCGCCACACAATTCGCCGTATTGGAATTTTTTATTTTTATTTCAAAAGTACGGGCGTTTTCGGTCACGGTGATACCCATGATGTCTATATTTATTGTTATTTAGGTATTTATTTTTTACTTATACGGAAAGGGGGGTGATTTGAACTTTTACATCTTTTTTATTTTTTATATATTAACATTTTTTTTTAATTTTTTTTTACTATTAGAAAGCTCAAATATGGGCTTATATATTGTGGCTTTTTTTTTTTTTTCTTTATGAGCAATTCTGGGTTTTATAGACTCAGAAAACCATGAATTGCTCATTTCTTATCCTGGCCTGCCATCTAGTGGCCAGAATAAGATTGCAGTTTGAAACTGTAATCCTCACCAGCGAGGATTACAGTTTTCATATGGTGTACAGACACCCCGATTGGCCACACGGGGTGTCTGTACACCACCCGGAAGCGAATGCTTCCGGGTTTAGACGCAACTAGATGCCGTGATCACGTGTGATCACGGCATCTAGTCACCCCGGAAGACGCCGCCGACACAGTAGGTAGCGGCAAGTCTCTGCTGTTAGAAACAGCAGAGACTTGCCGGCCATGACGCCCGCCGCACCCGCGAGCGGGCGCCATGTGCCCGCATCGCCCCAGCGCCGTACATGTACGGCGCTGGTCGCGAAGGGGTTAATTTTTTTTTTACTATTTTTATTTTGGGAAAAGGGGGTGATTTGAAACTTTTTTTTTTTTTTTTTTTTTTTTTTTTTTTTTGTTACCATAGGGAACTGTTACAAGCAATCATCTATTACACAGAAGGGCTCCATAGAAAAATCTATGCAGCAGCCTCCTGTCATTGACTATAACAGGGGCTGCTGCATACATACTTCGGTTCCCCCGATCGCCACAAGGGGGAAGCAGGAGTACCACCGGAAGCACGCGCTTCTGGTGTTTTAAGCCCTCGGATGCCGTGGTCAGGATTGACTGCGGCATCCAAGGGGTTAAATGTCCCCGACCGGCAGTAATGTTAACTATAGGAATTAGCGGTTCACCCGTGGCCATGACGCCCATCTGGTCGGGAAGGGGTTAATGGGATATTCCAGGATTTTACGTCTGATTTTCTAGTATCTGATCTGACCCCCACCTATCGGCTGTTTCGGAGTAGCTCATGTCAGAATTACACAGCCCCATCCATTGTGTGGTGGACGGTGCTGGTTACTGCAGCGCTGCTCCCTTTGAGGTAAATGGGGGCAGCAAAGCAGTTACCAGCTCTGTCCACTACACTGTGGGAGGACCTGTTTAGTGTATGCATTAGCTGCTCAAACACCTACTTGGGAGGGGGAGCTAGACCATCAATATCTGATCTGAGTCGTCTATCTAGAGGAGAGGCAATCAATAGTAAAGTCCTTAAAAGAACCAGTCTTGTCTATAGCAACCAATATACAGTTTTTAATGCATTTATCCGTGTGCAAGATTTGTGATCCGTCATTGGCAAGTGCTCAATTCTTTACAGCAATGGAAACATCCGTCACTGGGATCTCATGGTTACTGCCTACTAGTCCAGCGTTTAGACGTATATATTGGGACGTCTTGTAGAAAAAGATAATGAGGAGGTTTATTTCATTTTCCAAAGGGGCTCTGAAAAGTGAAAGGTGGAATCTTGTTGCTATGGGCAACTAAGCCAGTTTTGTTGAATCTCCCCCATCACTTTACTTCCTGTTTTGACCATGCAAAATTGCTGACAGCACTAGGTAGGGGCTGGGAAAAGGATAACCCTCCCTGTTGTTGGAGCTTTAATTTTCGGGAATAGTCAGAACATGAATTTTGGTCTTTTTATTCATCCATGCACCACTTCTGCAGTCACCCTGATGGTGGAGCTTCACTGACGTCATCTGTGCACTGAGCGGCTTCATACCTCAGCTGTAGTGGTCTCCTGGCTGGGTGGCACAGAGGGAGGTGCAGTGAAGGAGCGCAGTCTATGACTGATAGGGACTTCTAATGTGGTGTTAGGAGTAAAACCGCCTCTGCAAAACCCACCCAAAATGGTCTGGATTTCACAGCGGGTCCTCTGCTGCTCTCAGCATTTTAAAGACTGTGGTAAAGCCTACAGCATACATTGACATGCTGTGGATTGAAAACCCAAAGTGGAAGTCATTTTACACACTGGATTTTCTCTACTGCGTATGGTTGTGATTTCTTAAGATCTCATCCACGTTGCTGGTACTGTACAACACTGCCCACAGACATACCCTAGTAATTCATATTCGCACTACTGATGATAAAAACACCACAAAAGCTATGTTTTGTCCTGCTGTCCCAAGCACTTGTAGCAGTTTTATGTCTTTAGAACCGCTGACAGAATTCTTAAGGTAAAAATGAGTCAACCAGTGTGTTTGAATCTCCATATGTGGCATGTAAGCACACATTACCTATGTAATCATCAACACAGACTTCACCGCTGCCTTCTTAAAGAGGACCTTTCACCACGCCTGACAGGCCTGTTTTAATAGCTTCATGCATTCCCCATGTACTAACAATTCTGGAGCATCTATTCTTATGTCTGTATGTTGTGCCATTCCTTTATTATTCGCACTAGAAGTTATGAATGAATTGCTATTTGTCTTCAGTAAAGGAACAGAGGGGAGGTGACCAGTTGGGGGTGTGTACCTGCACAGTCTGACTCTATCCAATCAGTGCTGCCATGTTCAGACTGTGCAGGTACACACCCCCAACTGGTCACCTCCCCTCTGTTCCCTTACTGAAGGCAAATAGCAATTTATTCATAACTTCTAGTGCAAATAATAAAGGAATGGCACAACATACAGACATAAGAATAGATGTTCCAGAATTGTTAGTACATGGGGAATGCATGGAGCTATTAAAACAGGCCTGTCAGGAGCGGTAAAAGGTCCTCTTTAAGTACTTAGTTGATTTCATGAGCACACCTGACAGCAGGCATCCCTATGTTCCCTGTATTTTATGAATTTTTCTCATTTTTAGTGAGAGGATCAAAGCCTGGGAAAAACGTCCAGCTCCAAGAAAATGAAATTAGAGGTTTATGCCTGAAATCTCGAGAAATCTTCCTCAGTCAGCCAATTTTGCTTGAACTTGAAGCACCTCTTAAGATCTGCGGTAAGTACATTTCACTTTGCCAAGTACGTTACCCGCAGTTTCTGCACATCCTGGCCACTTACACAGATGTGACCCCTGCAGCCAATCGCCGGCTGTACCAGGACAGTTCTGCAGTGATTGCTCTTGCTTTGACTGCAGGAGTGTTTTTTTTTTTTTTTTTTTCCCCCTTGACATGTTGTATTTCCTTTTTTTCCAGTAGTTAAAGGGTTTGTCCCCCGAAAAATATTTTACGTTATTCAAACCAACACCTGTAGCTCTAGCGCCACCTACTGTTTGCTTTTTTTTTTATATTTTTGTGTCCTGCTCACTGAGATGGAAGCACATGCTCAGTTCCATCTTTCATCTGCCACCAGCTGCAGCAGAAAGTACACACCCCTTAGCTGCCGGCTTAAAATAAATCTAGCAATGAATGGCAGATCTCTGGATCCATTTGAAGGCTTGGCGGTGAGCAAGTGTAACTACACCTAACACTTGTATGGGAGCGATCCTTTCCCATTGAAATGAATGGGGTGGTTAGGTGTAATTACACCTGCTCACCACTACCCCTGTTATGGCCAGCGTGTAAACAGTGAAGAGGCAGCGCTGGTACAGCGTGCACCTCCTCTTCAAACAGCTGATCGGCGGGGGTGCCTGTTGTAGGACCCCCACCGATCTGATATTGATGACCTAGCCTGAGGTTAAGTCATCAAGAAATATTCCTTGGAGAACCCCTTCAATCATAGGATAACCCTTGCAAGCAGACAACTGCCTGTGGCATGCTTTATGGAAAATAAAGTACCCACATGTCCCAGCTTTTCTTTCTGCTCATGACTGTGCAGCGGACAGGCCTGCTTTTATTTATACAGATTGCTCTTTGCAGGCGATATCCACGGGCAGTACTATGATTTGCTCCGGCTCTTTGAATATGGTGGATTTCCCCCTGAAAGCAACTACCTATTTCTTGGTGACTATGTGGATCGAGGGAAACAGTCTTTGGAAACGATATGTCTCCTCTTGGCATATAAAATAAAATATCCAGAGAATTTCTTCCTCCTTCGAGGCAATCATGAGTGTGCCAGCATTAACAGAATCTATGGATTTTATGATGAATGTAAGTATATTAATAGTTGGCACGTACGTTTGTTTTTTTTTTGTTTTTTTTTTTTACTATTGTCCTGTGTATGGCACTGAGGAAACGATGTAGTAATATGATAGACTTTATTGATCCCGAGGGAAATTTCAGTATCGCAGCCGTGCAGCATAGACCCGTATCACAGGAGACAATTGACGGTATAATCCCATACTTTACTATTCATGACAGGCCAGTACAATACCTTACTGGTGCAACAATAATACAAGTCATATGACGGATTTCACACTTAGGTAGTTATACAATCCCATAGCAGTAGGATTAGACTGTTTCTGAAGGTGCTCCTCTGCTCGTATAAGGGGTATGTATTATTATTCATAATCGGCATGCACTACTTCGGAATTCTTTCCACATTTCTAACATTTTGCTGCACACATTAAACGATCTTTGTTTCAGTAGGAAGTACAGTCTGCTTGCCCCCTTTTTGTAAAACCTCTCCTTATTGCCCCTTCAGTTCAGTTTGACCTGCTCCACTTCCTGACCCACAATAGTGACAGGTAAATATCCAGTCTTCTCCTGCTATAACTGGTCACCAGCTACTTGGTTTTCTTTACGTTTAGTTGTAGATAGGCTGGCACCACTCCACAAAATCCAACACCCACTTCTTATATTTATACCTAAAATCTGCACCATTAGCTTGGTTGACGTCTAAATCTTTGCAGCTCCCAAAGAACAGATGGTTGAATTGGAGACCGTTTGCGTCGTGCGGCTCCAGCACGAAATTCTCGAGGAAAAAATGGTAGTGAATCATGTTTTTGCAAATGATTTGGCACTCTGAACCTACCACCTGCTCTTAGATGAAAATATCATTTTTGTCTCTTTAGGTAAAAGAAGGTATAATATCAAATTATGGAAGACCTTTACAGATTGCTTCAATTGCTTGCCAATAGCGGCAATAGTAGATGAGAAGATTTTCTGCTGTCATGGAGGTGAGGATAAAAAAAAAAATAAAAACCTTGTGCATCATGCACATGGCAAATCACTTTCACAAAGCCGGTTCAAAGGCACAAGAAGTTTCTTGAACATGCATTTTGAAGGCTGGAGCCGTATGAAGTTTCAAGATGGACCCATAATTTCAGTGTTTGCCTGATCTGTGTACCATACTAAGTTGACGTATAGCCATCTGTAAGTTGCATTTAAAGGCTCAGACTACACCAAGCGTGAGACTTAGCAAAACTGGTGTAACTTATTTGCCCAAACCAACCAGTTGGATTGTACTTTGCATTTTTCAGAGGTGGAATATTGACTGATTGCTATAGGCAACTAAGCCAGTTTTCCGTTACCACTAGTCTTTTTGTAGTGCTGCTAGATTGGTTTTAACTATTAAAGGGAACCTGTCACGTCTACTATGGTGCTGTCAGTGAGGGCAGCATAGTATAGTGATAAACCTGCAGATTTCAGTGGGCTGTCATTTCTGGGCTAGTATTCAGTACTGACGGGGCAAGCCACAGGGCATATGCCAATGATGCCAACAAAATGAGTCAGACTCGCTGGCCCTGCCTCCTGACTGGCAGGTTTCCTTCCCATTACACATAGAAAAGTGACCTGCCAGTTATGGTCCCGAGCCAGCACCAGCGAGTCTCGTCAGACTTCTGTCCTGAGGTTCAGCCTGTCGGTACTGTAAAAGTACCGAACACTAGCCCAGCAGTGAGACAGCTGCAATCTGTGGATGTCACTATGCTGCGCTCACCGGGGGCAGTGTAGTAGGTGACTGGTTCCCTTAATGACAACTTATGGGGTCTTTTATCAAGAATGTAAAGTAGAACTGGCTTAGTTGTGCATAGCAACCAATCAGATTCCACCTTTCATTTTTGGCAGCTTATCTGGAAAATGAAAGGTGGAATCTGATTGGCTGCTGTGGGCAACTAAGCCAGTTCTACATTACACCAGCTTTTTTTTTTTTTTTTTTTTTTTTCCTCCACCAAAACCAGGGATTTTGGCATTTTAATTTCTTCACTGTAATGATATTCACCGTGCACGATAAATACTTACGTTTTAATAGGTATCAGTTTTATAAGTGAAATAGGGAATTTGTAAGACTGTTTGAAAATCTGGCAAACGGGAGGCCAAGGAAGTGCTGTAATCTGGCAGCAACATTCCTGGGAAACCCATGTTTTGTGTGGGTGAGCACTATCTTGCCAAAAAAAATGCAATTTGGAAGCAACACATGAGGCTGCAGGATGTTCTGCACTATAAAGGGTTAATAAGTAAACTTCCTATAGCAGTGATGGCTAACCTCTGGCACTCCAGCTGTGGTAAAACTGCGACTCCCAAGATGCCCCCCCTGCCTGGCTGCTCTCAGAATTATAGAAATAAATGGAGCTTGCTGGGAGTCGTAGTTTCACCACACCTGGAGTCCCGAGGTTGGTCATCACTGTAGTGTGCATTTATAGCAGTTCCATGGGACATCGTGACCCTCCGCTATACGGGGACAGGTGGTTTCTTCAACCCCCGCTCCCTTTTACCCAAACATGTAATTTTGGCATTTCCCAGCTCCTGCAGTTCTTCACTGCCAGTCCATTGAGATCTATGCAAGTTACAGAAAGGTGTTCACAGCTTGGAGTATATGGAGAATGTGACGGCACTTGCCAGCCTTTTCTTTATGCTGTACTGAAGTGCAGCCTGATAAAACATGGAGTGCTATAAAACTGTTTGACTGTTTCCTTTTTTTTTTTTTTTTTTTGCCAATACAGATTTAATTTATGAATGAAATGTATCCAGGGCTAACACAGTATTTGCTCTTTGCACAGGTTTATCCCCAGACCTTCAATCAATGGAGCAAATTAGGAGAATTATGCGCCCCACTGATGTTCCAGACCAGGGTCTGTTGTGTGACTTGCTTTGGTCAGATCCTGATAAAGATGTTCTAGGTTGGGGTGAAAATGACAGAGGTGTTTCCTTCACATTTGGAGCAGAAGTTGTGGCAAAATTTCTTCACAAACATGACTTGGATCTCATTTGTCGAGCTCATCAGGTATGCGTTAGTTTTATTAAGGCCTTCCCTCATTCCCACATTTACAGACTTAGAGATGGCGTAAACCTAGCACCACGCTTATCACAGCGGCTCGGGCTGGATGATGGGTTTTGTGCATGGCTAGATACTTGTCTTGATTAATACTAACTATTGGTTGGCTTAGTTTGAGGATTTTTCACCAGAAATGTAGTGCAGTTTTAGGTCAAAATGTCCCTATTATGTCGTGTCCACTTTCTCCCACACCCACTTGTCAAAGTAGGCACAGAGATTTCTCTAAAACTAGATGTGCCAAGTTGCACCCCAGTTTGACCATTTAGGTGCACTCCCATGTGCACTGCTGTATAGAAGACCTCCAAATTCAGTGTGTTCACTAGGGGAAGGATGCTGCTGTTAGTGAAAAATAAATATGTAGCTTCTGGTAAAATACGTCAGGTTTCCAGACGTGCAGTGTGTGAACTGGGTTAAAATAATGTGATTCTTGAAATGAAGGAAAAGAGAACCCATTTTCAGCTAATGGGCCCAGTGCTTGGGTAAGTGCTTTTGCCCCATTGTTTCAGCAGTTGTGGGGGTCACTTCATCCAGGTCCCCACCAATCAAAAAAAAGGGGATGTCAGGAGAAGTCAATATGTATGAAGTCACGCACTGGCAGACTCCTAGGAAATAAACCTAACAAATACCCCAGCTCTTAATCTCCTTTCTGTTCTCATTACTATTATAGACCTTTTCAGGGTTTTTTTTTTTCTCCTCTGCCCACCCATTCTGTCCCTTGGCCTTTTCTGCAGTCGCCAAAGGAGGAATAGATCAGAATAGATTCTCAGGAACATGCAGAAATAATACAGACTGACAAAACGTAGGCCATATTGTATCTCCTCGACCTTTTTAGGATTCTTCCTTTAATGCTGTACTAGTCGTCGGCCTTCTCTCATTCTCTGGTATGTTCAAATTTAAAAAAAAAATTTCTTAATTGCAGGTTGTTGAAGATGGATATGAGTTTTTTGCAAAAAGACAACTGGTAACGCTTTTCTCTGCCCCAAACTATTGTGGAGAGTTTGACAATGCTGGCGCAATGATGAGTGTAGATGAAACCTTAATGTGCTCTTTCCAGGTATGTGACAAAGTGCCCGTGTACTTTGAAAACCTCATTGTCAGATATTTATACTGAGAATGTTGCGCACACTGTAATCTGTGCTGTACTTTATACCCTCGCTGTTACCTGGGAGAGACCTGGGCTGCAGTTATACTGAAGTATGATTAGGGGACTGGTCTTATTTGACAGTGTTGCTTATCTTACCTGATCTACTAATTTAATAAGCTGCTGACTGGATTCCCTCCACCACTTAGTGTCCAAGGGGCTTCAACATTATCTATTCTGACACACTCCAGAACAGTGTGATCTTACTGGGGGGGGATCTGTGAGCAGAACCACAGGCAGTCCTATTCCAAATGCTGGCAAGGTCAACCAGAAGCTCCAGCCTGTATAAGGCCTTATTCACATGTCTGTGTTTGTTCAGTGATTGAGCCAAAATGAAGAGTTGAAGCTACACAGATATGGGAAAGATCTGCACCTGTTGTGTGTAGACCCACATCTGGTTTTGGCTCACAATCACTGATGGAAATCACTGACTGAACACTGAATAAAGCCTCATTCACACGTCTGTTTTGGTCAGTGATTTCCATCAGAGATTGTGAGCCAAAACCAGTATTGAAGTCTCCACAGATGTAAGGTATAAGGGAAAGATCTGCACCTGTTCTGGGTTTACAGCCGCACCTGGTTTTGGCTCAAAATCTCTGATGGAAATCACTGACTGAACATTGCATAAATAAGGCATAAGGATCTATTTAAAGCAGAGGCGTAGCTAGAGGTTCAGCACAGGGGGGGGGCGAAACATACTTGAGTGGGCCCCCCACTTATTAGCTTCCCAAACGCACGTTTCCAACTTCACAGGCACATACTACTAGTTGTGGTTATAATATTGTATTAGAAAGATGACTATATAAACTGCAAGATCGTCTATGCTGCTAAGTACAGTACAATAGACTTTCTACATACCCTACTCTAAATACTCTACCACATAATGCAGTAAAATATAGGATTAATAGGAGTAAAAAACAAGGGGACTCCTATGTTAAAGGAAACGTGTCCCCAGTTTTTCCATCACTCCCCTGCCCCCATCAGACCTCAGGTCAGCGTACTGTGCCCCCATCAGACCTCACATCAGCGTACTGTGCCCCCATCAGACCTCACATCAGCGTACTGTGCCCCCATCAGACCTCACATCAGCGTACTGTGCCCCCATCAGACCTCACATCAGCGTACTGTGCCCCCATCAGACCTCACATCAGCGTACTGTGCCCCCATCAGACCTCAGATCAGCGTACTGTGCCCCCATCAGACCTCAGATCAGCGTACTGTGCCCCCATCAGACCTCAGATCAGCGTACTGTGCCCCCATCAGACCTCAGATCAGCGTACTGTGCCCCCATCAGACCTCAGATCAGCGTACTGTGCCCCCATCAGACCTCAGATCAGCGTACTGTGCCCCCATCAGACCTCAGATCAGCGTACTGTGCCCCCATCAGACCTCAGATCAGCGTACTGTGCCCCCATCAGACCTCAGATCAGCGTTACTGTGCCCCCATCAGACCTCAGATCAGCGTACTGTGCCCCCATCAGACCTCAGATCAGCGTACTGTGCCCCCATCAGACCTCAGATCAGCGTACTGTGCCCCCATCAGACCTCAGATCAGCGTACTGTGCCCCCATCAGACCTCAGATCAGCGTACTGTGCCCCCATCAGACCTCAGATCACCCCACCCAGCCACATAAGATAAAAATAAAAAACCTCTCTTACCTGTTCTGCGCTGCGGCTGCCCTCCGGTCCCGCGCTCCGCTCTCTTCCCTGGCCCGCGCACACTATGACCTGACGCTGCGTGCAGCGTCAGGTCATAGTGCGCGCCGCCAGGGAAGAGAGCAGAATGCGGACCGGAGGGCAGCCGCAGCGCAGAACAGGTAAGAGGTTTTTTATTTTTATGGGCCCCCTTGAGTCACTGGGCCCGGAGCCGTCGCGCCCCCCCTGCCCCCCCGGTAGCTACGCCACTGATTTAAAGTTATTCTCTTGTCCTTCTACGCATCATTGTACAGGGTGTTTATTAGCCAATTAGGCTAACACAGTGCCGTCTCAGAAGGTGGTATATTTTTGAGAGGTGTGTTTTTTTTTTTTTTTTTCCCCCTCTGGACATTTTACCAGTAATTGATGGTGGCTGCCATGTGGAAATGCAAATACATGGTTGGCGTGAATATCTGGGGAGAAACTGGAGGAGTGCAGGGATACAGTGGACTCGCAGCTCAGATTCCAGTGTATTCTTCATTATTGGCTGTTAGCTAAATTGGACAGTATTAAGGCCATCTGGGCTAACCTGGCAGCATAGCATGTTTCCTCCTTCAGTATGCTAGGATCGAGTCACACTTTAGATGTTTTTTTTTTTTGTTTTTTTTGTTTTTTTTTGTTTTTTTAGAATATATCTATTTTATTTTTTCTTTATTTCTTTTTTATTTTAGAATATATCTCTATTTTTTACTCCCAATATTTAAGTGGTGGCTGCCCCGTCTGTTGTCTAAATGTAATTAAGATGTGATATGTGAAACTGGATGATTGAACTACTCGGCTAAGATAATCTTTATATTTGTCAGATTCTAAAACCTGCAGAGAAGAAGAAGCCCAATGCAAGCAGACCTGTAACACCACCTCGAGGCATGATAACGAAGCAGGCAAAGAAATGAGTGTCCTTCTCTCCTTGGACTTGTATTATAGTATATAATCACTTTTTTTTATTTTAAATTGTGTAATGTGTACTGGTCCGCTCCATCCATCTAGATGTTGGTGGCTCCTTTTCTCAACTTTGTTTTGCTTCCTTTTTAATGGATTGTATTTGCTACAGCGTTCACTATTTTTGTCTTTTCTTTCAGTCTGAAAGCACATACTGTTTTGCTCCTAAAATAGTTTCCTTTATGCCAGTGTTGCCGTACACTCCAGGTCTCTATCTTTACTTCATGTAGCTTTGTACAATTCAGATTAACTGTAAATGCTTGTTTACTACTTTAGTACATAAGAGGGCACTCGATGGCTGGTGAGACGAGGAATGTCACTGCTATAAATGACATATTGTTTATACAAACCACTGTGAAGATTTTTTTTTTTTTTTTTTTTTTTTTTTTTAAACTTGATTTAAAGGGATATTCTTTTAAAGTCATGTCCACAATTGTATAGCCATTTTCAATATTAGACCTCCTCTGACTTGCCAACATCACTGGTTTGATGTATATTTAATTAAAGCACATTTTCCCGTACTGTATTCTTTAACTGAAATTAAAGCCATTATTTTAACCATTGTGTTCCATTTCCTACAACTAGCATCTGTACCTGTGTATTGCTCATGTCTTCCACAGCAGTGAAGTTTGACTTGCGTCTGTATTGTTTGCATGGTTACAGAAAAATAAAGGAAGAATGGTTACTAAGACATACAATGCACTTCCTAATGGCATTACAAAATGGCGACTGGTTTTATAATGGCCCTGAAGGCGTGGTTACCGCTCATTGAGGTATCGGAATTGGGATATGCCAAAGTTGTCACTTTAATGTTTACCAGCCTTTTTTTTATTTCTTAATAAAAACCTTGTTTGAGCTGAAAGTACAGTATTTATTTAAACGCATTGCTGCAATCAACTTATGCAAATACAGCTTCCAAGACAACCCCCACCTCTCCGTAAAATAGCCTACCTGCTTATGAGTAGGTGACGAGCATAAATGCACGGCCTTCTAGTGGCTGGTTAACCCCTTAGTGACCACCAGTATGCCTTTTTATGGCAGGTCTCTGGTGCAGGAGGGAGCAGGGGCTCAGCTCTCATATGAGAGCCACACTCCTGCTCTAACAGCTCGGACTGGCAGGAGTGCCAATCCGGCTGTTTAACCCCCTTACATGCACCCAGCGCATGTAAGTGGTGACAGAGGGAGCAGACTGTCTCCCATCGGCACCCCACAAATGCGGTTGCGGGGTGCTGGTGTGTGTGTGCATTGAAATAAATGTCAGGCAGAACATGGCATGATGTAAATGGAAGTGTGGAGCAGTAGTAGAAAAATGGCAGTGCTGAGTATGTCCCCAAACATGGTATTTTATACCCCATAGAACAAAGGAATAATTAGTATTATAGGTTTGCTGCAGTGTACCGCAGTGTACCGCAGTCCATAGGAGTGAATGGTGACACATCTAAATTGCATCATTATTATAACATGTGACCTCAGATACTTTACTATTCATAACCATAGAAGTACATAAGTTGCACCTCCAACATCAATATGCATAAGGAAGACTTACGCCACCTTATACTTTGATAGTTAATTGGCTAATGCATCTTTAACCCTTGATCCCTCGTCCTCTGATTCCATTATCCTTGAAAGCGTTTGTTTGCCATAAACTAAAGAAGCTGACAAATGTCCACTCACCAAGTATCTAAAAGAAGCTCTGGAGGACATAAATATGTCACTAAGATTCCATTATCTCATAACTAGCGCTTTCTAAACAGAAAACATGTATTAATTGATCACATTAGGACCTCTATTTTCTTAGCAACAGTACATCCGTGTTCAAGGTGACTCTTTAGCTAAGCTTTAAGATAGAAATAGAAGATGTCTAAGACAACATGGCGGACCATCAGATCTAATCCTGATTCTCCAACAGCTGCGCCTCTCTGTTGCAGACTGCTGGTCAATGTGAATATAGCACTGACATTAAAATGCAATGCACAGTAGGGATAGTGCATTGTAATGTAAAAGCAATCAGTCCTCTAGTGGGACTATTAAGTGGTAAAAGAAAAGTTAAAACTCCAAAAAATATAATTTTCTTCCCATTGAAAATGCTTTCATGAAGAAAATTGCTAAATTAAAATCTCTCCCATATGTTTGGTATTGCCAAGTGCATAATGACCCACACTACAGAAATGTGTGACTTTTTCCCCACAGTGGGCGCCGTAAAAAATAAATCTGGCCCTTATAGTACATATTCCCCATAATCACAAGAGTTTCTGGTCATGACTGCACTTTTTGTTGACTTTATTTTTGCTTTAACAACGTGGTATATTTGCAGGTAAGGGCGGCCAAGTTCTCCCTCTCGCTTGCATATACAGTACAGACCAAAAGTTTGGACACCTTCTCATTCAAAGAGTTTTCTGTATTTTCATGACTATTAAAATTGTAGATTCACACTGAAGGCATCAAAGCTATGAATTAACACACGTGGAATTATATACTTAACAAAAAAGTGTGAAACTGAAAATGTCTTATATTCTAGGTTCTTCAAAATGGCCACCTTTTGCTTTGATTACTGTTTTGCACACTCTTGGCATTCTCTTGATGAGCTTCAAGAGGTAGTCACCTGAAATGGTTTTCATATAAATGGGGTTGGGACCATGAGTTGTGTTGGGCAGAAGTCGGGTGGATACACAGCTGATAGTCCTACTGAATAGACTGTCGGCTGCTTTTTTTTTTCTTGCCATAATACAAATTCTAAGTAAAGAAAAACGAGTGGCCATCATTACTTTAAGGAATGAAGGTCAGTCAGTCCGAAAAATTGGGAAAACTTTGAAAGTGTCCTAAAGTGCAGTCGCAAAAACCATCAAGCGCTACAAAGAAACTCTCACATGAGGACCGCCCCAGGAAAGGAAGACCAAGAGTCACCTCTGCTGCGGAGGATAAGTTCGTCCGAGTCACCAGCCTCAGAAATCGCGGGTTAACAGCAGCTCAGATTAGAGACCAGGTCAATGCCACACAGCGTTCTAGCAGCAGACACATCTCTACAACAACTGTTAAGAGGAGACTGTGTGCAGCAGGCCTTCATGGTAAAATGGCTGCTAGGAAACCACTGCTAAGGACAGGCAACAAGCAGAAAAGACTTGTTTGGGCTAAAGAACACAAGGAATGGACATTAGACCAGTGGGAATCTGTGCTTTGGTCTGATGAGTCCAAATTTGAGATCTTTGGTTCCAACCACCGTGTCTTTGTGCGATGCAGAAAAGGTGAACGGATGGACTCTACATGCCTGGTTCCCACTGTGAAGCATAGAGGTGGGGGTGCTTTGCTGGTGACACTGTTGGGGATTTATTCAAAATTGAAGGTATACTGAACCAGCATAGCTACCACAGCATCTTGCAGCGGCATGCTATTCCATCCTGTTTGCGTTTAGTTGGACCATTATTTATCAACAGGACATTGACCCCAAACACACCTCCAGGCTGTGTAAGGGCTATTTGACCAAGAAGGAGAGTGATGGGGTGCTACGCCAGATGACCTGGCCTCTACAGTCACCAGACCTGAACCCAATCGAGATGGTTTGCGGTGAGCTGGACCGCAGAGTGAAGGCAAAAGGGCCAACAAGTGCTAAGCATCTCTGGGAACTCCTTCAAGACTGTTGGAATACCATTTCAGGTGACTACCTCTTGAAGCTCATCAAGAGAATGCCAAGAGTGCAAAGCAGTAATCAAAGCAAAAGGTGGCTACTTTGAAGAACCTAGAATATAAGACATATTTTCGGTTGTTTCACACTTTTTTGTTAAGTATATAATTCTACATGTGTTAATTCATAGTTTTGATGCCTTCAGTGTGAATCTACAATTTTCATAGTCATGAAAATACAGAAAACTCTTTGAGAAGGTGCGTCCAAACTTTTGGTCTGTACTGTATGTACATGGCAGACTGGGAGCAATTTATCTGGAATCCACTTAATTCTTTCTTGTCTTCCATACTTTGGTATGGAAGGTTTATAGATTATTTAATTTTTGTTTGGAAACAGGAAAAGAAAGCTTATGGATTATATTAGTGAAATTCCATGAATTTAATTCACAGTGCACTTTCATGAAGAGTAAATATCCTTCTTGGATGAGAGAATGGAAACTGTCTTATAGAAAGACAGCAGGCTAATTCGTGCCATCCCAAATATATATTTCACAGTATCCCGTATAAAAACAGCTAAGAAGAAATTGATCCAGTGATCTGATATTTTCCAAAGAACCGCAGGTGCTGTATGAGAGACTGAGATCTAAAGTTATGCTGATGGTCTCCTGCTAGCCACATGGAAAAAAAAAGCCTGTGATCTGGAGAGACTGGATTTAGGCCATTTTCACACAAGCATATCGAAATCTGTCTGTATTCCAGCTCGGATTCCGGACAATATACCATCAAGACTGTCATCAGTATTGCTGCAATAATTCATCTGGATTTACAGGTGTATTCCTTCCTGCATCTTTGAATGCTCTCTCATAGACTATGATAGGCGTATTTTGAACCAAATATCCACAAAACTAGGACATTCTGTGCATTATACGCCCATGTAACAGTTTATAAGGCCAAAAAAAGACATCTGGCCATCTAGTTCAGCCTGTTATCCTGCACGTTGATCCAGAGAAAGGCAAAAAAAAAAAACTGTGAGGTAGAAGCCAATTTTCCTCGCTTTAGGGGGAAAATAAAATCCTTCCTGATTCCAATCAGGCAATCAGAATAACTCTGGATCAACGACCCCTCTCTAGTAACTATAACCTGTAATATTATTACCCTCCAGAAATACATCCAGGCCCCTCTTGAACTCTTTTAGTGAACTTACCATCACCACCTCCTCAGGGAGAGAGTTCCATAGTCTCACTTCTCTTACCGTAAAGAATCCTCTTCTATGTTTGTGTAACTCCAGTCGCAGAGGATGTCCCCTTGTCACAGTCCTGGGGATAAATAGATGATGGGAGAGATCTCTGTACTGACCCCTGATATATTTATACATAGTTATTAGATCTCCCCTCAGTCGTCTTTTTTTCTGAAGTGATTAACCCTAATTTTGATAATCCTTCTGGGTACTGTAGTCCACCCATTCCAGTTATTACTTTAGTTGCCCTCCTCTGAACCCTCTCCAGCTCTGCTATTCTGCCTTGTTCACAGGAGCCCAGAACTGTACACAGTACTCCATGTGTGGTCTGACTAGTGATTTGTAAAGTGGCAGGACTATGTTCTCATCACGGGCATCTATGCCTCTTTTGATGCAACCCATTCTTGTTGGCCTCACACTGGTTTCTACAGCTTAGTTTCCTATTCCATGTCAGAGTTACCCAGTGTTTTACCATTTAGTATGTACTGGTGACTTGCATTATTCCTTCCCATGTGCATAACCTTACATTTGTCAGTGTTAAACCTCATCTGCCACTTCTCTGCCCAAGCCTCCAGTGTATCCAGATCCCTCTGTAGCAGTATACTGAAGTAGGGTACTGTCCTCTGTAGTGTGTGTGTATATATACAGTGCCTTGCGAAAGTATTCAGCCCCCCTGGAACTTTTCAACCTTTTGCCACATTTCAGGCTTCAAACAAAAAGATATAACATTTTAAATTTTTGGTGAAGAATCAACAAGTGGGTCACAATTGTGAAGTGGAACGAAATTTATTTGATCATTTAAACTTTTTTTTTGTAATAATAAAACTGAAAAGTGGGGCGTGCAAAATTATTCGTCCCCCTTGCATTAATACTTTGTTGCGCCACCTTTTGCTGCGATTACAGCTGCAAGTCGCTTGGGGTATGTCTCTATCAGTGTTGAACATCTAGAGACTGAAATTCTTGCCCATTCTTCCTTGCAAAACAGCTCGAGCTCTTTGAGGTTGGATGGAGAGCGTTTATGAACAGCAGTTTTCAGCTCTTTCCACATATTCTCAATTTGGATTCAGGTCTGGACTTTGACTTGGCCATTCTAAGACCTGGATACGTTTATTTTTGAACCATTCCATTGTAGATTTTGCTTTATGTTTGGGATCATTGTCTTGTTGGAAGATAAATCTCCGTCCTAGTCTCAGGTCTTTTGCAGACTCCAACAGGTTTTCATCCAGAATGGTCCTGTATTTGGCTCCATCCATCTTCCCATCAGTTTTAACCATCTTCCCAGTTCCTGCTGATAAAAAGCAGGCCCAAACCATGATGCTGCCACCACCATGTTTGACAGTGGGGATGGTGTGTTCAGGGTGATGAGCTGTGTTGCTTTTACGCCAAACATATCGTTTTGCATTGTTTCCAAAAAGTTGGATTTTGGTTTCATCTGACCAGAGCACCTTCTTCCACATGTTTGGTGTGTCTCCCAGGTGGCTTGTGGCAAACTGTAAACAAGACTTTTTATGCATATTTTTGAGAAATGGCTTTCTTCTTGCCACTCTTCCATAAAGGCCAGATTTGTGAAGTGTTCGACTGATTGTTGTCCTAAGGACAGACTCTCCCACCTCAGCTGTAGATCTCTGCAGTTCATCCAGAGTGATCATGGGCCTCTTGGCTGCATCTCTAATCAGTCTTCTCCTTGGTTGAGATGAAAGTTTAGAGGAACGGCCGGGTCTTGATAGATTTGCAGTGGTCTGATACTCCTTCCATTTCAATATGATCGCTTGCACAGTGCTCCTTGGGATGTTTAAAGCTTGGGAAATCTTTTGGTATCCAAATCCGGCTTTAAACTTCTCCACAACAGTATCACGGACCTGCCTGGTGTGTTCCTTGGTCTTCATGATGCAGAACCCTGAGACTATCACAGAGCAGGTGCATTTATACGGAGACTTGATTACACACAGGTGGATTCTATTTCTCTTCATCAGTCATTTAGGACAACATTGGATCATTCAGAGATCCTCAATGAACTTCTGGAGTGAGTTTTCTAAACTGAAAGTAAATGGGCCGAATAATTTTGCACGCCCCACTTTTCTGTTTTATTATTACAAAGAAAGTTTAAATGATCCAATAAATTTCGTTCCACTTCACAATTGTGACCCACTTGTTGTTGATTCTTCACCAAAATTTTAAAATGTTATATCTTTTTGTTTGAAGCCTGAAATGTGGCAAAAGGTTGAAAAGTTCCAGGGGACCGAATACTTTCACAAGGCACTGTATATATAGAGTACTGTGCTCTTCTGTGTTAATTACTTTACACAGTTTAATATCATTTGATATTTTACTGTGCAAGCCTTCTACAAGATCATTAACAAATATATTGAAGAGAATACAGACCCCTGTGGTACCCCACTAGAGACAGTGACCCAATCTGAGTATGTATCGTTAATAACCACCCTCTGTTTTCTATCACTGAGCCAGTTACTTACCCACATACAGACATTTTCCCCCAGTCCAAGCATTCTCATTTTATATACTAACCTTTGTCTGAAGTCTAGAACTTACCTCCTCATAGAAACTGATTAAATTAGTTTGACATGACCGATCTCTCTTGAAGCCATGCTGATATGGAGTTATTTGCTTATTTTCATTGAGGTACTCCAAAATAACATCTCTTAGAAAACCTTCAGTTTACCCACGACAGATGTTAAACTTACCGGCCTATAGTTTCCGGGCTCTGTATTTGGACCCTTTTTGAATATTTAGTTGCAAGTGAGACCTCTCAGCTTGTGTATGACGTTTACAATAATAGTAATTAGTTACACTTAGTCATCTGACTATATAACGTCCCTTTACACGTGCTCCTTTATTTCTAAATCATAATTGAAACATAAATATAAACTGTGAAACTGATTAAAAATCCCACTAGTTAGCAGAATTACTCCCTATATTCCATTTGGTATATAAAAGGGTAAGCTGGGTCACTGTTGGTTTCTCTACAGCGACACCGTGCTAAAGTATCAATGTAGCCAGCTAAGTGCGCACTAACACTGGTTACGTATTGCTTACTAAGTCTCTGCTAGTACCCTGCTGTTTGTTCTTTGAGGGGCTATCTGCGTCTACTACTGCACTTAAAACAGACAAACGCACACACTGCCTCCTGACATGTTTCACTGGCAAAGCGGCGTCCTCAAGGGATCGGGCAGGTATGCTTATTGGGGGCGGGGACTTAAGTTATGTAGGTAAGTGATGTCAAAATATAAGGGTCCAATAGCGCAATGTCTCTCTCTTAGGGCTCATGCACACGGCCGTTGCCGTATTGCGGCCCGCATACTGCGGGTCCGCAATACACGGGGACTGGCCGTGTGCACCGCGGATCACGGACTCATTCACTTGAATGGGTCCGCAATCCCGGAGATGCAGAACGGAGGCACCGATCGGAACCCTACAGAAGCACTACGGAGTGCTTCTGTGGTGTTTCTGGCCATGCCTCTGCACCGCAAAAAAGTAGTGCATGCGGACCGTGGGATGCGGATCGCGGACCCCATTCAAGTGAATGAGTCCGCGATCCGAATGCGGCGGCCCCACGGTCAGTGCCCATGCATTGTGGACCACAAATTGCGGTCCACAGCACGGGCAATGACAGCACACGTTTGTGTGCATGAGCCCTTTAACTAAATCAGGAACAGTGTGAGGCTGTCCACAATTCGCTCACCTTCCTCCCGCTAGTGTGCACTTAGCTGGCTACATTGATAGTTTAGCATGGTATCGCTGTAGAGAAACAATCAATGACCCAGCTTACCCCTTATATACCAAATAGGGCGTAATTCTGCTAACTACTGAGATTTTTGATCAGTCTCACAGTTTGTTTCAATTATGATTTAGAAATAAAGGTTATGTTTCAAACATTAGAGCATGTGTAAAAGGACATTATATAGTCAGATGACTTAGTGTAACAAATTACTATTTTAATTTTGGCACCACATTTGCTATGAGCCAATCCTGTGGAACACTCCCTGTCAGTATAGAGTCCTTAAATATCAGAAATAAGGTTCTGGCTATGACATCACTCAATTCTCTTAGGAGACGGGGGTGTATACCATCTGGTCCCAGCGATTTCTCTATTTTAATCTTTATAAGATGCCGCTGTACTTCTTCCTAGACAAGGCACTTTTTTATTAAAATCACATCTGTTTAGTAAAGGTTTTTTAACATACAAAGGTATACATAATACAAAAAGGTGGAAAAAACACCTCCCAACATAAACCCATCTCCCCCCTGAATTCCCCCCCCCCCTTCTGCGCAGTCCCCGACTTCTCAGCCATTCCCAGGCAGATTAGAAACCTCTAAGTGTCAGCACTTGTGTGCGCAACAGAGCCACAGTAGCAAGCCCTGGATGTGCCATCCAAGCATTCCATTGTTTCTCAAATTTCCTAATATTGGCTCTTTTCACATATACTTTCCATTCCATGTAAATTATATTATTTGCCACGTTTATTAATTCCGCTATCCCTGGAGCAAATGATTATAGCCAATATTTAGCTATGAGTTTCCTAGTTAAATATAAGATCTTGGGAAGCGCCAACTGTATTATATCTGTAGTAGGAATGTTCATTACACAACCCAGGAGCCTAACCCTGGGGACCTTTGGTAGCCTAACATCGTAGACGTCTTCCAAAAGGGTGTAAACTGCAGACCATAGATCTGTGAGAGCCAGACGTGACTACAACATCTAAGCCGTATCCGCCTCGAACTCCCATTTTATATAATAATAAAGGTGTCCTGTACGACCTCTGTAGTAAAAAATAGTTGTGACCTACGGATAAAGAGAGTGATGGAGTGTAGGCCAGAACATTTTCCCACTGGGTGTCGAATAGGGGCCCAACATCTGCTTTCTACTTATTTTTCCTTCCTTGTAAAGGGTCTCCAACACATTTTGGCAAGAGATCCCCGTAAATAAAGGAGTTCAATGATTTAGAGGTAAGGCCGAAACTATCCTATCAAAGACCCAAGTATCAGAGATAGGTAAGTGTATTGTGCACCACTGAGAATGAATAGCATGCCGCAATTGAAGGTATTGATAGAACACTGAGTGTTCTAGTCCAAATTTAGGTTTTAAGTGTATCATTCTCATATAACTGGTGAATGTATTTTACACCTTTTCTTTCCCAAGCCTCAAAACCTTCCAGCATAAATAATTCACCTAAATGAGGATTATGCCAAAATGGAGTATACTTGGTACAGCCCTGAACACTATAAACCCTTTTATTTCCACTAAACTGTATGTAGGAGTGAGAACGTGGGCAAGGATGGTGTAATTAGTTTGAATCTGTGAGCTTCCAGAGACTCCACCAAATCAATCGTACCTAAATGGTGCTGTAAGATCCTCTGAGTAGAGTCCCGGTTTGTTGGCAGGCCTCATCCCTGTAGATGTTGTAATTGTGAAGCTAAATAAGATGCCCAAGGATGGGGCCGTGTCACCCCTCCTTTCTCCTTATCCAATTGCAATTTATCAAGTTTAAAGGGGTTTTCCGAGTTATATATATTGATGACCTATCCTCAGGATAGGTCATCAATATCAGATCGGCGGGGGTCCGACACCCGGCACCCCTGCCGATCAGCTGTTTGAAGAGGAGGCGCGCGCCGTATCAGCGCTGCCTCCTCTTCACTGTTTACATGCTGGCCGACACGGGGGTAGTGGTGAGCAGGTGTAATTACACCCAACTGCCCCATTCATTTCAATGGGAAGAATCACTCCCATACAAGTCTATGGAAGCGATTCTTCCCATAGAAACGAATGGGGCGGTGAGGTGTAATTACACCTACTCACCACTACCCCCATGTCGGCCAGCATGTAAACAGTGAAGAGGAGGCAGCGCTGATACGGCGCGCGCCTCCTCTTCAAACAGCTGATCGGCGGGGGTGCCTGGTGTCGGACCCCCGTCGATCTGATATTGATGACCTATCCTGAGGATAGGTCATCAATATATATAACTCGGAAAACCCCTTTAATTCTAGGGGTTCCCTTAAGGTCCCTAAATATACAGTCTATCTGCCTTAAAGGGAACCTGTCATCAACTTTATGCTGACTGTACTGAGGGCAGCATAAAATAGTGACAGAAATGCTGATTTCAGCAGTGTGTCTCTCTTGAGCTAAAAGTCAGTGGTTGCTGAGAACCAGCATCATAATCATTGCATCCCCGGCCTTGAAGAGAGTCAAATCTACCTGAGAAGAGTCATGGTTATTCCTAATCTCCTGCTCTCCCCACCCATCTGCTGATGACTCTTCTCATGAAGATTTGACTCTTTTCCAGGCCTAATCTGCAATGTTTGTGATGTTGTGTAGAAGGAAGTGTGGGCGGTGATATAAATATGTATATATATGCAGGCATATATACATAGACCTTCCCCTTTCATGCAGGCCCCCTTTCATATATATTTATGTCCCTTTTCATAAATATGCCCCCTTCAGTTATATACATATGTTGGGCCACTTGTATCCCCAGATGTATATAGATGCATGTACATGATCCCCAGTTATGTACATGTATCAACCACCGGGTGCCCCCCCTGGGGGCAATTAACAGGACAGGGAAACAAAAGGTTTTCCTGTCTCTGCTCACGGCTGCCGGCGCGGGTGTGCAAGCGCGCACGCCGGGAGCCCTGCGCTCTTCAGTTGAGCCGTTCGTCCCCTGGACGACGAGCAACCCCCCTGGAAATGAGCAGGAACCCCCTAGGACTGGCTAAGTACCCCCCCCTGAACCACCAATGATACCCCTGCTTTAAATACTTTGCCCTGTAACCCCTGCAATACATATTTAACCCCTTCCCTGTCCGAGGATTCTTCAACCACCTGGCCCCTAGGGTTCCGATTTCTAAGAAAAAAAGAAGATCCCTGTTGTGCCCGGGCAATAACTGCCAACAAGTGACCCACCTTTTCTCCATCTTCAAAATATTGTGGTTTTAAAAACATTCGCTTATTTTCTGCCTGTACTAGAGAATACGCTTTATATACGCCTGCGCCTCTTTCCAAGGCATTAGAGTCTCTGGAGTAGCAGAAGCCACATATGCCATCTCAGTTGACCATAACCTCGACTGCAGTTTCTCACCTATGCTTTTATTTTGGGTTTTGACAAAGCTTATTCCCCAATAAAAAGGCCTCGTAGATAGGCCTTCAGGGAGTCCCAAACCTGGGGCAGCAGAGCCTATGTTAAACTGAAGATACTCCTGGAGATTCTGGGTGATATCTACTGGATTTAGGAGCTTCAACCAGAATGGGTTAAGCTTCCAACCCAGGTTACCCCTAGGACCACTATCAGGGAGCCTAACCTGGATAACATGGAGGAAGGATCAGAGATAGAGCGGGGCAGTATTGATACTTGGGATACGTAAGGGAGCATTAGGACATTGCCCAAAACCAAATCAATTCTAAAGAGAGAAGAGAATGTAGAAGAGGCACATGTATATTATAGATCATTGGAGTGTTTAAGGCGCCAGACATCTACCAAGCCCAGCTCCTCCAGTACTGCACACCTGAGCAGAAGGGCGGATGGGAAATTTATCCAGCTCTACATTAGGATAATTATTAAAATCTCCCATAAGTAAAAGGGGCAGGGAAGGGCTATCCTTAGTGAAATCAAGAGCTTTTATCAAAATAGAGCTAGTAAATGGAGGAGGAATATAAAGTACAATAATGATACATTCCATGGAGTATAGTTTACAGTGAACACACACAAACCTCACTTCTCCATCCACCCTAGAATTAATACATTGGAAAGCGATGTCCTTATGAAGAAGCAAACTTACTCCTCTGGAATAGAGGAAAACACAGAATGTGCAGCCCATCCCACCTACCTTCTCTGAAGCCAGCTCAAAGTATTCTTTGTCAGATGCCTCTCCTGTAAGCCTATGATAGCCGGCTGCTGTTGGGAAAGAGCATTGGACACTGCAAACCTTTTATTGGTATCTCACAATCCCCGGACATTACACGTGATCAAATTCACTGATCCCGCCATAATACTCCTGGAAAAATAAGAGCAGAGGCCATACAGCCTGTAATACACACACTATATCAATGGTAATGCCACAATTTTCCTGCCTTAGAGACTGCACAGAGATACCCATAACCCACTCCCCCACCTCCCCCAAAATAAATCAGACCAACATAGGCCTAACTTCCTCTTAATAAAGAGGTGGAGCAATACAAAACAAAAACAAAAAAACGCCCAGCTCACTACTGCAGTGCAAACAGACAGCGTCACAAGAGCCAGCTGCATGTTAAGGCCGGAGCCACTCACACACAGCAGTCCCTTAGTGGCAAAAGAGATATGAAAAAAAAGAATAAGAGAAAAGAAAACAGTGTGAAAATTTTCACAAAAAGACATATGCGTTGAGGTTATAGGCATTCCGCACGTATTAATTGGCTATACCACACCCAGCAATGCAATAGAGCAGAATACTAAAAAGGAGGGAAAGAAAAAATTTCCAAGAAACATAAAATTACAGAAATAAAAACATAAGTCTGCAGCTTAGATCCAGGTGTAAATGCCAAGTTCAAACTTTAGGCCCAGGCCTGCTCATATTGAAACTTCAGCCAATGGACTCCTGAGGGATCCGGGTCTCATGCACTTATAGCCATCTTAGGGCATCTCCCGGCGATTCAAAGAATGAGGTAGTACCCAGGGCCACCACCCGCAGCTTGGCAGGATAAATCATAGAATACTGCACGTCTAACAAGCGTAGGCACCTCTTTATATCCAGAAACTTGGCCCTCCTCTTCTGGACTTCCACGGAGTAGTCCGGGAAAAAGGAGATCTTAGCTCCATTAATCTCTATGTTAGGAAGCTCTCGGGCTTTCCTCAAAATCACATCTCTGTCCCGGTAATACAGCACTTTAATAAGCACAGGTCTAGGTGGGTGCCCAGGGGGACCAGGACTAGTAGGGACCCTATATGCGTGTTCAACCGCAAACAGGTGGGACAAAGTGTCCTTTCCAAATACATTCAGGAGCCATGCCTCAAAATACGTGTTCGGGTCTGAGCCCTCTGAGTGTTCCAGGACCCCCACTAGCTGCTGTACATTATTGCGACGCAGCCTGTTCTCCAGGTCATCCGTCTTAGTAAACAGGGCCTCCATTGCCTTAGAATGTGTCACAAAGTCTTGTTGAAGCAAGGGGAGGGCATCCTCCAACTCACCGAGGCCCAGAAGGTATAAAGTCTGGAGCGTATAAAGCAGCAGTAGGTACAGATGTCACCTTACCTGTCTGAAGCCTATCAGTAGACTCATCATCTGCGGCCACATTAGGTGATGGAACTCAGGCAAACCGCTTAAGTCTGGCCGCAACCTCCTTCTGTCTATTTATCAGAGGCTCTTCCCGCGCTCTGACCTCGGCGACATCTTGGGTTTCCATACCGCTCGCTCCTTCTCCTGTTTTGGTACGTTTCCTACCCTTGACCATCTTTAATATAGCTCCAGACATCGGTCGGTAAGAAGTAGAAGGGTTGTACACTCTATATTGAGTCAAAGAAATCAGGTCCAGGTGGTATAGCTGAAGATCAGGATAACTGTAGCTGGAGCTCCACACCATGCGACTGATCACATAGCGTGATAGGCCATGCCCCCCGGACAGGGCACTTTTAATGGGGAATTTACTTTTATATTTTGCATTTCATCTGACAGTTTATTTTCCTCAATGAATACATTGGAGAAAAAATACTTAAAGGGGTTGTCCAAGTTATGAAAAAAAATATATAGCACTGTAAATCTGATGGGCAGCAATATATAACTAAGTTCAGCAAGTTTTAGGCAAAAAAAAAAAATCAATATTTCCTCATTTCCCTGGTTCTCTTCTGGCCTTTGTTTACATGCAATAACAACAATCTCAGCCCCTCCCCCCTCCTCTGCAAAGGCAGTGAATACAAGTGCTGAGTGACATGTCTGCCTGCTGGAATACTCAGCAGCATGTTGTATGTGTAGGACTACAAGTCCCAGCTGTACAGTGACACTGCTGATACACACAGGAAATTCTCCCTACCTGTTCTTGTACAATTCCTCTATAGCTCCTTGCCCAGCATTTGTTTCCTCTCACTGCTGCAGCTACTATTTGTTGTAAAGCCTTGAGCCCTCAGTGTGTTCTGGCTGAAGGGGTTAATGTTTTATCTGAAGGAATCCAGGGAGAGAGCAGATAGCAGCCCGGCAAAGAAAGGGGGCGTGGCCAGTGACGTCTCCTGTACAGACTGTTATCTGAACTCTGAGGCTTGTGCACTAAACATCACAGAGCAGGGAGATAAGCTGACATCACAGGTCATGTGACCCTCAGTTAACTCTGAGAAACCAGCAGCTTTAGAAACACAAAGTATATGGGAAAGTTGTTATACCTGACAAGTTAGAAACATATAAAGAACAAAAAAATAACTCGGACAACCCCTTTAACTTAGTTATATATTGCTGCCCATCAGATTTACAGTGCTATATTTTTTTTTCATAACTCGGACAACCCCTTTAAGTGAACTAGATTTTTCCTGGGTTTTAATACATAAAAAATAAAAACTCCCAGAAAAAAAATCCCAGACTCTGCCATTTCTGGCACCCAGAGAAAGGATCAGCCCCGGGTGCCAAATACCCTAGGTATAGCACTGCATGGACCCATAGAGTTTTATGGACGCGATTGGTCCACAAAACAGCCCAAAGTAGTGCATGCCTTTTTATGGTCAGTGGAAAAACAAGGATGTGTGAATAAAGCCTCATGCATTCAACCATAATTTTGGTCTGCGTTCGCTCCGTGTCATCCCGCAAATTTTAAAACATCCTATTCTTGTCCATTTTGTGGACAAGAATAGCCATTTCTTTAAATGGGACGGAGATTAATGTGACTTTCACACGGAAGGTATCCATATTTTGAGGATCCGTGGTTTGTGTACTGCAAAAAGGATATGGTTGTGTGCATGGCCTAAACACCGTAAAATCAATAGATGTGCATGCTGTGATTCACTAACGTGAATAAGTCCTGGTTAAAGGGGTTATCCAAAGTCTAAAACATGCCCGGGCCTCTCATATAGATTATACTTACCCCTGCTCCCTGGGCTCCTGTGTCGCTCCTGATACCTGCATGGCATCTGCATGGATCAAAACATACGGGGTGGGGGGATGTGGGGGTTGGGCGGGGGCAGCCAATAGCAGGCAGCGACGGTGACCAGCTTCCCTAGTGTCAGGGGTGCACCACCAATGAGGCCAGGTGGGGGGCGCCATTTCAGTTTTCACCTCAGGCAGCATAAAGGCTAGGTGCACCCCTGTCTAGTGTCACCCGTGATACTAGGGAGGCTCGTCCCTGTCGCTGCCTGCTTTAGATTTAATTTTTATTTGGAAACAAAATTTTGAGTTTACAGATTATCTTAGTAATAATTCTTTGAATTTAAGGTGCATAGTGCACTTTCATGAAGAGTAAATCTCCTTCTTGGATCTGAGGCTTTTTGGCTTGGGTGAGAGAATGGAAACTGTCTTATAGAAAGAAGACAGCAGGCTAATTCGTGCCATCCCAAATATACATATGAAAACAGCTGAGACGAAGAAGAAATTGATAATTTTAAACATTTTTTAATATGGGAAAAGGGGTTGTTTGAATTTTTATACTTTTTAGTTTTTTATATTTTTTTAAGTCCCCCTAGGAGATTTGAACATACAATTATCAGATTGCTTCTCCCATAGACTTCAATGAATTACCATTGCAGCTTATGAGAGTTTTATTATGGCTGGGCTTTATAGGAACTTCACTGTGGTAACTTGCCTTTGAGCCTTTAGACTAGAGGTTACCACAAGAAACAAACAGCTCCCCTGAACTATGCATAGGAGAGTCGATCAGGCCCCAGGAGAGCAACGCTCCCAGGGAAAAGCAAATGCTGTGGTCACAACTGACTTCAGCATCCGAGGGGTTAAGTGTCTGTGATCGGTGTTATCGCAGCATTCTGGGCACACAGATCCAGACTGTATTACTGGGAGGAACACACTGACTTTAGAAAAGTCTGAGACTAGGAGCAAGTTGTAAACTGAACACCAGGGATCTAAGCAAGAATTAAGCAATAACAATTCTTTTTTTTTTTTAATTTAAGGTAACCACTAAGGCTACTTTCACACCAGCATTTTCCCTTTCCGCTATTGAGATCCGTCATAGGGTCTCAGTACCGGAGGAAAACGCTTCCATTTTGTCCCCATTCATTGTCAATTGGGACAAAACTGAACAAAAAAAGGAATTAGACTTACCGGTAATTCGGTTTCCAGAGATTCCCTCATGACAGCACCACAGGAGGATGTTCCCCTTTGACCTTCTTGGGACAGGAAGCAGAGAGGTTAAAAGGTCCCTTCCACCACCACCCACCAGTGTTTTTTCAGATTACTACACCAGGATGGAGGCAACTGATTTATAGAAATCATAAGAAAATCTTATATACAAAATTTACATAACAGTTGTAAGGGAGGGAATGTACGGGTGCTGTCAAGAGGGAATCTCTGGAAACCGAATTACCGGTAAGTCTAATTCCTATTTTCCAGTTCATCCCTCATGACAGCACCACAGGAGAAATACCAGATTATCCTCGGCGGGTAGAGGAGCCACCCGTCAGGGCTGAGCTTCTCTCCCGTACTACCCGGTGGCTTCCGGGCTGCTAAGGGACCACTACCCCGAGAGGTATTAGCAAGGCTATTCGAGAACTGGAAGGAGAGGCCAGCATGTCCGGCACAGAGGCCATGACACCCCCCGATCCTAGTCCCAGCCTTAGGCCCCGAAAGTTCTTGTAGAATATCTTCAATCCCAGAGCATCTATCTCTTGTAGGGACAGGAAGAACACTGGTGGGTGGAGGGGGGGGGGGGACCTTTTAACCTCTCTGCTTCCTGTCCCAAGAAGGTCAAAGGGGAACATCCTCCTGTGGTGCTGTCATGAGGGATGAACTGGAAACTGAGTTTACCAGAATGCATTCCGTTCCGTCCTGCAAGCAACATTTTTCTGTCCACGATGTGGTGCGGAGCAAGACGAATCCGTCATGTCACACAATGTAAGTCAATGGGGACGGATCCGTTTTCTCTGACACAGTCTGACACAATAGAAAACAGATCCGTCCCCCATAGTATTTCAATGGAGTTCATGGCGGATCCGTCTTGGCTATGTTAAAGATAATACAACTGGATCCGTTCAGAACGGATGCCAATGGTTGTATTATCAGTAACGGAAGCATTTTTGCTGAACCCTGCCGGATCCAGCAAAAACGCAAGTGTGAAAGTAGACTTACATCTAAAATTCCATAGTCCATAGTCTAGGCAGAACATGAGGAAACCTCATAACTTGGCTGTTTAACCCCTGAAATTAGCCTGTCAATGCTGATCACATTGTCAACAAAGGGTAGAGGCTCCCTTAAAATAATAATGTTATAAGCCATACATAGGCTTAGTGTACAGTCATAGGCAGTGCCGTTATTGCAGGGTTTTTCTTGGAATTTATCATAATAAGGGGATATATGTATATGCAGTTATTATTCAGACATGAATTGGTAATAGCCCAGTTGGAAAGAGGTTTGGTTACAATCAGTAATGCAATTTCGTTTTTAGACACTAGATGGCGGTATTGTTGTACACGTTGAATGCCTTCTATTATGTAATTACTGAGTTGGAGATTCTGGACATCATCTTCTCTGCTAATCACATCTGTGCTACAAATTCACTTAGCTGTACTGCATCTCCGGAACAAAGCATCTTGAGTTTATACTGTATTATCCCCTATCTCTTTTTTTGTCTTTTGCATCGTCTTAGGTGTTATTCAATTTGGGTTAGTGGCATATGGTTGCATTTTTATTTTTGGTCTTCGCAGCAGTCTTATATAACAGACTGCATGCCATGAAGTTTGGTCCCCCTTTGACTTCAATGTCAACAATATATAGTATTGCATTGTTGGAGGGTTGCATACTGAACCCTCTGTTGTCAATCAGGAGAGCATGCCCAGTCCTGATGAATGCCATTCTCTAAATTCAGCTATGGTGTTTTTAGGGGCTTCTGGTGTTATCTGAAAAATGCAGCCTGCTGAAGTTTTTGGCCATTTTTTGGGGGGTGATATTTCAACTTCTCTCTATAGGGGGAAAAACTCCCTTTAGGAATAAAACATAAGCAACCTGGAAAAGTCTGAACAGCTTCTATGCCTTTTTTGTGTAGTGAACCAAACGCAGATGGACATCTGAACAGTGCCCTCAGGTGGGTTTGCTGAACATCTCACTGCACAACCATGGATATGGCCCTCACTTTGCTGTTATAAGTCTCCACTCTTCTATAGCTACAGAAATTCATAGCCATTCAGCCACAGGAACAAACCTTTTTTATTTGTAAAAAGTACATGCAATAAAAACATGTCCATGGCCTCCCTCTAAAATACATCAACATTATTGTTTCAGGTCCAGGTCCTGTCATTCTGAAGATCTTTCATTTCTGTTAGAGAGTGTGATTATTTGCAGAGATGCTGGATCCTGGTCGGAACTAGTCTTCCTAAAGTAGACAGATTGGTGATGCTGCACTTAGCTTATAGAGAATGGCCTCAAGATACATTCAGGGGTGAATTGACATTTCTGGGGCCCCAAGCTAAGTTATATCTAGAGGTCCCTGTCGCATCACACCACTAATATGGTGACCCTTTATGTACCCCCACACCCACCCCGCACTATTTTTTGCCTCCAACACAATATGAAGCCACTTATCTGACCCCCATACAGTATATTGCCCTCTGCTGTGCCCCTCATATAATATAATGTCCCTATGTGTGCCCCTTATACAGCTTAATGCCTCCTGCTCTGTCCCTTATACAGTACAAATGATAAACTTTTGCTTTTATACTGTACTAGCAGAAAGACTCGGCTTCGCCTGGGTATATTTCATCTATTTCATTTAATGTTTCTGTGTGTCGTTGCAGAGAGAAAGTCAATGCAGCTGACAGAAGTTGATTTTTACCTTCATTTTTTCAATCCCCATTGGCTGCGGAGTGGGAGGGGGCATGACCTGACCGGGTCCGGGGCGTGGTTTACCGGGACCTTGGGGGGGGGTGCTTTTAGGTCCTTCTTTTCAGGGTGGCCTGAATTATAGGTCAATGCCATGGTAATTTGAGGAAACACAGTGGGTAGCAGTGGAAGAAAACATTGCTTCGCACGGGTATATTTAATCTATTTCATTTAATGTTTGTGTGTGTGTCATTGCAGAGAGAAAGTCTCCTTCCCACCCATTCCTGTAGCTGACAGAAGTAGATTTTTACCTTCATTTTTTCAATCCCCATTGGCTGCGGAGTGGGAGAGGGCGTGGCCTGACCGGGGGCGTGGTTTAGCAGGACCCTGGGGGGGGGGGGTTGCTTTTAAGTCCTTTTAGTGGAAGAAAACATCTTTTATTACTACTGAAGTAGTCTAATATTAGTCTATTTCATCTAATGTTTCTGTGTGTTGTTGCAGAGAGAAACTCACCCTCCCACCCCTGCAGCTGACAGAAGTTTATTTTTACCTTAATTTTTTCAATCCCAATTGGCTGCGGAGAGGGAAGGGGGCGTGGCCTGACAGAGTCAGAGTGTGGCTTAGTGAAACCTGGAGCAGGTGTTGTAAGTCCTTCTTTTGAGAGTGGTGTGAATCACAGGTCGGTGCCATGGTAATTTATGAGGACACGCAATGGGTAGTAGTGGAAGATTTACTACTGAACGGTCATAGTCTAAAATTAGTCTAAAACATAAGTTATATTTATGGTAACCGGAATACCCCTTTAACAGTATCATCCACAGCGCTCGGCCCCTTTAAAGCATTGAATAGAAATGACTGGATTGTTACCTGAGATCCTCAGCTGGATGCTAACTACCTGGCTGTGTTGTTATGGAAACCTGCCCTCCCTGTGTGTGTCTGTGCAGAGAATGGCAGTTGGGGTTTAAAACCAATGCTGTTAGGCTAATATTGGCTAATGCAGGTCATATTTTGGAAATATCTCGGGAACGTTATGTCCGAGAGAGATTAGACCTGGTCTAAAACCTTCCTGGGCACCTGATGTACCTGTGTGCCGAATTTGGTGAAAATCGGTCCAGTAGTTTGGTCGCGCATAGAGAACAGACAGACAGACGGACAGACAGACAGAAACTCATTTTTATAATATTAATAATATAAGAGATAATGCCCCTTATATGTGCCACACACAGTGTAATGCCCCTGCTGTGCCCTCCACACAGGGAATACTCACCTAGCCCATGTTCCCATGATGAATGGAGCAGATGTCTCATTGCAGAGTGGCTCTGCTCTGTCCGGTGGATGACGTCACTTTATTGCATTTGCCTGCGCCAAATTACTGGTCACAGAATGAATGGTGGAACCAGGAGCTGACAGCTCCCTGCTTCATAATTGAATTCAGTTGTATCCATGTTCTTAGGAACATGGATGCTGTTGAAATAGGTGCCGCTGCCAGTGGACCCAGCTGCCAGGAGCAGCAGATGGCCCCCCGATCCCTGGGGTCCCATGCAATTGCGTGGTTTGCGTAGCAGCAAAAACTGCCACTGGATACATTGCAACAAAATGATGTTCTGTGTGAGTAAGACAGTGTCAGGATAAGTTGCCAGCCTTTCAATGTAAACAGTGGGGGGCATTTACATAGTCCAGCTTTTTGCGCCGGTCTTAGTTTCCCCTCTGCACAGCTGGAGGATTTGTCTAATTTATGACGAGGTATATGTTTCATCATAAATTAGGCGCACCTCCAGCAGTTGAGTGAAGTAGTTTTAGGGTATCTTCGCACGTTGCTGAATTTTCCACAACAAAATCTGCGCCATAAGGCCATCCCCCATGTTAGCCTATGTCTGCGTTCTGTTCCTCTGTGGAATTAGCATTCCTCAGCAGAACAGAACACAGATAAAGTTTTGTTACGGATTTCATGTAGCTGAATGTCTCCATTCATTTCAATAGAGATGTAATTGCACTGAAATTCGTAGCATTATTCACAACAAAAGCCACATCTGAGAATTTTTTTGCGGAAAATTCTGCAACGTGTGAAGGCATCCTTACAGCAACATTTACACCGGTTTACAGACATAAAAGCTATTGAATTTCTGGGGCCAATGCCCTCCCCCCCGCCACCCCCAAGTGGCAAACAGGCGCAAAAAATGTTGTGCGACTATTTTTACGCCAAGAATTGGCATAAAAATGTTTATAAATGACCCTCAGTGTTTCAAGTTGATAACAACAAGCAGAGGTAAAAGTTGTATAAAGTCTTCTTATTCATTTTCTTTTATTATTATTTTTTACATGCCGTAAGTCTGGACAGCCCTTCATGAGAAAGAAAGATTGGTTACCGGAAGAAGTTTACATTGAATCTGTCATTCAAATTGCGCAGTCCTATAAAGATTATTGTGGGTTTGATAACATTGCTTATATGTAAATAAACTGAAGTAATTCTAGAGTTCTGCCATAACAGGTCAAACAGGTTGAGGACTTGGATTTACTGTGTACTGGAATGGATTAAAAGCTTTTCTGCTGATTCACGCTTCAAGTTGACTGTAACAGGGTAAAAAAAATAAAATAAAATTCCTGGTTACATTTTACAGAACTGGATTGTCTGATGAGTTACAACATCTTTAGGGCTTGTTCAGCAGATGCATCTATGGTTCCTCTTTGCTTCTCTGCTGTAAGCTTCTGTTGCCAAAACAGTGTTTGAATCTCAGATTCCAGAACGTTTAGGCCTCGTTTACATTTCCATGTCCGTTTGACGTCTGTTAAAAAATCTGTCCATTTTTCATCCGTGAAGATGTCCGTGAAGGATCCGTGTTTGGTTTTTTGCTCTCCATGTGCCATCCATATTTCACATACACTGCTCAACTGAAAATTAATTTCCAAAGCATCTCCTTTGATGCATGAATGAACATATTAAAATCAATGTGTACATGTGCAGTCCGTGTTGGTGAAAAATGGAAATGTGAACAAGGCCTATTTAGGGAGGGCCTACAGTGCAATCTTGGCTGTCACTCAGATTGCTGTGTAGCAGTGCAGCCACTGAACTAAATGGGGTCATGGTGTGGCTTGCAAGTGGCTGTGACTCCGCTGCAACAAAATCCAACACTGCTGGATTTTTTGCGATTCTGGGGTTATGGCAACTTGCAGATTGTGCTGTGACCCCATTCAGTTCAATAGCTCCACAGCTACAGAGCGATCTTTGGCCTTATTTGGGATGTCCCATTAAGACTTATTCCCTATCCACAGGACAAGAGATAAGGTTCCAGTGGAGTAACTAGAACTGACTGGGCCCCACAGCAAATTTTTGAATGACCCCCCCCCCCCCCCGAAACTTCTTCGCAACCCCCTCCTCCTGTGCAAGCCTCACTCAAGTTCTTTCAAGCCAGGCCGGCAGCCGCTCTGTCCATCTCCTACATGTATGTACTGTATATCAAGTCATTGTAAAATACTGTTGAGGGGACCCTGACAATAAAATATTTTAGTTCTCCTCCCGGATGGGCCCCTTCTGAGTTTGGGCCCCATAGCAGCCACTTCATCTGCCTCCACTACTACTCCATTGTAAGTGTCTGATTGGGAGGAGTCTGACCACTGGGGTCTCCACCAGTCATGAGAATAAGCTGTTATCTGCCCAATTCATGCTTTTCCGTTTTACTCTCTGGATATTGTATGTTTATTTTACTGCTGCCTGAAGGAAAAATGTAAATAGTATTTAAAAAATGTAAAAAAAATAGTATGAAAGCCAAGTAGCCACAGAACTCTCAGACTATCCTGCCAGATCTGGGGCGGTAGAATACAGATAATGTTGTTGATCACCTGCAGTCCTATGTAACACCACAGGTAACACAGTGATAAATCTCTGAGTACAGATACTATAGTAGATGTTACCTGCAGTCCTATGTAACAGCACATATAACACTAGTGCTGATAATGTGGTAGTGTTACATGCAGTCCTATGTAAAACACAGATAACACTAGTGTAGATCATATGGTAGTGTTACCTACGTTCTTAGTGTGCCTCTCCCATGGCCCTCCATGCTGGCAGCGCTGCATCCTCTTCCTTCTTCTTCTTGCCCCCACAGAATGTCCTGATGCAGCTGCGTCAAGACATAGGAACACTGTGGGCATGGTAATGGTGACAGACACAGGGGCAGGGACAGACACACACATAGGTACAGACACATATTTGCCCCCTTCACAGTGGTAATACCCTTTCTGTGCCCCCTTTATAGTAGTAATGCCCATTGTGCCCCCTTCCCAGTAGTAATGCCCTCTTTGTGCCCCCTTCACATTAGTAATGCACTCTGGGCCCTCTTCACAGTAGTAATGCCCATTGTGCCTCCTTCATAGTAGTAATGACCACTGTGCCCCCTTCACAGTAGTAATGCCCTCTGTGCTCCTTTTCTGTAGTAATGCCCATTGTGCCCTCTTCATAGTAATAATGACCATTGTGCTTCCTTCATAGTAATAATGCTTATTGTGCCCCCTTTGTAGTAGTAATGCCCTCTGTGCCCCTTTATGGTAGTAATGCCCATTGTGCCCCTTTGTAGTAGTAATGCCCTCTCTTCTGCACCCCCTTTATAGTAGCAATGTCCTATGTGCCCCCTTTATAGTAGCAATGCCCTCTGTGCCCCTTTTATAGTAGAAAAGCCCTCTGTTTCTCCTTTGTATTAGTAATGCCCTATGTGCCCCCTTTGTAGTAGTAATGCCCTCTGCTCTGTATACCCTTTGTAGTAACAATGCCCTCTCTGTTAAAAACAAAAACAAAAAAAAACAAAACACAGTACCTACTCACCTTGTCCTGTCCCGTACTGCTCAGAATTGCTCATAGTAAATGATATATATAAAATGGCTCAAAACCTGAGGATTACTTTAGGGTGGGTACACATAACATTTTATGCCTCTGTTTGATGTATGCGTTACAAAAAAAAGGATACAAAAACGCAGCACACCACGTTCTTGTACCCTGTACAGTCCGGTAAAAAAAAAAAATCCTTTTTTTTTTTTTTTAACAATGGTAAAAAAAAGTATACTTTTTTTTTTTTTACAATGGAACTCCATGGTGAACAGATGCCACTGTATGGCATCAGTCTGAGTTATCCGTTTAACGTATACGTTTTTGGTATAAGTTAAACGGATGGGAAAAACGTAATGTGAACCCACCCTCAGTGTGACAATTAAGGCAACTCAATATCGAGCTGTTCTTCTGTTGTACTTTGTATTAAAGCTGCATTCTGCGTTGCCACCAGCAGAGCTTCCCAATAGTCAGGCTGAAAATATGAAGCAATGATGTAAAAAAAAAAAATCTTGAAAACGGGAAACCAAGCCCCTAGGGAGACAGCATCTTTCACAAGCAGCAGAAGTAACATGTAATTTCCATTTAGAAAATCTGAGGATGACAATCCTGTCCAAGTGCTCTATTAACGCTCCTTGCCAGGATGAATGACTGCACCGCCACTGCAGGAAATGTATGCCTAGATCTGCTGGTGGTAACAGCATACCACTGAGAGAGTGGAGATGGACTTTACTTAAAAAAAGGGTTGTGGTTATTCTATAATGTCATCAAATCAAGTACTAATTGTTCTTGATAGGGGATTTTGAACATTTCTATAGTTTAACAATCCTTATAAACGTCCTTTTTAGGGTCCTCCTAATTTCTTCCGCCTCATCTCTGCACCGAATGAGTGACAATGTTGGCAGACAGAAGAGAGACACGATCTCAGTACAGTAGCTTTTTCCTACAATTTCCAACCCATCGCCTGCTTTGTCACATTCCCCTGTACAGTCCCTAGAGAACAGTCCCAGCGTGTAGTAAAATACATACTAGTAAAATGGTATGGTAGTTTTTCCCATTCCCAGATGCACGCGTACACATGTGACAACAGAGAAGCTGTTTCTCTCTTCTATACTTTCTCTTCTTTTATGATCCATTCCTGATTTTGGCTTCCAAAACTGCATCAAGAAACCAGTGTGGCCATTTTCTTGTCCGTATTACGAACAAGAATAGTACTGTTCTATTAGGGGCCAGCTGTTCCGTTCCGCAAAATACGGAATGCACACGGATGCCATCCGTTGTTTTTGCGGATCCGCAATTTGTGGAACGCAAAACACAACGTTCGTGTGAAAGAGGCCTTAGGGCGGCTGCACGCGATGCACATTTATGTGCAGAAAATCCACATGAAGTTCTCATCAAAACTGTACAAAAACTCAACATACATACACACTATTTGTCGTGTTTGTCAGATTTGATGCAGATCTCAACCCTCCATTGAAAAGGGTGAAATGTGCACAACCACACCTAAGAAAAAAGCAAAATGTACATGAGATTTGTAGTACTCTGCAGGTTTTCTGAAGAAAATCCGCGCAGAGAGCGTCAGTCAGGGAGAAGATGAGCTGTATTTTCTCCCTGGCTGTGAGCCGCCCAGTCGTAGCAGGGAGAAGGAGACGCCCCCTGACAAACGTGGTCCTCTCCTCCTCCCTGTACTGATGCTATTGATTAGCATACAGGGAGGCAAAACAGAATGGGGGGCACATTGGGGAACACAGTAAAAATAGCGCAATGACATCTCCTAATCTTGGCCTACAACGTGAGGTATTGATTTTAGAAAGTGCAAACTGATGAAAGGTCCTCTTTACATAACCAAGTGATAAAATTATGGGTTTTGAAGCTGCATGTACTAAAAAAATCAAAATGCGTCTTGTTATGAAGGGGGAAAAGTGGGGTTACACTTCCCGCTGGATTCTGGCTGCATCGTCGGGTCCCAGGTCTCTGGGAGTCAACATCCTGTTGATGGGCATCATATGACCACTGCAGCTAATCACTGGCCACGACCCATCATCCGTGTGGCACGTGACCCATTGATGTACCACATGGGTCACATGTCACTACTGTGACCTGTGATTGGCTGCAGTGCTCATGTGACGCCCAGGACCTGACAATGCAGCCGTGGAGCGATGCAGACGGAATCCAGTATCAGCGAGAAGGTGAATGTACAGTCGTGGCCAAAAGTTTTGAGAATGATACAAATATTAATTTTTACAAAGTCTACTGCTTCAGTTTTTATAATGGCAATTTGCATATACTCCAGAATGTTATAAAGAGTGATCAGCTTAACAGCAATTACTTGCAAAGTCAATATTTGCCTAGAAAATGAACTTTATCTCCCAAAACACATTTCAACATCATTGTAGCCCTGCCTTAAAAGGACCAGCTAACATCGTTTCAGTGATTGCTCCATTAACACAGGTGTGGGTGTTGATGAGGACAGGGCTGGAGATCAATCTGTCATGATTAAGTAAGAATGACACCACTGGACACTTTAAAAGGAGGCTGGTGCTTGGCATCATTGTTTCTCTTCTGTTAACCATGGTTATCTCTAAAGAAACACGTGCAGTCATCATTGCACTGCACAAAAATGGCCTAACAGGGAAGAGTATCGCAGCTAGAAAGATTGCACCTCAGTCAACAGTCTATCGCATCATCAAGAACTTCAAGGAGAGAGGTTCCATTGTTGCCAAAAAGGCTCCAGGGCGCCCAAGAAAGACCAGCAAGCGCCAGGACCGTCTCTTAAAAGTGTTTCAGCTGCGGGATCGGGCTACCAGCAGTGCAGAGCTTGCTCAGGAATGGCAGCAGGCAGGTGTGAGTGCATCTGCACGCACTGTGAGGCGGAGACTCTTGGAGCAAGGCCTGGTCTCAAGGAGGGCAGCAAAGAAGCCACTTCTCTCCAGAAAAAAAACATCAGGGACAGACTGATATTCTGCAAAAGGTACAAGGAGTGGACTGCTGAGGACTGGGGTAAAGTCATTTTCTCTGATGAATCCCCTTTTCGATTGTTTGGGACATATGGAAAACAGCTTATTCGGAGAAGACGAGGTGAGCGCTACCACCAGTCTTGTCTCATGCCAACTGTAAAGCATCCTGAAACCATTCATGTGTGGGGTTGCTTCTCAGCCAAGGGAATCGGCTCTCTCACAGTCTTGCCTAAAAACACAGCCATGAATAAAGAATGGTACCAGAATGTCCTCCGAGAGCAACTTCTCCCAACCGTCCAAGAGGAGTTTGACGATCAACAATGCCTTTTCCAGCATGATGGAGCACCTTGCCATAAAGCAAAGGTGATAACTAAATGGCTCAGGGAACAAAACATAGAGATTTTGGGTCCATGGCCTGGAAACTCGCCAGATCTTAATCCCATTGAGAACTTGTGGTCAATCATCAAGAGACGGGTGGACAAAAAACCTACAAATTCTGACAAAATGCAAGCATTGATTGTGCAAGAATGGACTGCTATCAGTCAGGATTTGGTCCAGAAATTGATTGAGAGCATGCCAGGGAGAATTGCAGAGATCCTGAAGAAGAAGGGTCAACACTGCAAATATTGACTTGCTGCATTAACTCATTCTAACTGTCAATAGAAGCTTTTGTTACTCATAATATGATTGCAATTATATTTCTGTATGTGATAAAAAACATCTGACAAACACATAAAAACCAGAGGGCAGCAGATCATGTGAAAATATAATATTTGTGTCATTCTCAAAACTTTTGGCCATGACTGTATATGCATATGAACGGATTTTCTTTCTGTGTCCATTCTGGTTTTTTTTGCGGACCATATGCAGAACCATTCATTTCAATGGGTCCACAAAAAAAAAAGGGAAGTTACTCCGCGTGCATTACATTTCTGTATGTCTGTATTTCCGTTCCGCAAAAAAATAGAGCATGTCCTATTATTGTCCGCATTACAGACAAGGATAGTACTGCTCTATTAGGGGCCAGCTGTTCCATTCCACAAAATAAGGAATGCACACAGTCATCCGTATTTTTTGCGGATCGCAAAATACATACGGTCGTGTGCATGAGCCCTAAGTATGAACCCCACCGTGGGTCCAGCCACTCCGAAAAGGTCTGTTAAAAAATTTAGTGCTAGATAACCCCTTTAAATCTGGCCTAAAACCTACCCCCTAGCTAATCACGACCACTTTCCAAAAATGATGAGCATTGTAAAATCACAAAAAGTTGCAAAAAAAATGGCAACTTTTTCATGACAGAAAACTGGCGTACAAGGCTTCATAAATACTCCTGTATATATTTTTTTCTGAAAAACATCTGCTTTGGCTAGTTAGTGGTAAGGCAACACACTAGGGATCATTTTCTAAGATCTCTATGCCAGTTTTTGGTGTAAATATATGTTGCAAGACTCCTTTTTGCGACTTCTTAAACAGGAATGGCGGAGGCTGGGACATTGGCCCCGTAAATCAGTTAATGATTACGCCTGGAAATAGGTGTAAATGGTGAAAAACAACAAATGGATGAAGTTTTTTTTTTTTTTTACTCCAGGTGCATGGACTACATTGGATGCATCTAATTTATGACTAAACGCACCCCTCGTCATAACTTTTGCGCATCCTCTGGCAGTGGAGGGGATGAATCAAAGACTCCGGTCTTCGTAAATGACCCCAATTTTTTTTAGGGCTCACGCACACGAACATATTTTCTTTTCGTGTTTGTTCCAAGTGCATTGCATTTACCTATGTCCATTTCACCAAAAAATAGAACATGTCCTATTATTGTCCGCATTACGGACAAGGATAGGACTGTTCTGTTAGGGGCCATCTGTTCTGCAAAATACGGAATACACACGGAGGTCATCCGTATTTTTTGCGGATCTGTGTTTTGCGGACCGCACAATACATACGGTCGTGTGCACGAGCCCTTAAGGTGTTTTCTTTCCAGAAAAAAAAATGCATGACAAAAAGGTCTGTATAAAAAAAGCCACCCAAAAATATTTTTTAGAAAAAATGGCAGGCAAAACAAAACACCACAGAAAAAGCTTATGAAGGAAGTCTTAGCTCCCCTTCTCATTGTTTTTCAATGAACATGTATATTCAGTGTGTATTCATATTTCACAGATGTTGCAAAAAAAAATCCTTACAAAAAGTTTATTTTTCCAACGAAATTCCCTAATTGTAAGAAACATCCTTTCCCCCGGCAGCAGCACAGTGAATCCAGGGCCATACAGGAAGCATCACGTGCTGCGATGTCTGAGGAAATGAACTTCGCCGACTCAGGATTCAGGGAGGGAACTACTTTTTAACTGTGATAGGTCCTGACAACATTACAGAGGCGGAAGGAAACGTGCAAGGAAGGGATCAATCCACGGCAATTTAAATGAAGTGTGAAGTAAGTGAGAGAGAAGTGACAGTGCGGGCAGCGGGCACTTACCTCCGCCTCTTGTGCAGGTGAGTAGGACGCGTTATGGCGGACTATGTATCTTGTGGGTGCGAGTCTGTGGTGAACGGTCGTTACCAGGCAGCCTCGGTAGCAGCCATTACTGAGGGTCTCAGGATAGAAACCGCACTGTGTGAACTATATGGGACAGGCGCTGTATACGTCAGGCTGCTGAGGTATCTTCTGTACAGTGCACAGCATCCTCCTGTACTCTCTCCTCTATCAGACAGGTTATACGGCCTCTTTATGGATCGCAGAATCTTTCATGGTGTTTTTTAGGGATTCATATATTTTGTGTGTTTTTGGCAGCACTTTTCTGGTCACATTTTCGACAACAGCAACCTGCTGCACACCATCTATTGTAAAAATACAACAAACATACAAGTGAATGAAACATGCTGGGAGTTGTAGTTTCCCAACAGCTGGAGTGCTGAAGGTTGCTGACCCCTGCTATAGAGAAAACACTTGAAAACAATGACCCAGAACATGCTGCAGGTTGAAAATAATACAATGGATAAAAATGTTCCAAAAGCCTAAAAACACACTATAGTGTGCATCATAATTCTCTACTGTCTTGGAGTAATGGGCTGAAGTGTTTTTTTTCCATATAATTTATTATTAATAATATTTTTATTTATTTTTTTAACTCTGATAAAAAAAAACCTTTGACGTCGGCCCAAAGCGTCTCTACGATGGAATGACTCCCCAGATTGCTGACCCTAGCGTCATGGCTTCTGTCTATAATGGATCTGTACCGACCCTGAGGTCACACGGCTAAAATCCACGGCAGAAGGATCAGTGCAGATCAGTAGCTTGTTTTTGGTGGCAGATTTGTAATTTTAGTAGGGTATTTGGTTGAGGTTTCTCTGCTTCTCCATCGACTTCTATGAAATCCGCAATCAAATCATTTTTTATTTATTTTTACCGGATTCTGCAAGATACAAGAACGTGCTGCGCTGCGTTTTTGCATCCTTTTTCTTTCTAGCGTATGCATCAAACGGAGGCATAAAACGTGATGTGAACCCAGCCTTAGCTATGTGTGAACATACCCTGATCGTGGTTTTGCGGTAATAGTTTTTCAGCAGTCTACGCTATTCTTAGGCATCAAAAATACTGGACATAGTGTGAACTGGCAGGGTTCACCCCAGTTAGGTGGCATCGTCGTCCTCTTTTACACTGCAGTATTGAGGATTGTATTTTGCATCAATATTTAAGCCAGAACCATGAGGGGTCCAAACCTCAGAAGAGGTGCTGATGTCCCCATTAGGCCATATGCGCAGAAGTGAGGGTGAACGCACACAAGATCCGCAGGAATTTCCATGTGTGTTTCTGCAGCATATCTGCACCAAAATCCACAATTTTTAATAGCAGATTTTGGTGTAGATTAGATGCGGTTTTGCCGCAGATCTTACCCTTCCATTGGAGAAGGGTGAAAACCGCAGCTAAAACCGCAAACATAATTGACATGCAGCGGATTTAGAAATCCTCAATGCAGGTCAATTTCCACATGTAAACAATCTGCAAAGATGTATATGAGATTTGTGTAATCCCATACACTATGCTGTGTTTTTTTTCCGCACAGGAATCCGCGTGGAAAAACTGTGCATATTCCGCAAACGTGTGCAGGTGGTTTTAGGGTGCAGATTTGTATACAGAAAATCCGCAAAATTTTCCCTTTTTTTTTTTTGCGACTGGGATCGTCTCTCTACATCTGGGTAAATGGCGATCTGCCGCCCAGAAACACTGATTCTCTAGGAGCGATCACTGTATCTACAGCACAGGTGATTGCTGCGTGTATATATTCAGCTCTGGAGATCAGGCAATTATCAGGAGCAAATGTTTTGTTCCCGATAATTGCCTGTGACATCGGTCTGTGTAAAAGGACCTTTAGTCAAACAGAAGTTAATGCGATCTATTGATGATCTTTATTCATACTGCAAAAAACCTGCAAGTGTGAAGTAAACTAGCCAAGTGGAGGGATTGATCATGAGGGCAACATCTGAAGTGAGATCTGCAATGCCTTACTTTAAGGCATAGTTATCAAATGTCGCGTGTTGTTTGATAAATTTGGCATGTCTATAAGGCCGCCTTCTGCCTTGCAGAAATTTTGGCAGATTTTTGTATGGTTTTGCCTAAAATGTCACCCTTGCATTTAAAAGGGTAAAATCTGCGTAAAGAATTGATATTCTGCAGAATTCAAAATCCACACAGCAATGTCCGCATGGAAGGAAAAAGCAAAGTGTACGTGAGAGTTGTCTAATCTCAGACACTTTGCTGGCACTGTACCACTCCAGACACTGCCAGGGATAACAAGCCCGTCTCCCAAGCTGGCACTTAAGCTGTGTATCATCTGCCATCTGACAAGTGCAGGCAAATTCATCTTAGATGGCAGATGTTACACAGCTTACGGCCTGGCAAGTACAAGCCTGGGACACTGGCTGGGAACCCCTGGTATAAGACTTCATGCAGGCGACCATATTTTTGGTCTGTGTCTGATCCACATTTTGAGACCCATTCATTTCTCTGGGTCTGCTGAAAAAATACGGATAGCACAAGGATGTCCTCTGTGTTGTGCCCACATCTGCTGCCCGGCCACAAATTATAGAACCTTGTCTGTTTTGCGTTTTTTTTTTTTTACAGCAGGTCTTGTGACAATTGCGGGATGCACACGGACGATTTATGGACCAGAAAAATAGATATGATTGTGTGCAGGAGGCGTCACGCTGCGTTTTTTTTTTTTTCCCACAAGAGAATCTGCATAGAAAAAAGGCACCTAATCCCCAACTTGTGCAGGTTTCACATGAGCGAGTTTTCTGCGTGGGTGCAATGCGTGACGTGAACACACAGCACCCGCACTGAATCCTGATCCATTCATTTCAATGGGTCTGTAGACATGAGGGTTTTTTTTTTTTTTTTTTTTTTCCCGCATCACTTCTGCATTGCGTGAAAAACACAGCATGTTCTATATTCTGCGTTTTTCACGCAGCTCTGGCCCCATAGAAGTGAATGGGGCTTCAGTGAAAAATGCATTGCATCCGGATGCAGTGCATTTTTCACTGATGGTTTCTAAGAGATGTTGTTTGTAAACCTTCAGGTTTTTTTTTTTTATCACACGCGTGAAAAACATATCAAAATGCATTGCACCCACGTGGAAAAAACTGAATGACTGAACTTGCTTGCTAAATGGTGCGAGTTTCCCTGAACGCATCCTGAACTAATCCGTCACGCTTTTGTGAAAGGGAGTTCATGCACACTGTGACCGTGCTGCAGACCGCAAATGGTGGTCCGCTGTGTGGCTGCAAATTTGTGGATGCGGATCCATTCACTTGTGGGTCTATGATCTGCAAGATTCAGTCTGGAATTGAAAAAAAAAAAAAGACCAAAATCCCAAGCACAACATAATGCTTCTGTGCTGATTGCGGACCCATTCAAGTGAATACGGAGAGCACATGGTCGTTATTATTGCGGACCAGTCGTTTCCGGGACGGACACCGGCCGCACACTTTTTTTTTTTTTTTTACATGAGCCCTAAGTGTGCCTTTACACAAGAGCAGATTTTGTGGCAGAACGGAGTCTGTTTCATTCATCTGATGAGGCTTGCTGAAATTCATGTGCTTCCTGCTAAAACTACCCCATTCAGATGTGTGAAACTGAATTTTCAGTCAAAAAAATTTTCTGCATCAAAATCTGCTGTGTGTGAAGGCCCCCTGATCTAACTCCTTGTCTAGAAATACCACACAGGTTTTTTTTTTCCTTTGTTTGCAATATAATAATTTAATGAAGCAAATTAACATGGGTAACCATGCCCAATTTCCTGCCCTCTTTGGGCAAATAAGCAGAAGAAGTTGCTAACCCCCTATTTTATAACTTTAATGGAGTTATCCTGGAAAAGATATTTATTATTGGAATATTATGATTTCTCATCATCCATTGTATTAACATTTATGACTTATCCTCAGGACATGTCATCATTATCACATCAGTGGGGCCCAAGTCCCGACATCCCCACCGGTCAGCTGTGTCAGGGAGCTGTTACTATGGTGAGCATTGCAGCTTTCCAAGGACAGCGCCGCACATCGTGCAGTGGCAGTGCTTGGTATTGCAGCCAAGCCCCATTGACTTGAACAGTGGCTGAGCTGCAACTAGGCCATGTGACCGAAGTACAGTGAACGGCGGGGGTGTCGCACTGATCAGATCTGATACTGATGACCTATCCCGAGGCTAACTCGTAAATATATTTTCCTGGATAACTTCGTTAATACCGGAGTTTTAGAGTCCATGGCTTTCGTAAATCGTATTTCTCTATTTGGTAATCCAGGAACATAGCTGTGAACCTGGCCTTAATGGGCCACCTACACACGGGTGCAGGTGAGCGCACATAAGACCGGCACATATTTCAGTCTGTTTGTGCAGCATTTCTAATTGTGGCTTTTGAGGCGGTTTTACAGCAGATTTCCCCCCCCCCCCCCCTCCTTCCATTGAAAAGGGGTGAAATCCGCTGCTGAAATCACAAAAATAATTGACATGCTGCAGATTTGGAAATCCTCAATGTAGGTCAATGTCCACATGGAAAAAAATCCGCAAAGTGTACTTTTGCTAGTGCTGTACTACATGCGCATTCTGTAACGTGTGCAGGTGGCCTTGCACCACTATGACAGGAACACATGTTACTGTTGATACAGTGGTGAGAAGAGTACATGTACTTTGCAGAATATAATTAGAGATGAGTGAATTTCATGCTATGCCGTATCCTTCTAACACTTGTCAATCTAGTGTGAACTTGGTAGACGTCTACATCCCAGAGAGTGCAGCAGTTGCAGAGAAAGCAGAGCCTCTAGGTGCAATGGCAATGCCCCCTTTGCTCCTAGAAGCTAATTTGCATATATTTAAACTTTTTTTTTTTCTCAGCAATGCGGGCACATATGAACATGGGAACAACACAGATGCCTTCAGCTGCCAAGTGCACATGTAACAGGTCAGCCAGTGTCATAGGGACAAATCTGCTGAGAGATGCGATTGAGCTCAGATTGACAAAGTATAGAATTCTAGTGGTGCTTAGTCAATGATCACACAACCAAGGTTTTGCACCCTTTATTTTGGGTTCTCAGAATAGGTCATCATTATCACATTGACAGGGGTCGGAGTCCTGGCACCCCTGCTGATCAGCCATGTCAGAGTACCACCATGCACATCGGAGTTCTGGTGAGGGCAGCTTTCCAAGGACAGTGCCGTGCATTGTATAGTGGTAGCATTTGGTACTGCAGCTCAGCTCCATTGACTTGAATGGGGCTGAGCTGTAACTAGGTGATGTGACTGATGTACACTAGCCTAGGAAGAGGCCACAGTGCTCACGGAGTATCAGCCTTTTTTTAACGGGTGTCGGACCCCCACCAATCTGATATTGACGAGTTATCCTGAGGATAGGACATCAATAGTAATTCCCAGTTAACCCGTTTAATAATCATTGAGCACTTTATGATGTGATGCTGGACAGGACATGATCCTATTGAGATGCTGACATGAAACCAATACAAGATGAAACTGTCATTAGAAGCTCATTTCGGCTGAGGCTAGATGATGACTTCAGCTGCACATTGGCGCATGGACTTGCATCACACGGCTAAAGTTGGCGGTGCAGTGTAGTGCTGCGTAAGTGGAGAACACGAATGGGGTCCCTTATGACCTGCAACTTGCCACGACCCAACAGGGGCCAGAAATTCAATGACAACTTGCAGGTCACAAAGTGACCCCATTCACTTCCATTGGTTGGAGTGCAGTCAGCGATACACCGTGATCTCTGCCAATGTGTCGCCATGTAGGCTTAGCCTTACTGTCGCATTAGCGCACTCTGTCCATGGCACAAAACTGGCACAGTTAGGTACTCAAAAGTTATATTGTACACTATGGGGAAAGATTATCAAAGATTGTGCACCCGTTTTCTGGTGTTCAAAAGTCACACCTTAATGTGCAAATGGCATAGTGCCCAAAAATGTGACTCAATTTTCTGCCACTCAGTCCAATTTTGAGGGAGGGGTGTGTCCTTCTGTGGCCCAACTGGTTTGCTATAATTTATAGTGCAGATCTTCATAGCTGGCGTAGTTCAGCTAATTTTTTATGGAAGATTAATAAGCCATTCTAATGAGGACATATAAGGCAGAGTTATGTGCAATAACGTCTTGTACAATCACTTGAATGTGGAAAGGGAGCTTTTACTTCCTGATTTGCTTTGGGCAACAGTTCTAATGAAATAACATGGCGACCACAGTGTGATGAAACGGTCTGTTCAGTAGAGGACAACTATTGGGTAAAACAAGTGACACAAGTGAAAAAAAACTTCTCTAACCTAATCATACGTTACATGAATGACAAAAACAGCCAAATGGAGCCTCCACGGGGTGCAGCGCACTAAGGGAACAGGCAAAACTGTAGTCGGGGACTGGACGAGGTAAGGGCAGGCAGGGTACATTCAGTCTGATAATCAGACCAAATGGCGGGCAGCACAGGGTCAATACGAGAGTCAGGCAGAGGTCAGGTCAGGCTGCAAAGGGTCAAAATTCCGTACAATAGAGTTTGGGCATGGGTGATCAGAACGCACAGTACATGGCGCACCTTCACAGGGAAATTAGCCAAGTTACAGGCACTATTGTTCAACTCCTGTGGGAAGATGCTTTAAATACCTTGGGGACGGCTGCCAATGTCTGGGAGCACAGGAGGTGTGTGCATGCTGGCCCTTTAAGAAGCTATATATTACATTTGTCCTTGGCATTAAAGGGTTTCTGTCACCAGTTTTTTCGGTATGAATCAGGCTGACATTAGAGATGTGCTAATGTCACCTGATTCCAAATATATATCTGTTTTATTTAGTGGTGCCCCCATTTTTATATAAAATGAACTTTTATTTTATGCTAATAAGGCGTTACCCCTGCTCCTAGAGGCTCTGTTGATTGACAGGACCAGGCAGAGAAGAAACACTCCATTCACCATAGCTTGAAAGGACCTTCAATGATGTCATGACCATGTGATCAGTCACATGGTTAGGATCACACAAACAGCCTGTCTCCTAAACCATGTGACTGATCACATGGTCATGACATCATTGAAGGTCCTTGCAAGCTATGGTGAATGGAGTGTTTCTTCTCTGCCTGGTCCTGTCAATCAACAGAGCCTCTAGGAGCAGGGGTAACGCCTTATTAGCATAAAATAAAAGTTCATTTTATATAAAAATGGGGGCACCAGTAAATAAAACAGATATATACTTGGAATCAGGTGACATTAGCACATCTCTAATGTCAGCCTGATTCATACTGAAAAAACTGGTGACAGAAACCCTTTAAAGCGGTTATCTAATAGTACAAATACCCCCCTCAATGCCCGGGCCCCTCCTATAGATGATACTTACCCAGTCCCTGGCACATGAGTCCCTCTGGATCCCTGCACGGCCATCGCTGGATTTCCCCGTTGTGAGGATCAAAACATCTGGTGACGGAGAGGAACCGCCAATAGCAGGTTGCAATGGTGAACAGCCTCCCTAGCGTCACCCGCAATGCTAGCCACTGTCGTGGCCTGCTATTGGCTGCCCCATTGCCAGATGTTTTGACCTGTGTGACGGGGAGGTGCAGCAGTGGCCATGCAGGCATCTGTAGTGACCTGGGTGCTGGGGACCAGGTAATTATCGTCTATAGGAGGGGCCTGGGCATTGTGGGGAGTATTTTTACTTGGATAACCCCCTTTAAGGCTGTATGTAACATGTTTTGCTGCTATACTGCTGCAGGTCTGACAAATTCTATTCAATCAAAAAATGTGAATACTATCGTAAAGGATTTTGGTGGTAAAAAATGTTTTCAATAAGTCGTACACTCCTCATCATCAGTCTCCCACTGGGCTCTATTCCCAGGTCCCACTCGACAGACGTGTGACTGCTCACTGGCTGACGGGGCGCTGCGCAGTCACATTTTCTGTGCCAGGAAGGAGACAGGTTTATTACTGCACTGTTATGATTCATATAAAAGGTCCGAAAGTCAGAACTAATTAAGTCTAGTTCTACCAAAACATCATTCCCAAGGTAGTCCACATCCGGTCTTGCTTTCGGTAGTTTATGATGCTAGACCTATTTATAGACATTCCTCACCCCCCTCATACACGCCTTTTGCTGTGTTCACCTGGATCGGAAATATTTAACCTTTTAGTAAAGGTTTGACCTGTGGTTAAGTGAAATTGTAGATCTGTTATATGTAAACATCTACTTTATCGTAGCTATCCATTCCTAGTCCACACAGTACTGTGACTCGGGGGCCAAGATGACCCCATTCGAAGTTCACCTAATATCCACTTGAAACGTACACTGGCCTTATGGTTCCCCTATCTGCATTTTATTTGCACTACATGTAATGATTTCTTCTTTAAGCCTGGAGCTCTGCTGCATGGTCATAGATTTAAAACAACCTTCTGGCTCCCACTAGAGAGAGCAGAATGATGTATGTGGCAGGTGCCTATGTCATACAGCTGACACTTGGACGCAATGGCTGGTTTGAGAATTCGGGTCCTGATCATTTAATCCCTCAGATGACATGGTCCGTAGTGACTGAGACATCTGAACGGCAAAGCATAGGGAAGAGGTTCATTCTTTCCTCCAATCAGACCCCCTGTGGTATAATTGTGGGATTCTGATTGGTTTATATGGCAGCCTGGGGCCTAGTGAAAGCGCCCAGAGCTGCCATAGCAAACTGCCTGTTAAGCTGCGCCTGCAGCAGGAATTAAAGGGGTTTTGACATCTCAAACATTGGTGGCATATCGCTAGCATATGCCACCAATGTCTGATAGCTGTGGGACCTGCAGCCATCTCTAAAACGTAGCCTGAAAAGTAAAGGGGATCAGACCTTGCATGTGCGGCTGCCCTCCATTCATTTCTATGGGACTGCTAAAAATAGCTGAGTGGTGAATGCAAATGAGAAAAAGATGAAAAATGCAAACTTGCTAGTTTTTGATCACTCTGCTAACAAAAAACGTTGAATAAAAAGTTATATGCACCACAAAATGTTAACCCTGCAAAAGACAAGCCCTCATACAGCTCTGTAGATGAAAATATAAAAAAGTTATGGGGTTCAGAATATGGCAGTGAAAATAAACTTTTTTTTTTTTTTTTTTTTTTAGTAAAACATAGCTATTACATTTTTGTTTCAGTTTCATCCCACAATATTTTCTCACATTTTTTCAATCCCAAGAGATGGTGTAATAAAAAAAATGCTACAAAAATAAAAAACACAAAAATTTCCCCGGGTTAGGGGGTTAAATTCAGTTTATAGCGGTATGCAAAAAACGCTTGCACTCTTCACCATCTGCAGTATTTGGTATGAATGTTTTCTATTATATGTAATAATAGTTTAGTTGGTAAATTTAAAAAAAATATTAATTTTGCTTGTAATTTTTAGGCTAGGGAACTTTTTTTTTTTTTTTTTTTTTTTTTTTTTTTTTTTTCCTGGAGCCTTGGGGTGGATTAAAATGGTGTAAACAAGATCATTGAGACCTAGCTTCAGTAACATAAGTGCATGTACAGTGTACACATCAGCCTTGTGTCCACAATACTGTAAAGCTATTTTACTATATTGGTTTCAAACAAACTACAATTAACTTGTTTTACAGTTAATATTGACAAGGGATTTAAACATTACTCAGAAAACGCTAATTTCCAATATTAAAAAGTGGCAGTCATCTTACCTTCTTGTAGTTCACAGGAAATACTGTAGTTCTGGCAACTCCATTTCACATATTTTTCATTCCACATTTTTCACTTTTTGTGTGTGTAAAATATATATATATATATATATATATATATATATATATATATATATATATATATACACACACTGCTCTCAAAAAGTTAAGGCTATTTGGCTTTCGGGTGAAATTTGTGGAAAACGTAAAAAGTTCACGCTACAGTGATATATCATGAAAGTAGGGCATTTAAAGGGGTATTCCCATCTTAGAAAATGGGGGCATATCACTAGGATATGCCCCCATTGTCTTATAGGTGCGGGTCCCACCGCTGGGACCCGCACCTATATCCAGAAAGGAGCGGGGAGCGCTGTGCCTGGAGGACCCCAGGTTTCCGGGGGTCCAGCCACCACCAGGCGCAGCTCCCCGCTGCGCTCATAGAAATGAAAGGGAGAGCAGCGTGCAAGCGCGGCCACCGCTCCCATTCATTTCTATGGAGCCGACGGAAGTAGCTGAGCCAGTGCTCGGCTATTTTCGGCGGCCCCCTAGAAATGAATGGAGGGCGCATGCGCAGTGCGCCCTTATTCAGTTCGGGGGCTCCGTTCTGGATATAGGTGCGGGTCCCAGCGGTGGGACCCGCACCTATAAGACAATGGGGGCATAGCCTAGCGATATGCCCCCATTGTCTAAGATGAGAATAACCCTTTAAAGGGGTATTCCCATCTTAGAAAATGGGAGCATATAGCTAGGGAACCGCACCTATATCAAGAACAGTGCAGGGAGAGCTGTGCCTGGAGGACCCTGGGTTTCCCGGGGTCCGGCCACCACCAGGCGCATGATCCCCGCTGCTCCCATAGAAATGAATGGGAGTGCACTGCACATGCAAGGCCCCGCTTTTATTCATTTCTATGGAGCTGACGGAAATAGCTGAGCCAGTGCTCGGCAATTTTCAGCGGCCCCATAGAAATTAATGGAGGGCGGCTGCGCATGCGCAGTGCGCCCTCCATTCATTTCCCCGCTCCGTTCTCAATATAGGTGCGGGTCCCACCAGTGGGACCCACACCTATCGGACAATGGGGGCATATCCTAGCGATATGCCCCCATTGTCTAAGATGGAAATAACCCTTTAAGTAGAAGCAGCAATGGTGATTTCCTCATCTCAAACAATTTATTGAAACAAAAGCCAACACCAGTGGTGTGTATACCCCCACAAAAATGTCAATGTTTCAAAAACTTGTCATGTGGCCTTGAGCATCAATTACAGCTCGACAATGACGTTTCATGCTGTTCACAAGTCGACTTATTGTCTTCTGAGGCATTGCATCCCACTCTTCTTGAAGGGTGGCCCTCAGGTCATTGAGGTTCTGGGGTACAGAGTTACGAGCCTCTACATGGTGACTCAGCTGATCCCATAGGTTTTCTAAGGGATTCAGGTCTGGAGAAAGTGCAGGCCACTCCGTTTGAGGTCCCCCAGTCTCCAGCAGCCGTTCCCTAATGATGCGACCTCAATGAACTGGCGCATTGTCGTCCATGAAGATGAAATTAGGCCTGTGTTGTTCATGCAGAGGCACAATGACTGGATTAATGATGTTATTCAAGTAGTATGGGCACGTGTAGGGCAGTTCTGTATTGACCAGACACACCTGCCCACACTGTAACACCACCATTACCAAAGGCTCGTCTGGTGACAACAGTGGCTGATGCATAACGCTCTCCTTGACGTCTCCAACATCAGCATCCATCATTTCTGCTCAGCGTGAATTGACTTTCATCAGTGAACAGCACTGAGGCCCACTGGTCCCTCGTCTAGTGTAGATGCTCACTGGCCCATGTAAAACAATGACTCCTGTGGTCAGGTACCCTTGCAGGTCGTCTAACACGCAGACCACACTGATGTAAACGGTTTCAAATGGTCTGACGTGACACTTGGGTGCCTCTAACTTCCCTTAAATGTGCCTGGAGTTGTGTGGCATTGGTCATCCGGTTCCGCAGGGCATTGTTCACAATGAAGCGGTCATCAGTGAGGGATGTGGCCAAAGGACGTCGACTTCTATGCCTTTTGGTGACTCTTGCAGTCTCTCTGTATCCCTGTTGGAACCTAGTGATGACACTCTAAGCTCAGTGGCCACTTCCATCGGAGAACATCATGCTTGAAGCCACGCAATGGTGAGGTACAATTGATTAATTGTTAGGCGTAATCTTGGTCTCATGATGTCAAAATGTGAACGTCATGATGAGGAGGAATGTATAAATACCAATTCTAATTGAACCAGGAAATTTATTTGATTCATGGATCAAACACCTGTTGTGAATTTTCCTGTTAAGCTCCTTGTTAGAGAACAGCAAGTTATGCAAAAAGCATTGAAACATTGAACAGTTGGGCATGTGCACTCAAAAGTTTAGAGACTGTCACATTAAAGGGAACCTGTCAGCTCCGAAACACCCTCTGAACTAGAGTAAGAGATGTATAGTGTAAGTGATGCTGAATCCGAATATGTAAGTTTTTTATCTTCATACTCACTTCCATTCCGACGCTGTGCTCCCACAAACCTGCAGTAAAATGCACTCAGTGGACTCTTCTTTGAGTCCTCTACATTATGTGAGTGAGCACCGGAGTCCACTGAGTGCATTTTACTGCTGGTTTGTGGGAGCACAGCGTCAGAATGGAAGTGAGTATGAAGATAAAACTTACATATTCGGATTCAGCATCACTTACACTATACACCGATTACTCTAGTTCAGGGGGTGTTTCGGAGATGACAGGTTCCCTTTAAGTTCACCTGTAAAGGTTAGAGTGCATTTTAGGTTCATCCTGAGATTTCAGCCACAAGCCAAATATCCATAACTTATTGTGAGTAGTGTGTGTGTAATATATATTATACACCTAGCATCATAAACTACTGAAAGTAAAATTGGCTGTATACAAAATACATTTTTATTGAATATAATTTATAATCAATAGAACTTGTTTTGTATACAACTTATTTTACTTTCGGTAGTTTATGATGCTAGACCTATTTATAGACATTCCTCACCCCCCTCATACACTCCTTTTGCTGTGTTCACCTGGATCGGAAATATTTAACCTTTTAGTAAAGGTTTGACCTGTGGTTAAGTGAAATTGTAGATCTGTTATATGTAAACATCTACTTTATCGTAGCTCTCCATTCCTAGTCCACACAGTACAGTCACTCAGGGGCCAAGATGACCCCATTTGAAGGTCACCTAATATCCATTTGAAATGACACTGGCATTATGGTTCCCCTAGCTGCATTTTATTTGCACTACCTGTAATGATTTCTTCTATCCTGGACAATAGATATCTCTATCCATTTCTAACTTCAACCAATCAGGGGCTGTAGTTGGACGACATCACTGCTCAGCACTGCACCATGATGCTGGTAGTAAATCCAGCAGTGATCACATGCTGGTCATTGTAATTAAAGACTGGAAGGACCACCGGAAAGCCAGCGCTGGATCAGTGAGGGAAATAAGGACTGTTTCTTTACATTTAACTTTTTTAATTTTTTTTAATTTTTTTATTTTATCTTTACTTTGTAGACGATGGATAACCCCTTTAATTGTTGTTGTGTGTTTTTTTTTTTTTTTTTTTTTTAATACATTAATTGATAAAATTCTCAGTATATTGATTATATTATAGAAGTCTTCACTGGCCAAACCCACCTCCAATCCCCTCTGTCCCCAACACCAACGGTTTGTGTTGTGATGGCCGGCCCGCTGTCATTACCCATCCATCGTATTGCTATCAGTACTGCGTCCCTATGGATGACTATGAATAGTGCAGAAGTACAAACAGTGGTCCAGATGTGGGGAATCCAAATTGGGGCAGTGAGGGAACCATGAGGCATTCTAAAGGTATATACTGTATGCTAGTAGGCCTATGGAAGCTTTGTTTTCGGGGTATTCTATAATGGAGGTATCTGGATTAGGGCTCATGCACACAACCGTTGTTTTGGATCCACATCCGAGCCGCATTTTCCGACCCATTCACTTCAATGGGACCGCAAAAGATGCGGACAGCACTCCGTTTTGCGGCCATGCAAAAAAAATAAAAATGGAACACGACCTATTCTTGTCTCTCATTATTATTTTTTTTTTATTTTTTTTAAACTGTATGTTTTAGGCTACATGCACACGACCGTATGTGTTTCTACATGCACACATCCGTATGGCATCCGTGTTTCTGGTTTGTTTTTGTTTTTTTTTTGCGGATCCATTGTAACAATGATTATCCTTGTCCGCAAAACGGACAAGAATAGGACATGTTCTATATTTTTTTTTTTTTTTTTTTTTTTGCGGAGCTATGGAACGGACATACTCATGCGGATAGCACACGGTGTGCTGTCAGCATTTTTTGCTGACCCATTGAAATGAATGGGTCCTCATCCTATCTGCAAAAAAACGGAACGGACGCGGAAACAAAATACGTTCGTGTGCATGAGGCCTTATTGGTACAAAAAGTACACTATTTTTCCATTACAATACAATAAAAGTAAACTTTGAAACACAAATATATGAAGCAGGTATAACATTCTGTAAAGTGTCAATGAAGCAGGATATGTAGTTGGGAGTAATTACAATCTTATACTCCTTGGTTGAACAGACTAGACACTGATGTAAGATAAAAAACACGACAAGGACAGACATAGGGGGAAGGTTGGGGAAGGGAAGACGAGAGAGTGGGGAAAGAAAGTGATACAACTAAGAAAAAGAAGGGTGTGCATCCCATGGTAGCCAAATTGCATTAAACTGATCCACAGTGTTGAGGGAAGCTGTGAGATAGTCAAGGGACCTAATATTATTCTTGTCCAATTTGCGAACAAGAATAGGCATTTCTATCATGTGCCTTCCATTCCGCAAATTGCGGCACGCACACAGTCTGCATCTGTGTTTGGCGGAACCGCGGTTCGGTTGTGTGCATGAGCACTTACACTACTTCACACAAGTATTGTTCTCTATGTGTAGAAAGTTGGAGCTCAAAAACCCCTAACCCTATTACCTGAACAATAATTAATTATCATTGATCAATGATTTCCTTCTGGTAGTGCGATGTAGAGTACATCTGCCGATTATCTCCCTAACTTTAATATCAATAGATTGGTGCTTCACCAATTCCCTAATTTATACCCGAGTTGTAGCTCTAATTTTGGAGCCACTTTGATAGTTCATGGAATTGCTGTGTAAGCACAGTCATCTATTACCCAAATAATAATAGAGGAGAGCAGTAGCAGGAATTAAAGCTCCACGTGGCTCTGAATGGTGGCAAGTGCAGGACTTTCAGAACAAATGGCCTTCAACACACTGCAACAGAGTACATCTGATGGAAACCTGAAAGGGAGCTGCAGGAAACTTGAATTCCTGCTTGTAAAGGTGGAGAAACATGTCATAACGTTTCATCAGGGAAGTCCATGACCCAGATTTACAAATCCTAAAAATGGCATAAGCTTAGACAGGTTGTCTAGACCTGCACCAGATTTATCCCAAAGCCTCAGGCTGTATGATAAATCTGGTGCAGGGATAGACACTTCTCTCTGACTCTGCACCAGTTATTTGGTTGGCTTTTACTTTGAGAAAGACTTTTACGCAGGAATTGTGGCGCTATTTTGGCCCAACATCTCTTGGTGGAAAAAAGTGTAGAAACTCTACATTCATCACATTGCACACATTTGTGCAACTTTTTGCCTAACTTTTTGGCACACACATTTTTGCCTCACAAGTGACTGAATAGCTGCAAATTTTCATGTGCTAAATCCACCGCGCTGTACAGTCCCAGCAAATTCCAAGTGAGCCATGCTGCAGATTGGAGTGTTTGGTACAAAAAACATTGCAGGCTTTTCTGGTACCCTAAAAATTTCAAATGGAGATCCTTTTTATAGACCGTGGAAGATCCGAGGAGAACTTTTTTTTTTTTTTTTTTTTGTGTTCTTTGAGTTTTCCTAGAAAATATCTACATACAGATGCATCTCAATAAATTAGAATATCATTAAAAAGTTATCTAACCCCTATAATAACCGAGGCCCCTTGTATACCTATATATATATATATATATATATATATAAAAAACTCCCTGGTCAGGCAAATTAGTTGGTGGGATCGTTCCTCTGATCAATCCCATGGACTAATTATCAGCTGCAATGCGGCTGATCATTATCTCAAATCTATAGCCAGCTTTATTCCCAAGTCAACAGTAAAGGAACCATCAGATTCATACTGTCCCAACCATAGGCAGCATGAAATGCCAACAGGCTCCCTGTTTGCAGACAACTGTTTTAGTCTGAAAAGCTTTGGTATTGTAGAGACAACTTGGGGCAGATTTACCAAGACTGGCATTTCCTTTGTAATAAAATGTGCAAATCTGGATTTCCCCCTTGTCCGGCTTGGGTTAATTGACTGGTTTCTATTAATACACTGTAGGGTGGATCCTGTCGGTCTAGCCAGTCAGGAGAAGTCAGCGGTGAGCCAGGGAACATTGCTGGAAGCAACCTCATCGCCGTCCAGCCCCCATTCACTATAATGGGGACCGGCAGAGATCTGGCAAATATGCTGAGAAGTGACCAGACCAATACCGCTACGTACAGTGAGTTTCGTTCAGCTGCTTCTCGGCATGTTTGCTGGGTTGCGGTGGGATCTCCGCCAGTGTCTATTATAGTGAATGGGGCTGATGGGTATTGGGTAGCATCCAGACATCTCTGGCAGGCTGCTCCCTGCTAGAACAGCCTGCCAGAGATACCGAACGCTAGTGTGACACAGGCCTTACTGCTGAGGGACATATGTATATCTGTATATCTATATCATCAGTGAAGTGAAAAATGGGTGCAGCGTACTGCTTGGCCAAGATTTAGACACATTTGTGAACTTGTAACTGATTAAAAAAATTGCAAAACTGTTGTGTAACCGCCAGTAGGTGGGTGGCATACAAATGAAGAACCATCTCTTCACATGTTTAAAGAGGTGACAAATTTATCAGCATTGCATGACATTTGACTAATTTTTCTTAAATTTTAGTAATCTTGTCTCCAGCTAAAAGGAACTTAGACCGCACATGATCAATTCCTCCAACCCCCCCCCCCCCACATTGGCATACCTCCAATGAGAACAAACCACACAGCTGCTATGGGGAGGGGGGGACCCTCTGTGGATGAAAGCCCCCATCCCCTAATTAAGTTTAATACAGGCTACTGTCCAGAGTCCATGTCAGGGGGCTGCCTGGCAAGATTAAAGGGAGTCTGTCACCTCATTTTCACCTATATAACTAACAGCAGTGCCCCACAGAAGATTGCGGACACATCCCAGACATACCTGTGTGCACTGTGTGTCTGTATTACATGTCCAGGAAAAGCTTCTTCTATTCTGCAGGAAAACCGCTCCCAAGTGCCCAGCTGAAAGTAAAACTAAAAACAGCTTCTCTCTCCTAACAGCTATATCTTCTATCTGTGATTTTAGTATCATTTTAAAGCTTGGAATGTCAGCTTTCAAATAAGGTTGGAACCATTTTTCTATCTGCTACCAATGCCAAGATATGAGCAGATAAAGCAGCCCTCCCCTCTTCAGTCTGGTTTGCTTTGTGCACTTGCAGCAGCAGAGCTGGGCACTCGGGAGCTGTTTTCCAGCAGAATAAGGCTCCTGTTTTTCTTTCCTGATCCTGATCTGGATCCATTCATTTCAATGGGTCCTGAAAAAATCAGGATCGAATCAGGAAAGAAAAACAGGACGTGTGAATGGAGCCTAAAAGTGCTTTTCCTGGACATGTAATACAGACACACAGTACACACAGGTATGTCTGGGATGTGACATGTAATACAGACACACAGTGCACACAGGTATGTCTGGGATGTGACATGTAATACAGACACACAGTACACACAGGTATGTCTGGGATGTGACATGTAATACAGACACACAGTGCACACAGATATGTCTGGGATGTGTATGCAATCTTCTGTGGGGCACTGCTGTTAGTTATATAGGTGAAAAACAGGTGGCAGACTCCCTTTAAACAGTAACTGTATTGATGGTCCAGAGGCTCAGAAAGCTAAAGGACCTGTGATGACATCTATCACAGGTCCTGCATTATCTAGTAAAGGAATGGTACAGTTTCCAGTTTAGGAAGGTGCAGCTCACAGGACCTGTGATGACCTCATGCAGTTGGAGAGATTACAACATACTGTGCTGCTTTTATATGGCAATGTTGGGGAGGTATTTTGGAATGCACACTGGTATGAAAGAAAATATGTTTGTGTGCATGAGCCCTAAGGGTGTAGGTTCATACAGAGGATTTTCTCAGCTGAAAAACTTCTGATGCGGAAGCACTAGAGCCTTTCTCAAGCACTGCTTGGAGTGCTGCCTTTTTGCTATTTTGTTTGTGATATTAGCAATATTCTTTATTTGGCTCTGTCACTGCTTTTGCAATGACATTATTTAGAAGCTAAATATCTAGATGCACTGTATAGTGGAAATAAATGACCAACCGCAGCCTTTATAATGTATTGCAAAAAGTGTTGAAAAAGGAAATGGAACAAGAACAGACTCTGGCGCAATGTTTATGAATGTGGAACAGTGTGTATATAGCAATCTGCACATGCATGTAAAGGGGTTGTCCAAGATTTTACAAGTGAATCTTATCGGCAGGGGTCCGACAACCCACTGGTCAGTCGTTCTGTAGCTCACTAGAGCTATAGCTCCATCCAGTGTGTACTGGACGGAGCTGGTTACTGCAGCACTGCTCCCCCAAACATCGTTCAGTGGGAGGAGGGGGACAGGGGCAGACTGGGAAAATGGCAATGGGAAAAAACCTAAAAGTGGCCCCCATGCTGCAGGAGGGTCCAGATCGACTGAAGATGGGGCAACACAAGTGGGCAAGGACAGCAGAAGTGGGTGGGGCCGGCAATACTGTAGTGCAGAACAAAATACCACAGTGCAGCACAAAATACTGCCGCCCACTTCACAGTAAAACTTTATCATCTTCCTGAGGGCAATAGAGTTGAGTTCAGGAGGGCATCTGCGTTAAAGGAGTAGTCTCATCTGAGACAATAAGGTCATATCGCTGGGACCTGCACCTATATCGAGAAAGGAGCGGGCCAAAGTGGTGGCTGCAGGACACTAGTCCGGCCACCACCCACCGCTCTCCCCATAGAAGTGAATGGCAACGCATCGTGTATGACCGGCCATTGCTCCCACTAATTTCTATGGGCCTGATGGAAATAGCCAAGCAGCTCTTGGCTATTTTCCTTGGCCCCGTAGAAACGAATGAAGGGCAGCTGTGCATGCCCAGTGTTCCAGTTATCACTTTCGGAGCGCCGTTAAGGAGATGGCTTCGGGTCCCACACCGATCGTACAATGGGGGCATATCCTAGCTTTATGCCCCGATTGTCTCAGAGGAGACAACCCCTTTAATGCAGGGCATCAGATCTGTGGCCAATCCGGCCCTGGGGGGAGAGGGGGGATGAATATGTGTTGGACTCCTGCTGATCAGATATTGATGGCCTATCCACAGGATGCCTGCAACACTCGCCATTCCTAAAATCATGTCTTTATTCCATCTCTCTAAAATCCAGACACCATAGTGGATACACAAAATGGACAGGACAACAGCTGTCCTCTCTATACAGCCCACAGAACATTTCTCCATTATACAGCAATTAAAAACAGGGAAACTCCCATGCAGACACATTAAAATCCTTTCAAGTAAATCGCTTACCGGCAATAGTAACATATGCCAAAATACAATTATTTGAAATCATTTTAAAGTGCCTGCATGGGAGGTTTCTCTTTTTAAATACCAATAAAGGGGACTGGAAGAAGTGAGGTTAGCGTCAAGCTGCTGTTCTGTTCATTTTGTGTATCCACTATGCTGTTCAGGTTTTAAAGGGTGCCTGCCATATTAAACATGGTGTTGGCGGTGAAGGCAGTATACTCTAGAACAGGAGAAGCTGAGCAGATTCCTATATAGTTTTATATGATAAGATTCAGTATCTAAATGTATATGTAGCAGGGCTGTGTTTGTTAGGTGTGAATAGCAGTGCTGTGTCTGTATGTGAGCTGTGTACAGTCATGGCCAAAAGTTTTGAGAATGACTCAAATATTATATTTTCACATGATCTGCTGCCCTCTGGTTTTTATGTGTGTTTGTCAGATGTTTTTGTCACATACAGAAATATAATTGCAATCATATTATGAGTAACAAAAGCTTATATTGACAGTTAGAATGAGTTAATGCAGCAAGTCAATATTTGCAGTGTTGACCCTTCTTCTTCAGGACCTCTGCAATTCTCCCTGGCATGCTCTCAATCAACTTCTGGACCAAATCCTGACTGATAGCAGTCCATTCTTGCACAATCAATGCCTGCATTTTGTCAGAATTTGTAGGTTTTTGTTTGTCCACCTGTCTCTTGATGATTGACCACAAGTTCTCAATGGGATTAAGATCTGGGGAGTTTCCAGGCCATGGACCCAAAATCTCTGTTTTGTTCCCTGAGCCATTTAGTTATCACCTTTGCTTTATGGCAAGGTGCTCCATCATGCTGGAAAAGGCATTGTTGATCGCCAAACTGCTCTTGGAGGGTTGGGAGAAGTTGCTCTCGGAGAACATTCTGGTACCATTCTTTATTCATGGCTGTGTTTTTAGGCAAGACTGTGAGAGAGCCGATTCCCTTGGCTGAGAAGCAACCCCACACATGAATGGTTTCAGGATGCTTTACAGTTGGCATGAGACAAGACTGGTGGTAGCGCTCACCTCATCTTCTCCGAATAAGCTGTTTTCCAGATGTCCCAAACAATCGAAAAGGGGATTCATCAGAGAAAATGACTTTACCCCAGTCCTCAGCAGTCCACTCCCTGTACCTTTTGCAGAATATCAGTCTGTCCCTGATGTTTTTTCTGGAGAGAAGTGGCTTCTTTGCTGCCCTCCTTGAGACCAGGCCTTGCTCCAAGAGTCTCCGCCTCACAGTGCGTGCAGATGCACTCACACCTGCCTGCTGCCATTCCTGAGCAAGCTCTGCACTGCTGGTAGCCCGATCCCGCAGCTGAAACACTTTTAAGAGACGGTCCTGGCGCTTGCTGGTCTTTCTTGGGCGCCCTGGAGCCTTTTTGGCAACAATGGAACCTCTCTCCTTGAAGTTCTTGATGATGCGATAGACTGTTGACTGAGGTGCAATCTTTCTAGCTGCGATACTCTCCCCTGTTAGGCCATTTTTGTGCAGTGCAATGATGACTGCACGTGTTTCTTTAGAGATAACCATGGTTAACAGAAGAGAAACAATGATGCCAAGCACCAGCCTTCTTTTAAAGTGTCCAGTGGTGTCATTCTTACTTAATCATGACAGATTGATCTCCTAGCCCTGTCCTCATCAACACCCACACCTGTGTTAATGGAGCAATCACTGAAACGATGTTAGCTGGTCCTTTTAAGGCAGGGCTGCAATGATGTTGAAATGTGTTTTGGGAGATAAAGTTCATTTTCTAGGCAAATATTGACTTTGCAAGTAATTGCTGTTAAGCTGATCACTCTTTATAACATTCTGGAGTATATGCAAATTGGCATTATAAAAACTGAAGCAGTAGACTTTGTAAAAATTAATATTTGTATTATTCTCAAAACTTTTGGCCATGACTGTAATATAGCTGTGTATGCAACAGTGCTATTTGTGACATACTGACCTTGACCTCTCCATCTCATTAAATCAACAAGGAAGGTTTAAGAAGTAGAAAAAAAAAAAAAAATATATATATATATATATATATATATATATATATATATATATAGTACAGACCAAAAGTTTGGACACACCTTCTCATTCAAAGAGTTTTCTGTTTTTCATGACTATGAAAATTGTAGATTCACACTGAAGGCATCAAAACTATGAATTAACACATGTGGAATTATATACTTAACAGATAAGTGTGAAACAACTGAAAATATGTCTTATATTCTAGGTTCTTCAAAGTAGACACCTTTTGCTTTGATTACTGCTTTGCACACTCTTGGCATTCTCTTGATGAGCTTCAAGAGGTAGTCACCGGAAATGGTTTTCACTTCACAGGTGTGCCCTGTCAGGTTTAATAAGTGGGATTTCTTGCCTTATAAATGGGGTTGGGACCATGAGTTGTTGGGCAGAAGTCAGGTGGATACACAGCTGATAGTCCTACTGAATAGACTGTTAGCTGCTTTTTTCTTGCCATAATACAAATTCTAAGTAAAGAAAAACGAGCGTCCATCATTACTTTAAGAAACGAAGGTCAGTCAGTCCGAAAAATTGGGAAAACTTTGAAAGTGTCCCCAAGTGCAGTCGCAAAAACCATCAAGCGCTACAAAGAAACTGGCTGACATGAGGACCGCCCCAGGAAAGGAAGACCAAGAGACGCCTCTGCTGCGGAGTATAAGTTCATCCAAGGTCACCAGCCTCAGAAATCGCAGGTAAACAGCAGCTCAGATTAGAGACCAGGTCAATTCCACACAGAGTTCTAGCAGCAGACACATCTCTACAACAACTGTTAAGAGGAGACTGTGTGCAGCAGACCGTCATGGTGGAAACCACTGCTAAGGACAGGCAACAAGCAGAAGAGACTTGTTTGGGCTAAAGAACACAAGGAATGGACTTTAGACCAGTGGAAATCTGTGCTTTGGTCTGATGAGTCCAAATTTGAGATCTTTGGTTCCAACCACCGTGTCTTTGTGCGACACAGAAAAGGTGAACGGATGGACTCTACATGCCTAGTTCCCACCGTGAAGCATGGAGGAGGAGGTGTGATGGTGACACTGTTGGGGATTTATACTGAACCAGCATGGCTACCACAGCATCTTGCAGCGGCATGCTATTCCATCCGGTTTGCGTTTAGTTGGACCATCATTTATTTATCAACAGGACAATGATCCCAAACACACCTCCAGGCTGTGTAAGGGCTATTTGACCCAAGAAGGAGAGTGATGGGGTGCTACGCCAGATGACCTGGCCTCCACAGTCACCAGACCTGAACTCAATCGAGATGGTTTGGGGTGAGCTGGACTGCAGAGTGAAGGCAAAAGGGCCAACAAGTGCTAAGCATCTCTGGGAACTCCTTCAAGACTGTTGGAATACCATTTCAGGTGACTACCTCTTGAAGCTTAACAAGAAAATGCCAAGAGTGTGCAAAGCAGTAATCAAAGCAAAAGGTGGCTACTTTGAAGAACCTAGAATATAAGACGTATTTTCAGTTGTTTCACACTTTTTTGTTAAGTATATAATTCCACATGTGTTAATTCATAGTTTTGATGCCTTCAGTGTGAATCTACAATTTTCATAGTCATGAAAATACAGAAAACTCTTTGAATGAGAAGGTGTGTCCAAACTTTTGGTCTGTACTGTGTGTGTGTATGTATGTATGTAGATAGAGAGATAGATAGATAGATAGAGAGATATAGATAGATATATAATTTTCTTGTCTAAACATACGTCTTATAGTCTGGTACTGTACCAGCCGGCGGGGGGGATGAGGGAGAAGGACACCATGCCACCCACTCCCCAGTGTAGCGGAGAGCAGTTCCTGCTACACTCAGTCAGTGCCCACATTAAAACATGGTACAGAAATGTACTTAGTGATGTGGGTGGTACCAGGTGGGGTGCCGTCTCATCTAAAGTCGCCCCACTGTGCCCTGCACTCAGCAATGTAGCCAAGTGTTCCCCTAACCAGTGCATTTGTCCTGTCCATTACACCAACCTGTGGCCGGCCGCTTCCTGCTCCATTCAGCGCCCACGTATTGTGATTCTATGGCGGAATATCCTGTCATACAGGCGCACTATATGGTGTGTCCCCCTAAACTGTAAGTCCGGACTCCACGTGCAGGGCTTTGTCTTGTGCAGGTGGCTTTATGTGTAGTAAAGAAATATTGATACTAATATTATACACTGTGTATTTTAGATTGCTGTACATGTCCTATTTTCCTCTTCACCCTCCATGACGGCATACCATGAGAGATTACCCGCCTCCAACCAGGTAGGGACTGGAAGAATAAATTTGACCCTCCTACGGCTCTTCCTCAGTGTCTTCCTGTCCTTTCCAGGTGGGAGAGGAGTCCTGCCTCATGGCACTTGCCATGGGGGCCGTTTTTTTGTAAAGGGCATACAGAAGCGGCATGTTTGTTATTTTTTTTTTTATTCGCCCATGCCACATGAGGGAAGGTTAGTCTGCACCCGCTCCTTAGTTGGGCTGTTGTGGTGCAGACATATGTCCGGTGGACTTCTAATTCCTTACCTCCCACTGTTGCTCCCGGTGAGGAGGTCCATGTGGCGTCCGGACACTCATGTGAGTTCCTCCGGCTTAGCGCGCTCCTCCACTACCCGGTACTTCCAGCTCTGGTGGTGACGTCACTGGAAGTCGCATGCGTTTCACATGCATTCCAACTTGGCTGGTGGCGTGCCGAAGGAGCGTGGCCTGGTTTTCTGGCGCTACAGTCAAGGCGGAAGTCGCCCACTGGTCTGAGGTCTGCAGGTAGGGGATATTCAAACAGTTGTGTGAGGTTGTGTTTTTTTTTTTTTTTTTTTTTTTTTTTTTTTTTTTTTTTGGCCTGGCATCATGTTAGAAGCATCTGGCTAAATGGATTCCTCCGGGGGCCCTACTGTTGTAAGTCTCTTTGAAGGGGGGGGGGGGTTGTTATGCTGATTATGTTATTCCTTGCTAACCCCCTGGCGTCAACTTCCCTTTGATAATGAGGATGATGCTCTTCTAACATCCTGTCCTAAAGTGGATGTTTCTCTCTGCAAACTGGTAAAAGGGTCAAATGCTTTACCTTTTGAGGACATGGGATCTCTGAAAGATCTCGTGGATAAGAAGGTAGACGCTAGTTTAAGGAAAACTTGGGATGTTGCAGCCGCTATCTTTAAGCCCAATCCGTGGCTAGGTCTCTTAAAAGATGGCTTCTGCAACTAGAAGATCTAATAAAAGGATGGGGCCTCGTATGATGATTTAAAAGATTCCTTCCCACTATTGTTAAAATCAGTGGATTTTTTTTTGTCTGACTCTACAGCCGAGTCCGTAAGAATAGCGGCAAGAACAACGGATCTGGCGGTAGTAGCCAGAAGAGCCCTATGGCTTAAGTCCTGGTCGGGAGATACCACTTGTAAAACCAAAAAAGGCATTCCCTTTCAATCAAAAAGATCAGATAGACAGACAGGGTTTTTGGTCAAGAGACAAAAATAAAAAAAAAAAGTGGTAGAGGAAGGGGTTTTTTGTTTAACCCCAAAAATACGGAATCAAAACAATGATGCCAGGCTTCAGGTGGGAGGAGGACTAAAATTCTTGGACTAAAGTTCTTGGGAGGAAATTACAGAAAATCCTTGGGTATTAAACATCGTATCAAGAGGATTAGATATATCCTTCCGTCTTCCTCCTCTAAAAAAAAAAATACCTTCCGAATTACCCCGGTGCAGAAATCCCCCTTTTTGCAGAAAAATATGGAGGAGGGTATCCTCAATCTGTTGAAGCAGAAAGTAATAGTTCCCGTTCCCCCTCTCCAACAAGGAAAGGGTTACTACTCTACTGTATTTCTGGTAAAAAAAAAAAAAAAAAAGCTGAACATTTAGATTAATAATGAACTTAAAAAAAAAAACTGAACAAGTTTATCAAATACGAAAGATTCAAAATGGAGACCATAAAGTCTACAATAAACCTTCTGAAAGAGGGAGACTTTATGGCCTCCATAGACCTAAGAGATGCGTTCTATCACATACCTGTATGCGAAAGAGCACAAAAATGTCTACGTGTCGCAGTACATTTGGGAACAAAAATCTGTCATTTTCAATTTAAGGCCCTCCCCTTTGGGATAACTTCCGCCTCAAGGGTTTTTACGAAGATAATGGCAGAGGTAGTGGCCCATTTAAGAAGGAGAAACATCTTGGTAGTCCCATATTTAGACAACCTTTTGATTGTAGGGAATTCCCCGGAAGATCTAGAAATGAATCTTTTTCAGACCTGTCAGACACTATACAAAATAGGGTGGATAATAAACTGGGAAAAATCAAATCCCTGTCCTTTCCAAAGACTAACATTCCTAGAAGTTACTCTGGATTCAGTCCTTCAAAAGACCCTCCTTCCCGACCAAAAAATAGTAGGGGTAACTGACAAAGTGTCAAATTTTCTCCAGCTCCCCACCTGTTCAATCAGGGAAGCTATGAGGTTGCTGGGCTCTCTAACCACTTGCATTCCGGCTGCCCAGTTTCACACAAGAACTCTTCAACAATGGTTATTAAAAAAACTGGAACAGAAAACAGGATTCCCTAGAAATAATAGTTCAAATATCATCTCAGGTAAAACAGTCCCTTCTGTGGTGGCTGGATCCAGATCATCTACAGAGAGGTGTTCCTTGGAGTCCGGGTCCCCTAGAAATTGTGACAACAGATGCAAGTCTGTGAGGATGGGGAGCTTTTTGCTCTCATCTCTCGGTACAAGGAAAATGGTCAGATCTCCAAGCATCCCTCTCGTCAAACATGAGGGAGCTTCTAGCGGTTTGGAAAGCTTTAAAAACCTTATCCCAAAGTATAGTGGGAAAAGACGTCCAAATAAGATCGGACAATACAACAGTAGTTGCCTACATAAACCATCAAGGGGACACAAGAGGTGCGGACCTGGTATCTGGTCTCGTATCAGAAAAAATATTCTTGTGGGCAGAAAAACATCTACAGTAATTTCCCTGTCTGCGGTCCATCTAAAAGGTTCTCTAAATGTAAGAGACGATTTTTTTTATTTTTTTTTTTAAGCAGAACCAAACTAAGATCTACCGAGTGGAGTCTAAAAGATCAGGTATTTCAGCAAATTGTACAGATGTGGGGACTACCGCAAGTAGACCTCTTTGCTTCTGCTTCTTCTGCAAAGCTCAAAAAAAATTTTGCCTGAATCCGCTTGTAGGGGTAGATGCAATTGTTTGGAGGTTTCATCTCTGATTCCATTAATTGGCAGAGTATTAAAAAAAAAATCAGGCAAGACAAGGCTCTTGTAATATTAATAGCTCCTCTTTGGCCAAAAAAATAATGGTTCCCATTGCTGAAGCGAATGTCTGTCCAGTCTCCATGGGTTCTTCCCTGGAAGCAGGATCTCTTGTCTCGGGGTCCAATATTTCACCCAAAAGTAGAGAGGTTACACCTGGCAGCCTGGAACCTGAGATGGTAACTTTAAAATCAAAAGGCCTGTCAGATGCAATAATAAATGGCTGCAGGTAGGAAAGAAGTTACGTCCAGAATCTACTCTAGAGTGTGGAAGACTTTCTGCATTTGGTGTATTAAATCAAAGAAATTGTCCCGAGTGTTTTCTATTCAGTCAGTATTGGGGTTTTTACAATCTGGCCTGGAAAAAGGCTTCCGTCCCAATACCCTAAGAGTACATGTTACTCTTAAAAATCAACAATTTTCAAAATTTTAATTTCTCTGCTTTTAAAATTGAAAGTGATACCTCGTAAAATATTTGTTATTTAACATTCCCCATATGTCTATTTTGTTTGCATAATTTTGTAAATGTCATTTTTTTTTTTTTTTTTTTTTGGGACATTAGAAGGCTTAAAATTTTAGAGGCAATTCTTAAAATTTTTAAGAAAAGTTCCAAAACTCACTTTATAAGGACCAGTTCAGATCTGAAGTCACTTTGTGGGGCTTACATAGTAGAACCCCCCCCCCCCCCATAAATGATCCCATTTTCGAAACTACACCCCTCAAGTTACTTAACACTGATTTTATAAATTTTGTTAACCCTTTAGGTATTCCACAAGAATTAAAGGAAAATTGAGATGAAATTTCTAAATTTCACTTTTTGGCAGATTTTCCATTTTAGTCCATTTTTTTTTTTTCTTTAACACATCGAAGGTTAACTGCCCAACAAAACTCAAATATTTATTACCCTAATTCTGCGGTTTACAGAAACGCCCCACATGTGGTGGTAAACTGCTGTATGGGCGCATGGCAGGGCGCAGAAGGAAAGGAGCGCCGTATGGTTTTTGGAAGGCAGATTTTGCTGGACTTAGTTTTTAGACACCATGTCCCATTTGAGGCCCCCCAGATGCACCCTATAGTACAAACCATCAAAAAGAGACCCCATTTTGGAAACTACAGGATAAGATGACAGTTTTATTGGTACTATTTTGGGGTACATATGATTTTTAATCGCTCTATATTATTATTTTTGGGAGGCAAGGTAACCGAAGAATGGATGTTTTGGCACTGTATTTTTTTTTTTTTTGTTTTTTATCATGTTCATCTGACAGGTTAGATCACGTGGTATTTTTATACGGATGCGATTATATCAAATATGTCTACTTTCTTTGTTTCAGTTTTACATAATAAAGCATTTTTGAGAAAAAATGTTTTTGTGTCTCCATTTTCTGAACGCCATATCTTTTTTATTTTTCTTCCGATCGTTTTGTGTAGGGGCTCATTTTTTGCAGGAAGAGTTGAAATTTTTATTGGTGCCATTTTTGGGTACATATGGTGTGTGTTTTTTTTTTTTTTTTTTTTTATTATTATTATTCGTTATTACACTTTTTGGGGCAAGGTGACCAAAAAATTGGTAATTTTGGCACAGCTTTTATTTATTCATTTTTACTGCGTTCACCTGAGGGGTTAGATCATGTGAGATTTTTGTAGAGCCGGTTGTTATGGACGTGGCGATACATAACATGTATACTTTATTTTTTATTTAAGTTTTTCACAGTAATATTTTTGAAACAAAAAAAATGTTTTAGTATCTCCATAGTGTAAGTGCTGTAGTTTTTATATTTTTTGGGCGATTGTCTCTTTTTGCAGGATGAGATGACGGTTAGATTGGTACTATTTTGGGGGGCATACGCCTTTTTGATCGCTCGGTATTACGCTTTTTGTGATGTAAGGTGACAAAAAATGGCTTTTTCATCTGAGGGGTTAGGTCATGTGAGATTTTTGTAGAGTAAGTTGTTACGGACGCGGCGATACCTAACATGTCTAGGGTATTTTATTTATTTTTACTCAATTATAAATGTGCGTATATGGAAAATTTATTTATTTTTTTTTACGTTTTTGTGGATCTGATGTCTATATAATACACTGCAGTACACTATATAGTGTACTACAGTGTATTTTTACTTTACACTAAGCCTGATCAGGCTCCTGCCTTTAGCAGGAGCCTGGTCAGGCTTCATATACCATGGCAAGTCGGATGGCGTACGGTCGCCATGGTAACCATCGGGACGCTGGCACAGCAGAGCAGCGTCCTGATGGGAGGAGGGAGGAAGCTCTCTCCCTGTCTTCTGGCCACACAATCTACCCGATGGGGGAGGGAGCTTCCTCCCTGTTAACCCCTTCCATGCTGTGGTCCCTACGGACCGCGGCATGGAAGGGGGTTAAACGGCCGACATTGCTGCCAGCAGCATGTCATGGTGTGGTAAGAGGTTGAAGCTGCTATTGTAGAATTGTACAAATCCTCAGGGTTGGAAGCTCCCCCAGGATTGAAGGCCCATTCTACTAGATCGGTCTCGACTTCGTGGGCAGAGAGGGCTAATGCGACTATGGATCAAATTTGCAAGGCCGCAACCTGGTCTAGTCCCCATACTTTTATAAGACATTATAGGGTTGATGCATTGTCTAATCAAGACCTATCTTTCGGCAGAAAGGTTCTACATGCCCCAACCCCTCCCCCCCGAATAGTTTGTTAAATCTCATGGTATGCCGTCATGGAGGGTGAAGAGGAAAAACCATATTACTTACCGGTAATTTCCATTTCACGAACCCTCCATAATGGCATGGGGATTTCCCTCCCAGAAAAACACGGAGGAGGGTCAAATTTATTCTTCCTGTCCCTACCTGGTCAGAGGCGGTAATCTCTCATGGTATGATGTCATGGAGGGTTCGTGAAAAGGAAATTACTGGTCAGTAATATGGTTGTTTCCACTATTCCACCAGGAATGTTCTTCAATGGAAACACAATGCGGGAGATAAATCCTCTCCCTTGTGCCTGAAACGTGGTGTTAAAAAGTCAATTTTTACACTGCCATAGCCCCATTCCCTGAAGGGTGTGTGGCAATGGCAGGAAGGGGGCAAGTAGCTCCGACAAAGTACCTTGAAACCATTGAAGTGAATGACAATAGTGCTGTAGTAATTGTCTCCATCAACTACATATAGTGGCCAGAGCTACTGCCGAATGGCTCATTGTTGGGGATGTGGGGTGTCGGACTATCCTAAGGACAGCCAAACAGTATGAAGGGACTGGAAAAAAAAAAAGTGATATTTCATCTTTTGCCTACCGCCACTCGAGTTTATATGTTGAGGTGGTAGGCTCTTAAAGGCTATGTACACCTTTTGGAGTCAAAATTTTTTATTTTTTTTTTTAATGATTGCATTTAACTATTTTTTGGCTAAAAAACATATTTTCAGTTAGTCTTTATTAAAAATATGGAACTGTTCAGTCACAAAGGGTTAACTGTTTTTCTAAGGCCCCTTTCACACGAGCGGGAGACTCGGATGTCTCCCGCATTGTGTGCAGTGTACTGAACTGCCGACACTGAACGGGAGTTACATAGCATTATACGGATTTATGATGCTATGTAACCCTTACAGTTCTGGAATGTGTTGGATAATGCTGACAGTGACACATTCCAGAACTGTAAGGGTTACATAGCATCATAAATCAGTATAATGCTATGTAACCCCCGTTCAGTATCGGGAGTTCAGTGCACTGCACACGATGCGGGAGACGTCCGAGTCTCCCGCTCGTGTGAAAGGGGCCTAAGTCTGTGACTGGTACTTTCACTTTGTGCTGTCATCTAATAAACCTTATTCCTAAACTACTAAGAGGTTATGAACACTTATTTAAGCCTCATTCGTATCAGTAAGATAAGAGTTGAGCTTTAATGAGTGGTTATGAGGTCTTAGAGCACAGATAAGTCCGTCTGCTGCTCAGATGACGGAAAAGAGAAAAATCCACAGGCAGCTAGGACAGCATGTCAGCCCTGTACACAAAAAAGGATCCCATATGTTTAATAAAGACCAATTGAAAAAATGATTTTTAGCTCCAAATAAGTATAATGCAATAATAATAAAAAATTGCCCCCAAAGGTGTACATAGCCTTTAACTGTAAACCAAGATTTAAAAATGTGGGGTTACATACGATTTGTAAACGTGTGATCATTGGACAGCTGCGGTCAAAGTATGGAGCTCCAAGACCAATAGAAGCAGTCTCTGGGTGGCATCATTGTAGCAGGGTGCTAAAACGATCCATCAAAGTGTAAAAGCCAACAACAGAATGCTCTTCTTGATGTAAGAGCGTTCCCTACTGGCTGTAAAATCATCTGTTAGCCTGCCGGCTGTAAATTAACTCCTTTCTGCCCCAACTGGCAGGAAGCGGTTAATATATATATATATATATATATATATATATATATATATATATATATATATATATATATATATTATTTCTTTTATTTATTTTTTTTAATTAGCCAATAGGTAGCTTGCACCTGACTCTCACCTGTAGGAGGTGCTGTCCGTTCTTTGTCTATATATATATATATATATATATATATATATATATATATATATAGACAAAGAACGGACAGCACCTCCTACAGGTGAGAGTCAGGTGCAAGCTACCTATTGGCTAATTAAAAAAAATAAATAAAAAGAAATATATATATATATATATATATATATATATATATATATATATATATATATATATTATATATATATATATATATATATATATATATTCTTTTTATTTATTTTTTCTTAAAAATTACATAATTTTTTTTATTAATTATTACATTTTAAGTGAAATAAAGAGAAAGTTATAGCTATAGTTACTAATTTTAGCAATAGTATAGCAGAGTATGTACACCACCCTTTTTGTGTGTATATAATTAGCAGGCTCCATGTGTAAAATATACAAATGTACATTTTTATTTTTATTTTATTTTTTGCGTTCTTAAAAAAAAAAAAAAAAAAAAAAAAAATTTTTGACATGTTTTCTCTTGAAATCTCGTGTAACAGGAAAAGGAAAAAAAAATATCAGAATTTTCTGTTTATCCTTTAAATATATTTTTGAAATGTTTACATCTGTTATCTAATGGCACAAAAAGATCTAAGGTGTCCCATGAAAAAATATCAAATACATGTAGCTTTGCTCAGAAATTAGGGCTGCAGCTATCGATTATTTTATTAATCAAGTATTCTATTGATTTAATCCTAATAAGAAAAAAAAAATTAAGACCGTTTTCCTTTATAAAAACTCATCAGACTCCAATGTCATCAGTCCTCTGTGCCATCAGCCCTAGCCCCTTTCCCTAAAGGGTGTGTGGCAATGGCAGGAAGCGGCGTGACAAGCAACTCCGACAAATTTATCTTCCTTTATGCCAGTTATCTGGCGCAGATGAAGACAGAAATGTACAGCAGATCACCAGCGCATGGATGATATCATAAATTAGGCGCATCCTCCGGCAGTGCAGAGGGTATCAAGACAGTCGAAAAAAGTGCCTGTCTTGATAAATCTTCCCCAGTATATTTTGTGTTCAGAATGTTTGCAGTAGCTGAGCTTGACATGACCTCGTTCTTCATAACCCACCCATAACCCTTTTTTTTTCCAAAGGACTGTGGGGGAGATTCATCTTCTTTGCACCTGAAAAGTGTTCTTTAAAATGTCACAGGTGCAACCTTTTAACTGCAAGTGATATCAAGACTGGCACAGAAAGTGATGTTAAATCTTCCCGTGTGTGTTGTAAATGTGGACATTCTTCTCTTCTAGATCTTGTAGATTGGTGTAACCGTACATCACGTCAGTCCTGCTGCTCAGAGTGATGAACATTTAGCTGCTGACAACCATGTCCAAGTACCTGAAGCATTTTACCTCTGTGGGTGACAAACGAAATGAAAGGCAGTGGAACGTGGATGAGGAGAAGCAGCCAGAAGAAGAGCCTCAGAAGACGCCCCATCCATTTACCTCTTCATACTCCTTCAGAGATGCTCTAAAGTGGCTCTTTAGTTGCCACAAGTTTCAGGTACTTTATATAGACGTGTTACCATCTGCTGACAAGTTCTGATGCTGTTGTAGGTGATGGTCAGCTGTTGTAGCCTTATACCATACATTAATTAGCTATTGGCTGCTTTTTTATTTTCCTTTCTGCACTGTAATGAAGTGGTATCCATCCCTCCCTGCTATTTCCCCATTGTTTTTACAGATTGTCATTGTGTGCCTGGTTATTCTGGATGCTTTATTTGTTCTTATCGAGGTACTTTTGGACTTGGAATTATTACATGACAAAGTTGACGAAATTGTACCAGAGGTAAGAAAACTTCTAAGACATTTTGAACTTTATTTTCAAATATCTAATTGACAAAAAAAACTTTGGTATAATGGCCATGTAAAAGCGGCCTTAAGATTGCATAACATGAGATGTTTCAGGCTCACACGATGCAGATTACATGATTTTTTTCTATGTGGAAATAATGCAGCGTAATATAGTACCAGGAAAGTGAATGAGATCTAAGAAACCTCATGTACACGTTGCTGCTTTTTTTTTTTTTTTCCTTAGGTACAAAACTTGACCTGTTGGGTGGATTTTAAAATCTGCAGCATGTCAGTTGTTCCTGCGATTCCACACCTTCTGTAGAGCGGTTTTACCCATAGACTTCCATGGGATGGTTAACATAAGCAGAAAATCTGCACAACCTGGTCCTTTTTATATTGATGGCCTATGCTTAGGAAAAGGCGCTTACCGCACCGCTGCTACGATTGGAGTGAATGACAACAGTGCTGCAGTAATTGGCTCCGTCAACTACATATAGTGGCCAGAGTTACTGCAGATTAGGTCATTGTTGGGGATATGGGGTGTCGGACTATCCTAAGGACAGCCAAACCGTATGAAGGGACTGGAAAAAACGATGATATTTAACTTTTTGCCTACCGCCGCTCGAGTTTATATGTTTAGGTGGTAGGCTCTTAACTGTAAACCAACATTTAAAAATGTTGGGTTACATTACGATCTGTCGATGCACTGTGAACGGGTTATACTTTTTTTTTTTTTTTTTTTTTTTTTTTTTTAATTAAAAATTACAAAATTTAATAAAAAATTAAGTGAAATAAAGCGAAAGTTGTAGCTATAGTTACTAACTTTAGCAGTAGTATAGCAGAGTATGTGCACACCTACCATATCCATATCAAATACACGTAGCTTTGCTCAGAAATTAGGGCTGCAGCTATCGATTATTTTAGTAATCAAGTATTCTGTCGATTAATCCTAATAAGGAAAAAAAACATTAAGAACGTTTTCCTTTCTTAAAACTCATCGGATCCCAATGTCATCAGTCCTCTGCCATCAGCTCCCCCAGTGCCACCATCTCCGCTCCTAGCCATCAGTCCTCTGTGCCATCAGCTCCCCCAGTGCCACCATCTCCGCTCCTAGCCATCAGTCCCCAGCGCCAGTTTAATACTTGCCTCTCCTGTAGGGGCACTGGGGACACGTCACAGCTCGTCCATCCTCTTCTTCTTCGCACTGCACTGTCCTCCTACCGTCAGTGTCAGGTCATAGTGCATGTAAGAACGCACTATGTCCTGACTGTGTGTCAGGATCCAGTGCGGTGCGGCCCGGCGGGAGGCAGAGCAGGAGTAATAGCAAGCGCTTCACTTATGCTCTGTGGTCACATGACACAAATTAATCGTAGATGCAAAAAAATTGCATTGAGGATTTTTTTTGTGTCTAGTTACTCGATTTATTTGAGTAATCGTTGCATCCCTATCAGAAATAAAGTTATTTGCAGTGATAGGCCCATTGTTAAAACTGAAAAATTGGCCTGTAAGGAAGGGGGTAAACAGAAGTGGTTAATATACACTAAAATATATTTAAAAAAAAATGACTACATACAATTTGCTACTACAGGCAAGTGTGTGTATGTGTGTCTACATAGATGTAGAACAGAAATCAGAATGTCTCACTAATGCTATTTTAGGATTATACTGTGTTATAATATTATATTTCAGCATAGAATACACATATATAGTGCTTCTGCATAAACAAATGTGTTTCTTGTTATTTGCTTCATCCCCAGATATTCCATTATTTGAGCATTTCTGTATTGTCCTTCTTTTTGCTGGAAATTGTTGGTAAACTATATGCCTTTCGACTGGAGTTTTTCCACCACAAGTTTGAAGTGTTTGATGCAATTATTGTTATAATATCATTTATCATCGACGTGATCTATATAACCCGGGAAGATATCTTCAACGCAGTGGGGCTGTTAATCTTACTGAGACTTTGGAGAGTGGCCAGAATTGTCAATGGTAACTATATATTTGATGTGTATTCGCCATCTTAAGGGTACGGGTAATCACATAACATTTCATGTAATGTTTGTCAATGGTGTCGCAATGTGAAACACAAGTCTCCTGGCATCTCACATTTTGTGTTGCAAGTTCTGTGCAGCTTTACCTCGATTTAACTTTAATGGAAGTCGGGCCCCACACTTGACTCGCCTGCGACTTGGCTGTGTTTTTTTACAAATCACAATTCTAAGGCTACTTACACACTTGCGCTGGCAGGAGAACAGCCTGCTGGATCCGTACTAACACTAGCCCATGTGTGGCGCCGGAAGTCTGCTCCGGCCCCAACTGTATGCTGCAGTTTTTGTCCGGTGAATAGGGCCAGAGCGGACTTCCTGTGGCACACATTGGCTAGAGTTAGTACGGATCCGGCAGGCTGTTCCCCCGCTGGACCCTGCTAGCGCAAGTGTGAAAGTAGCCTTAAATAGTTGTGAAACAGCAAGTTGCAGACAAGTCTTAAATATTTTTGTGTCTTGTCTGCAACTTGCTGTCGCAGTGTAGCTAAAACCTTAAAGGGGTTCTGCAGTTGTTTAAAACTGATGATCTATCCTCTGGATAGATCATCAGCATCTGATCGGCTGGGATCCGACACCCAGGACCCCTGCCGATCAGGTATTTGAGAAGGCAGGAGCGCCGCGGCCTTCTCTGTGTTTTCCTCAGGCCCAGTGACGTCACAACTACTATCACTGGCCTGGGCGTGGCTAAGCTCCATTTATGTGAATAGAGATTAGCCCCGCCCAGGCCAGTGATAGTAGTCGTGATGTCACTGGGCCTGAGGAAAGCACAGAGAAGGCCGCGGCGCTCCTGCAGCGCCGCTGCCTTCTCAAACAGCAGATCGTCAGGGGTCCCGGATGTCGGACCACCGCCGATCAGATGCTGATGATCTATCCAGAGGATAGATCATCAGTTTTAAACAACTGCAGAACCCCTTTAAGCTGTTGTCCAAAATAAAAAAAAAAAAAATCTCAAAAATGCCCCTGCTGGCTTTATGACTCCATTGTTGCTCCATCGGCTTTGCAAGTCCTTGGTCTCTCCGCGTCAACATCTGGTTTAATGCACGGCAGGTGACTGCTGCAGCAGTGATGTGACAACCCATGCAGCACGTGACTGGGTGGGTTTAAGGTGGAATGGTAGGTGTGACAATGCAGGAGGGTGTCGTCATAAAGGCCACCTACTGTGCTTCCTACCAAAGGGAAAAAAAACACTCAGTTTCGAGTGTTTGTTGTGTGCTCTATAACAGCATAACAAGATAGGCCATTGCCTTTTTCACTTTACTACTAGACTACATCAGGTCATACATCATATATGTATGATAGGTGAGCACCAGCAGAATGGAGCCGCTGGTGATCTCCAGTGGTAGCTGTAGCACAATGCCTTTTGTATTAATATTCAAGATAATAAAGCATTACGTGTTTAATCATTTTTTCACATTTTGATGGAGGGGAGCTGGTAGTCTCCACTTCATTCAGGAACTACTCATTTTGTGAGATGTCTGTTATGGCAAATCACTGCAAGATTGATTTTATTTAATTTTTTTTTTTATAAATTCTCCCTTTCTATGTGGTTGGGCCAATCTGTTTCATAAAGCCCAGTATGGATTACCTTGTTTGTTTTACAGGTGTCATTTTGTCTGTGAAGAGCAGAGCAGAAGAAAAGATCCACAAGTTAAAGGAGAAACAGGAGACCCTATTAGCCAGAGTCTCGCAGCTAGAGCAGCAGTGCACCCAGCAGGTACTGTTCACACTGTCATTCAATGGAAGGCTTTGGAGCCACTGTTAAGAATATTTGTAAATTGTATAAGTGGCAAATCCTTACAGGGGTTGTTTCATACAGAAAATCCCTAACTGTATCCCTCCTGTATGAGCTAGAACCGAGAATTGTCCACTCTGTTAATGGTTGGCCGTTTCATTTAATGGCTGGCTTTTTCTTTCTACTTTCAGGTTCAAAGCCTTTATAGTTGGACATACCTTGAAAATACTATTCTTGCAATCTTAAAGGGATTGTCCAGGACTCGCCTGAACACTGAGCAGCCAGGTTCTGACTAGCAAATATTGTGTACAGGTCCCAACCTAATTAGTGGGACCCATGCACAATACTTGGTAGGTTTTGGATGGGTGTCTCAGCAAACAAACATCCCAGCACAAACGTACACATTTCCATGTGCAATGTCATATAAAGCAGGAGACTAAGCAGATCAAACCGAAATACTAAGATTTTCAGGATAGGTCATCTGTATTTGATTGGTGGGGATCCGACACCCAGGACCCCAACTAATCACCGGTTTGAAAAGGCACCAGGGCTCCTGTCAGCAACGCGGCGTTCTTGCAGCTTACCAAGCACACTACAGTACGTTGAATAGCGCTGTGCTTGGTACTGCAGCTCAGCCCCACTTACTTGAATAGAGCGTAGTTGCTCCTAGCCCACGTGACCCGTAAAAGTTTCATCACTCGGGCCTAGGAAAAGCTGTGAGAAGGCCACAACGCTCATAAGAGTGCTGGTGCCTTCTCAAGCAGCTGATCGTGAGGGTCCCAGGTGTCGGACCCCCACCGATCAGATACTGATGAGGACAGTACATTGGTATTAAAATCTCGGAAAACCCCTTTGAAAGCCACATTCATACGTTGTGTATTGCGTGCAGATATGCGTATTGCAAATTTGCAGTATAATATAATTTGCAGTATAATATATTGCAGATGTCACCATTTGCAATGTAATTTTGCTCCAGATTGATCATGGGGATGCAACTAAATCCACATGCAAATCTGCTGAAAATCATTTCTGTGAGTAGCGTTGAGTGAATCAAGCTTTGTATCCTAGATCTGAAGTTGATTTGCTCGGAACTTTGTTTTAATGCTGTCTCTGTACAGCATTTAAAATGTATGGGCTCTAGTGAGGCAAAGTGAGTTATGACAGAAGTCTTGCGAGACTTCGATGAATAACTTCGGTTTTAAACTTTAAAACATGGATCCAAAGTCTGCTTTGGTACTGGCTGGGATGCGAAGCTCGATTCGTTCAAGACTAGCTGACTCATGTGAGCCAAACTCTCTGCCTTACTGATCTATGATCTTGTGAGTTCCAGCCTAACTGCCGGCCTAATGTCCTGTACTAAAATGATGCTTTGAATACAGGACATAAGACCCGTGGTTGGGCTGTAAACCACAGCATCATGGATCACTATGATGCAGTAAGTGCAGCTCATATGAGCCATGGTATATCCAGGAAATTTGACCGTCACAGTGACCACACATGGCCCTGTGAATGCAGCCATAGGGTGCCTCACACGATGAAAATTATGTGCAATGAATTACCATTGCAGTCTTTAGATTCAATACATTCCTGCCACAGCCCAGGCTCTAATGGAATGTATTGCTGTGGTAGCCTCGAGCCTTCCTAAGGCTCAAGGCTACCACAGAGAACGAACAGCTTCCCCGATCTTGGAGCAGGGAAGCTTTTTGGCCCTGGGAGCACAGTGCTTCTGTGGAAACCCACTTCAGATTCCATGGTCACAACTGACCATAGCTTCTGAGGGGTTAAATGTCTGAGCAGCGTTATTGCCAATCGCAGACGTTAGCCTCAGGTGTCTGCTGTGTGAAACAGCAGAAACCCGGCAATTCCAGAGCGGATGACAATTTTAAAGTGCTATACATGTATGGTGCAAGTCCTTAATGGGTTAAACAGGTGAGTATTGGATACTGTGTTATCTAAAAGAATTTCCTGCATGTGCAAAAGATTTACTAGAAAACCTTTTGTGGTGAACTTTTTTTTTTTTTTTTTTTTTTTTTTTTACAATTCGTACACAGGGAACACTTAGTGATGTTATACCAACAAGAAGTAATCTGTCTGTAGAAGCAATAAAAAGTAGCACAACTTTAAAAGGAATGTGTCATCAGAAAAGAACCTATTGATTTTTATGTTAAAAAAAGGTCTTTAAAAATAGGCTTAGTTTCCACATCACTCTGTTTTAAAATAAATAAATAAATTCCTGCTGTTTTGCACTTGCTACTAAGCCTATAATAGGAACCACTTCTTGGTTCACTTCGGTAGTCCATTAACACAGGCAACACAGAATCCAATATTCATAATTGGTGATTGTCAAAGCTTATCCACTACTGCCTTGTACAATGCCCTCTGCACAGGTCACAGACCATGCCTAGAAGTCAGTGGGGTCCCCTCCAGACCATTTCGTCTATGGCCCATGGTGGCTGTTCTAGAGCATCTCTCTGTTAAAAACAGCTCAAGCAAGACAGCAGCCCCCATAACCGTGTACAGGAAATAGCAAAACATTTGTATATATTCTATCTGGTTTTAACTGGCAGAAAAAAATAATGATGAAAAGTAAAATGATGAAATAATGATGTTGCTCAATTGAAACTGGTGACCTGATTTGTTAGGGGGGCAGTGTAAATGAATGGGAATCTTATTTCCTGTACTAATAATTGCACTGAAGCTTCAGTTGTAGCTGGTTTACTTCATTTGATTCCATCTAAGAGTTCACTCTAAATAGATATTCTTATTTTCCAGGAGCAAGAGATTTCAAGACTCCAGACTTTATTACAGCAAAACAACATATTCCCAGAGCCTTACAACCCAGCTACTGCTTGAAATTAATACATGGATTGTTACTTTTCTTGAAAATATCTATTTTGAAAGATTTTTATAAAGGATTTTTGGGGATGAGCGAACTTCAAGTTTTGAAGTCCGGGTATATGGTGATTTGCGTTATGGATTCTGTTACCACGGACCATAACGCAGTTCCAGGAGGGAATACATAACAGAATGCCTTTAGGCCCCTTTCACACGGGAGAGATTTACGCGCGGGCGCAATGCGTGATGCGAACACATTGCACCCGCACTGAATCTTGATCCATTCATTTCAATGGGGCTTTTCACATGAGCGATGTTTTTCACGCATCAGTTCTGCGTTGCGTGAAAATCGCAGCATGTTCTATATTCTGCGTTTTTCCCGCAGCCCTGGCCCTGGCCCCATTGAAGTGAATGGGGCTGCGTGAATAACGCATTGCATCCGCATGCGTGATTCACTGATGGTTGCTAAGAGATGTTGTTTTGTAAACATTCAGTTTTTTATCACGCGCGTGAAAAACGCATCAAAACGATTCGCACCCGCGCGGAAAAAACTGAACGAACGTACGCAATCGCAGTCAAAACTGACTGCGATTGCGTGCGGATTTTCCGGAACACATCCGGACTGAATCCGTGACACCTGTGTGAAAGAGGCCTTAGAGTTATTCCGTTATGTATTCCATCATAATTAGAAGTCTATGAAATGTGTTATAGTCTGTGGTAACGGAATCCATAACACATTTCACCATATACCTGAACTTCAACACATGAAGTTCGCTCATCCCTAGAGGTTGTGTTTGTGTAAGATGAGTGCAGTGCAAAGGAACTTAAAAGATGTTGTGTCATTTGTTAATGTTTAATCTCTCACAGTATAAAACGTACATTTTTAATAAATGTGATTTTTGTACACATTCAAAACAAAGTATGAAAATATGTATAAAATCTTTTATTATTGGACCAAAATAAAGCATAATGGACCATCCACCAGGCGTAGTTTTTCTTTCTTCTCTTGGCTACCTAAGGTCTTCTACTTCCAGGTCCGATATGCTGCTACTCCCTACGGCAGGCTGCTCTGATGAAACCAGGTTAACCACTTGCCTACTGCAGCACGACTTTATACATCACAGCAGTAGGCTCCTATCTGGAGCGCAACATATAAAATTGTGTGGTTACATGGCAATCTGCTGGAGCAGTCTGGTTGTGATAGATTCTTGCAGCACCCCGCTGCAAGCATCTATCACAGTATAAAATGTAAAAGCTGGCAGTGAGCGCTTTTTCTTATGTAAGAGCACCACCTGCTGGCTGTAAAATTAACTATCAATCTGTAGGCTGTGGCAGAAAGGAGTTAATTCACTTAAAAAAACGTTATACAATAGTTATTAGTATTAGCAATAGTATAGCACACTATGTTCACACCCATACAAACATCCCATTTCCAGTTCATCCCTCATGACAGCACAACTGGAGGTTGTTCCCCTTTGACCTTCTTGGGACAGGAAACAGAGGTTAAAAGGTCCCTCCCACCCACCAGTGTTCTTCCTGTCCCTACTGGGATGGACGCAGAGAGGTTCCCTGCTCTAGGGTTGAAGACTTCTACAAGAACTTTTAGAGCCTAAGGCTGAGACTAGGATCGGGGGGGGTGTCCGGCCTCTTTCCAGTTCTTTAATAGCCTTGCTAATCGCTGGGTAGAGGTCCCTTAGCAGCCCGGAACCCACCTGGTGGTGTCAGAGTCTATAGGTGGGTTCTCAGACAGCCTGGGTTCGATCGGTGGGTTCATCCTTATCATTTCTGCCATATAAGTGGCCGTGCCAATACCTCTTATGTGGAGGTCCCCTGGCTTGCTCCTAACCCTGATGGAGTGGGTAATGCAGTGGGTGGTTACCTCACTATGGTGGCTTTGAGTTCATGAAGCTTAGATCCGCTGTTCCTTAATGGAGTTCAGCAGGATCACGCCTCAGTGTGCCTGAGACGGTCAGCAGCTGGAATGGGGCCTTTTGTGCTCTCCTTACCAACGCACCGTACACAAGTGTTGGCAGAAGCTGCATGACAATATTGGTGCTTGCTTCAGCAGCACATACTCCAAGATTGGTAAGTAAACCATGCATGTGTTTATCCAGCTGGATTGCCTCAACAGAACTAATTACTTTAATTAAGAATCTGTGTGTGGATCTAATGGGAACTCAGGTGAGCATTACCTGTTCTCTTTTATGAGGACTGGCTGTGGTTTTTAAATTTTCAGGCTGCATTCTTGGACAAGGTTGCAGACTTTAAAGGGTTTCTGTCACCTCGTTTGACCATATTAAACCAGATGACATTTGCAATGCGCAAATGTCACCTGATGTCTAATATGGTCTTCTTTTTAAGCTTTGTGTTCCCGTTTTCTTTACTGATTACCTTTACTAGGTGCAAGGGGCGGTAACCCTGCACCTAGGTAGCGCCGTTTTCCCCACCTTCTATATGTCGTCATCAGCGCTGATTGACAGGGCCAGGCAGCTCACTCTATCTGCTGCTGGCCCTGTTAGCGCTGCAAATCCCGCTCCTGCGCCATGGGTCCGTCATTCGGCGCAGGCGCATTGAGTGTCGCTGGCTGCCGGGCTCCCGGCTTCCTCACTGCGCCTGCGCCGATGACGTCACACTACAGCCGGAAAAGAAGGCGGCGCAGGCGCCGAATGACGGACCCACAGCGCAGGCACGGAATTTGCATCACTGACAGGGCCAGCAGCAGATTGACAGTGCCAGGAAGCTCACTCTATCAGCGCTGATGATGACCTATAGAAGGTGGGGAAAACGGCGCTACTAGGTGCAGGGTTACCGCCCCTTGCACCTAGTAAAGGTAATTTGCATATTACAAAAGTAGATTTTTTTTTTTTTTTTTTTTTTTTTTTTTTTTTTTTTTTTTTTTAAGAAAACGGGAACACAAAGCTTAAAAAGACCATATTAGACATCAGGTGACATTTGCGCATTGCAAATGTCATCTGGTTTAATATGGTAAAATGAGGTGACAGAAACCCTTTAATATTCAGGTCTAGCACTGGCTTAGTTATGTCTGACTTGATTTCTGATATCTGAGATATGTGCCCGGCCTCCCGCCTCATGGCCTCCGGGCCCAGCCTCCCGCCTCATGGCCTCCGTAACCAGTATAAAAGACTCTGCAAATATAAAAGCGCATAACATTGCTTTATGTGAGCTAATGTCACCTGATAGTAAACTTACAGGTAGACGCCCCAGTCACCCCTAGGTAGTACTGGTGCCCTGACACATAAAGTAACAAGTAGGAGGCAGGAAGTTAAGCAAACCAAAGGGGTCCTAAGGTGAAGATCTCAGGTAAGAACACAGTGTGTCAGAAGATTAGAGAAGCCTAGTGGTAGTTCAATTTGTGGACTCTACTAGCATTTGGTGAGTGGAGTAGACAAGTGTTTTCAATGAATGTCAACGTATGCCCAACTAAACTATCTATTTGCACCTAAGGGCGCTGATGTAGCGAACATTAGGGACCCTGCCTTTGTTGTACTTAATACCCATAACCTCAAGGGCACCTTTGTCACCAATGGGAAGGAGACTCCCCTCACTGCACGCCAACCCAGGAAGCTACAAAATGGCAATAAAGACGGTGCTTTCCTCTGTCCACATTCACACTTAGAAACATGCTTACACATATAAGCTGCGGCTGTTTACGCTGCTCAGGTTCTGTGTCTCCTGGCTACTGCCATGTAGAGATCTTCTGAAACCCTTAGACTGCCTCTGACCTTGAAGCTATGTGGGCAGGTGGTTTCTCGGTTTGCCTAGGTTCATCGGGAGGGTTCTTTCTCCCTTCCCTTGAGTACGTTCCAACACCGCCTGGTATGGGATCCCAAGCTTGTCCAGGACTGTTATGAAGTTAATGGTACAGTTTCAGTTACCTTATTGTTGATGTCCAAAACAGACGTAGGTCTGTTGATCAAGGATGCAGATAGAGACATTTCGATGTTATGACTTGGTTCACATATCCTGTCATTAAGATTTAGTTTTCTGGCAGAATCAAAAAGTTCTGTCTCAGGGTTATCCTGATTCTATGAAATGGTATTTTTATCTAATGAGAAATATCTGAGATATTTTGTCCTTAGAATTGGTCCCCTCCATAATCATAATTTGCAAACATGCATTTTTATTTAAAAAAAAAAAAAAAAATTCCGTATGGGGAACAACATGAAAAAAAGGCCCCTTTGAAGGGGCTTGTAACGTTTTTGTGCTATTACAAGATTTTTCTGGCAGTATGGTGCCATAGAACTAGCAACAGAAAAGTAGGCTGTTAAAAATCCAAAATACGCTCCAGACTTTTGAAGTCTTACAGCAGGCCCAGCCAGTAGATAAATTACATAAATCGTGTACAGTAATGGTTTTAGAAATGTTTTGTCTTGAAACCTTTTGAAATAGTTAGAAAAATTGTTAAGGGGAAAAATTTTCATTTTCAGTTTTTCCTTAAATTTTTTTTTTTTTATTTAATATTATAGCCATCAACTAATGGCACAAAAGAAAAGTCGAAGGTGTCCTGTGAAAAATATCAAATATATCTAGGTTGGCTCAGAAATTAGTTATTTCCAGTTAGATAGGCCCATTGCTACAAATGCAAAATTGGCCTGGTAAAGAAGGGGATAAACACTCTGGTAATGAAGCGGTTAAGGGTATTACCTATAGCAAACGCTTAGTACTCCAGCGCTGTTGTTAATACATATGCTAACTCTCCAGCAATATTCTAGCTATGTAATTTGTTTCATCCCAGCTCTGTGGCCTCCATACAATTTGAACCCTTTAATTATAGGCTGCTGTGTCATGCGAGTCCAGTCTGACCAGTTATGCAATAGTATTGGTCTTATCTAAGAGCATTAGTGCAGTAATACATTAAACAAGTCCCTATTATGATTACAATGCATTTACACACACAAAACAGAAAATTATTGGGAAGGAAGCTTTCTGTCACGCGAGGTCGGCGTCGCGCTCCCTCTGCACGACATCGCCGGACCTCTCCGCCCCCCTAGAGACGAGCAATAGGGAATTGAAGTGCTGGTCTTGTCAGCCAGCACTTCATGAGTTAATTCTCTGTTTGGGTTTAGCCATGTTGTGCTGATCACACCACATGGCTACTTTACAGATTGTTTGGACAGCTTGCTCCGCCTCAGGTCATGTGATGCTGGCCACATCACATGATCCTGGGCGGGCTATTTAAAGATGGCAACTGCCTCACTCAGATGCCTGTGATTAGTCTTCTGAGATCAGTGCTGTGTGTTGGACCTTGCTGTTGATTATTGGTATATTGGATTTTGGCTTCGGACTTAGACTACGCTTTTGTGATTCCCCTCGGTATTTGACGTGACCTCCTGTTCTTGACTTGGCTTGCTGACTATTCTGCTATTGTGTTTGTTCTGTCTGTGTTCGTCTTTCCCTGTGTTCCCTTCCCTGTGCACGTACTCACCATAGGGACTGTCTCCAAGTTACGGTTTTGCCGCCTAGGGCATCTACTGTAAGTAGGCAGGGAAAGAGGTGGGGTTCAGACAGGGCACACTATCCCTTGTTTCCCTGTCGTGACACTTTCCTTCCCAATTACTGCCTGCTCGTCAGTGGAGGTGAAGAGCCGCACTTACGTGCAGCAATCACCTCCTCTGTATGAGGACAAACGATGGCTACTGCTATTGCTCATCCTCAGAAACTAATTCATTGTTTCTGGGCAGTAGAGTGCTGTTTACAAAGCATGATCTGCTGTCCAGAAACAAAGATTGAGGAGTTCGCACTAAGGATCATTTCGCACTATGAATAAGCGTTTTGCTTCATCAGGTGATCGACAGCACCTTTCCACAGGCTGATTATCGAGCATTTGTTCCCGATAATCAGTCCGAAAATAGTGCCATGTAAAGCCACCATTAGTTGCAGAGTTACTAAACTCCCCTGACTCTCACTGCCTGTCTATATCATCTGTGAGTGCTGTGTGCAGGATCTCCTCTGCATTTCTATGAGAAGCAGCTTTGCAATGCTTTCACCTGCTTTTAAGAATTCACAGGGAAAACCTATCAATCACAAGCAGAATATGTATAAAATAACAAGATTGGTACACAACTCCTGTTCTGAATAGTGGCTTTTTTTAATGTTGGAATTTCACTCCAGTGGTGGGATGGCATAGAAAAACTGGAGTAGCATTTTCTAGACAAGTGTTGGATTTAAAGATGCACCAAAGAATATGTCTAATTTGGCACCAAGTACACCAACACAGAGTCAAGCAAAACTGACCAACTATATCACCCTCATGATAGATTTCACCCAATGTTTATTGGATATTTGCATATAAAATGTGGCTCAGGTCTGGATTAGAGCCTTAGTTATGTAACATAATCAACAAAGGATCTAGCCCAGATCTGAAACATGTTTATATGCACATACATAAATACACATTGGCCCATATTTACCAATGTGTCTGCTTAGATTCTGTCTAAAAAGTGGAGCAAATAGGGTCTCTACAACAGTTTCCAACTTGCACAAAAAGGGTGGTGGGGTACAGCGGGAAGTGGGCATGGCCCAAGAACCACTGTATTGCTCCACAATTTTGTAAGCCGAGTAATAGTTGGTATACAGTTGGACAAAAGCATCTATAACTGCACTAAATGTATCATCCAGCCTGAGCCACTGTGACAAATATAGTGCAGATCTGAACAGGCTATGTTTACACCATCTATGGGTTTAGTAAATCTTCTATCCTCCATTTTATCTGGACTCGTAAGCTCCATGTCGCTAAACAGATTTTGCCATCCAGCAAGATCTGTGGGGGCTTATCAGTTATTAGAAATGTTATTGGGTGGTCCATCTAAGGTGCATACCCGCTTGGTCAAAACTCCTGGCATACACCAGATGGATGGAGATCAATAAACTGGCTAGCCACTATTCACCCAAATTCTCTCTTGTGGTCTACATCTCATGTAAAGCTAGATGGGCCAGTATTACAGCTTATTGTGGTCACAAGGGAGATTTAGAGAACTTGTTCTAAGAAGTTTCCATTGTCCTCTGAACATTCACCTATGACCTCCTTTTTGTTCAACCCTCTGTTCCCAGATGGTCTTGGAGGTGCACTGACAAGATACAGTACTGGTTTGAAAAGCGTTTATTCAGATTACCAGAGGTGGTGGGTCATAGGATTTTGGAGATCCTTCCATTTGACACTCTGAATTACAATCACCAAATACTTAACTTGTCACTATTAATATCTGCAACTCAAGTACATATTCACTTTATGGTGGGTACCACATCTCATCTCCCACTTTCTTTGAAAAATTATGTAAAATTGAGGCTTCTAATAGAGGATTAATTTCAGATATAGACCATAGACCAAGCTCCTAGACATCCTTATGGATAAATGGGCTCCAGTCACGTGGCGGAGAATATGGAGACAAGCAGCTAAAATTTTTACTTGATTTACATATATAGGAAATCAATACAAGTTACTCATGTTTTGGCATCAATCACCTGCATTCTTGCATAGGATGAACCCCTTGACCCCTGGTGCGTGCTGGAGATGCAGGTCACAGAAGGGGACCTTGACACATTTGTTTGGGTCTTGCCCCTTAATGAGGACATTTTGGTTGGAAGTTAAAACTCTCACTGAGGACATTTCTCAATTGCAGATCCCCTTACAATCTGGATTTTTTTTTCTCCTTAATGTCTCTCCAATCCTAATGGGGTATAAAACTGTCCAACTACGCATGCATACAGGGCCAGTTTTAGACAAAATGTGGCCCTGGGCATAATCAAATGTTGAGCCCCAAATCTTGTAATAATGTACTAACAATACAGTTACTTTCTGTCGATTCCAGCCCTCCCTCACAGATTTACTCCCCATAAAGCCCCAACACACAGATCTGCATACTCACGGCCCCCGAATATGCCACATGCCCCCCCCTACCCTCACAGGAATGAGTTCTCTTCCCTCACAAAAAGCTACTGCAATGGAGTGGGTCTAAGTCGCAGCACTGAACTGTGATATAGTGATTTCTATACAGACTAATGGAGCAATTTCCATTATTCTGTATAAATTGCAAAAAAAAAATTGAAAAAAGTTTTGAAAGTTAAAAAAAAAACTTAAAAATCACCCCACCCCCCTTTCCCCAAAAGAAAAATAAACAAAAAATGTAGATGGTTGTGAGTTTGAATCCTGGCAGAAACATTTCAAACAATAGAGGATAAATAAAACTTTAATACAGAGGGTGTCCACAAACACAGTGACAATGCTTCGGGATACCCCCTTCATGTTGATGGCAATGATTCCATATACAGAGAGCAAGGACTTCTAAGCCAGGAACCGGAGTCCCAACTCTTCAGTAACACTACCAGAGTCCTGATTGTACAGTGATGCCCTTCTACGAAAGCTTGATGCCAAATTGCAAGTCATTGGAAGTGTACATTACCACCACCACCAGTTTAGACTTATATAAGAGGGTAGATAGATATACATTGCATGGAATATCTTATGACATTATTGAATAATACATTAGATACCTTTATGGAGCTCTGGTCCCTATGGGACACCTATTGGATCTTGATCTTGACCTGCAGATGCAGCCGAGCTAAACTTGATGGTTAACGCATTAAGTAAAAAATGGCACAAAAAGGTTAACTAACTCTTTCAATGTATTTCAAGAGGTAACACTGTGACATGTGCTATCAGAGTCAATTTCAGCTCGACTACATCTGTAAACTGTGGGTTCTTCCCTCACATGCATAACGTTGCTTGTCCCAATACAGAATCCTTATTTGTCGGCAGCAGAGCGTGTTTAGGCTACACGGTTTGCTGCTGGCAAACAATGATTTTTGTGTCCACATGACAGATGCAATTACCCGATGAATGAGTGTTTCACTTGTTCGTCAGGTAATTAGGACCACTTTTACACTGGCAGATCATCTCTAACAAGTGTTCCTACAAATGCTTGTTAGGCTGAGTTCACATCACTGTTTAGCTTCCTGCATGCAGTACTTTTGTTTCTGTCTAAAAAAATAGATCTCAGACGGAAATGGCTCAAACAAATGACAACTGATGCAACAGGATCCGTTTTTTGTTACAGGATTCTGTTTTTTTTTTTCTCTTCTCTTTCTCTCTTCTGACGGATCAGAAGAACGGAAAGCTAAACGGTGATGTGAACTCAGGCTTAGTGGTTATCTGGCCCATCCTCGGTCAGTGTAATACAGACCTAAGCAAATCGCATTGAATGATTTCTGACCAAAGTTATCACATTTATGCCTCATTTACAAGTTGATGTTCGGTCAGTGATTTACATCAGTGATTTTGAGCCAAAACTAGGTGCGGATCAAAACATAGAACAGGAGCAGATCTTTCTCTTATACCTTATGTCTGTGGAGGCTCCAATCCTGGTTTTGGTTCACAATCACTGACCAAAACACTGATGTGTAAATGAAGCTTTAGGGCTCAGTGTACTGCATCTCTGGATGCTTTAATGGATTCTGCATGAAGTTGAGCAAAAAAAGACTTGTTCCCTCTCATACTGTATTACAGAGAAGTATTATTTCTATGGCAGAATATCATGTCATACAGATGCACTATATGGTGTCTCCCCCTAACAACAATAATAATATAACAATATTTATTTATAAAGCGTCACCATATACTGCAGCACTTTACAAATTTTAAAGGGCTTTGTCTTGTGAATAGAAACTAAAATAAAAAAATAAATTTAGTATTTATTCAGAAGGCTTCAGTAGTTGAGCTTGAAATGACTTTGTGCTTCATAACACACCCACATTTATTTCCCAAAAGACTGTGTGTTTTGCAAATGTGGACATTCTTCTCTCCCAGATCTTGTAGATTGGTGTAACCTTACATCAGGTTAGTCCTGCTGCTCAGAGTGATGAACATTTAATTGCTGACAACCATGTCCAAGTACCTGAAGCATTTTACCTCTGTGGGAGACAAACAAAATGAAAGGCAGTGGAACGTGGATGATGAGGAGAAGCAGCCAGAAGAAGAGCCTCAGAAGACCTCTTCATACTCCTTCAGAGATAATCTAAGGTGGCTCCTTAGTTGCCACAAGTTTCAGGTACTTTTTATAAAGACGTGTTACCATCTGCTGACGAATCTAATTTGTAGACTATGTCCTGATGTTATTGTAGATGATTTCCAGGAAATATAGCCGTATACTTTAAATTAATTGGGAATTTGCTGCCTTTTTTTTTCCTTTTTGCACTGTAATGAAGTGCTTCCCTGCTATTTCACCATTGTTTTTACAGATTGCCATTGTGTGCCTGGTTATTCTGGATGCTATATTTGTTCTTATTGAGATACTTTTAGACTTGGAATTATTACATGACAAAGTTGACCACATTGTACCAAAGGTAAGAACAGACTTTATTCTACAACTTCTAAGACCGTTGAACTTTATTTTCAAAAGTCTAATTGCTAACCCTTAGAAAAAAGACAAAAAAAGTCTATCTCACATGAAGTCCGTGTCACTGATGTCTCTACTGTAAATAGGAGCCTACAGCAAATTAGGTATTAACAGTAAAACGGCTGGGATCTTAGCCAGTCAGGTCTGACAACTATTCGGGGGCTTAGTCTGCAAAGTATTTGCCTACAATGGTGATGCCACATCTAAGATATGTGGGTTCTTTAGGTGCCCAACACATAAGTCTGTTATCAGACAATAGCAACTGTTGTTTAAAGCTGTTTTTAGATGGCCATAGTTACAGGTATTTTTGCACCTGTATTATGGACACAACCTATGGACCTCCTTTAGTTCATCAGAACCAGAGTTAGGCCTCTTTCACACGAGCGTCACGGATTAGGTCCGGATGCGTTCAGGGTGCGTTCAGGAAAACTCGCACCATTTTGCAAGCAAGTTCAGTCAGTTTTGTCTGCGATTGCGTTCAGTTTTTTCCGCGCGGGTGCGATGCATTTTTCACGCGCGTGATAAAAAACTGAAGGTTTTCAAACAACATCTCTTAGCAACCATCAGAGAAAAGCGCATTGCACCCGCACTTGCTTCAGGATGGCAATGCGTTTTTCACTGAAGCCCCATTCACTTCTATGGAGCCAGGGCTGCGTGAAAAACGCAGAATATAGAACATGCTGCGTTTTTCACGCAACGCAGAACCCATAGAAATGAATGGGTCAGGATTCACTGCGGGTGCTATGCGTTTACGTCACGCATTGCACCCGCACGGAAAACTCGCTCGTGTGAAAGGGGCCTTAGAGTAACATCGGCTGCTGTAAGGCCCCTTTCATACGGGCGAGATTTCCGCGTGGGTGCAATGCGTGATGAGAACTAAATCCTGACCCATTCATTTCAATGGGGCTTTTCACATGGGCGAATTTTTTCACGCATCAGTTCTCCGCTGCGAGAAAATCGCAGCATGTTCTATATTCTGCGTTTTTCACGCAGCCCTGGCCCCATTGAAGTGGAAGGGGCTGCGTGAATAACGCATTGCATCCGCACGCAAGTGTGGATGCAATGCGTGATTCACTGATGGTTGCTAAGAGATGTTGTTTGTAAACATTCAGTTTTTTATCGCGCGCGTGAAAAACGCATTAAAACGCTTCACACCCACGCGGAAAAAACTGAACGAACGTACGCAATCATTGCGTGCGGATTGGTGCGGATGCGTGCGGATTTTCCGGAACACATCCGGACTGAATCCGTGACGCCCGTGTGAAAGGGGCCTAATGCTCCAACTTTGATAAACTGTGGGAGGTCCAGGTGCTGTGACCATAATATGGTTGCAAAAAAAAGTAGCCGTAACATTGCTGAACATGGAGAATTTTGATCCTTTTATATTCTCAGGATAGGCCATCAATATGTGATTGTCAGGTAGTTGCCATCTCCACTGATCAGCTGTGTGGCAGGAACTACAACTCCATCCATTGTGTGTAGTAGACACAGCTGTGCTACATCAGTGCTGCTCCCATGGAATTGAATGGAAGCAGGGCTGCTGTAATTGGCTCTGTCCACTACATACAGTGGTGGAACTGTGGGTGCCAACTTCTGGTCCCAGAGATATCGCAGAACAGTTGATTGCCGGGGGTGTGGGATGTTGGACTCGTGGCCTATCTTTAGGATAGCTACTGGCAAAAAATATATATAATGTATGTATGGGGCATAGATGTAGATGGTGATTTGAACCCACTTAAAGGGGTTGTCTCACCAGCAAATGGCATTTGTGTAGGTAAAGTTAAATGGGTTCTGCAGCTTTTTCTTACTAATGATCTATCCACTGGATAGATTATTAGCTTCTGGTCCGCGGGGTTCCAGAGAAGGCAGTGGCTAAGCCCCTTTGAAACGAACAGGGCTTAGCCGTGTCCAGGTCAGTGATACTAGTCGTGGAGTCACTGGGCCTGTGGGACACAACAAGAAGGCAGTGACACTACTGCCAGCACCCCCGCCTTCTCAAACAGATGATCAGATGGATAGATCATCAGTAAAAAAAAAAAAAAAAAAAGGCAGAGTTCCTTTAATACAAGCCACTTACTAATGTAGTGTTATTCTCCATATTGTCTCCTTTGCTGGCTGGATTCATTTTCCATCACATTATACACTGCTCGTTTCAATGGTTACGACCACCCTGCAATCCAGAAGCAGTGGTCGTGCTTGCACACTATTGGAAAAAGCGCTAGCCTATGTGCGCTCCAACAGTCCCGGTCACCATAGAGGCTGACGCTATTTCCTATAGTGTGCAAGCGCGACCACCACTCATGGATTGCAGGGTGGTCATAACCATGAAAACAATAATGTGATGTAAAAATTAATCCAGCCAGCAAAGAAACTTAATTAACTTTATCTAAAAGCCCCTTTATGGTCTCCATGATATTGTTGTACCTTACAGAAATCATGAGAGGCTTTGGACCTGAAATTGCAAGAGTTATATTTCAGCATAGAAGTAAGATATAAAAATTATTGGGGTCATTTATCAAAGTGGTGTAAAGTAGAACTGGCTTATTTGCCCATAGCAACCAATCAGATTCCTCCTTTCATTTTTTACAGGTCCTTTGGTTGCTATGGGCACCTAAGCCAGTTTTACTTTACACCACTTTGATAAATCTCCCCATATAGTAGTGTGTGTGTATGTATGTTTATATATATATATATATATATATATATATATATATATATATATATGAGTGCTTCTGAATAAACACATGTTTTTTGTTATTTTGCCTCTTCACCAGATATTCCATTGTTTGAGCATTTCTGTATTGTCCTTCTTTTTGCTGGAAATTGTTGGTAAACTATATGCCTTCCGACTGGAGTTTTTCCACCACAAGTTTGAAGTGTTTGATGCAATTATTGTTATAATATCATTTATCATCGATGTGATCTATATAACCCGGGAAGATATCTTCAGCGCAGTGGGGCTGTTAATCTTACTCAGACTTTGGAGAGTGGCCAGAATTGTCAATGGTAACTAATGTCCTTTACAATATATTCTTATTGACATGTTTATTTGCCATCTTAAGGGTACAGCTATTGATGCGACAATGTTTGTCAATGGTGTCACAATAAATCCAGACTTATCGGATTTTGTGTCTCAAGTCACGTGACTTTTCCTCCATTCACCCTCAAGGGAGATGCACGTGTCCATCCCACCGCCGGGTTTCTGTAATATTGTATTACAATGAATGACCGCATTCAATAGTTGTATTGCTTCGATATGTGTAAAATGTATTCTTCTAGCCAAAAAATATGTATCACATACATCAGAAAGGTAACCTTTCAGGCCACCAAAGAGTCCTTGTTCAAGCTAGAACATAGCACACACTTGTTAATGTGGAGACATGTGATGTCCATGATGCAAGAAGTAAAAAAAAGGTGAGCACCAGTGGAAGCTGTAGCATAGTTCCTCCATATTAAGATTCATGGTAATAAAGCATTTTGTGAGAGTCTCCTAGACTGTGATGTCAGTTACGGCAAACCACTGTAAGATTTTATTTTTTGTTAGAAAAATGCTCCCTTTCTATGTGGTTGGGCCAGTTGGTTTCATAAAGCCCAATATTGATTACTTTCTGGTTGTTTTTACAGGTGTCATTTTGTCTGTGAAGAGCAGAGCAGATGAAAAGATCCATAAGTTAAAGGAGAAACAGGAGACCCTATTAGCCAGAGTCTCGCAGCTAGAGCAGCAGTGCACCCAGCAGGTACTGTTCATCTCCACCTGGTACTAAAACCAAAATTTATAGCAATTAATTTGTGACAAAAATTAGTGCCATTCAATTGAAGGCACTGGAGTGACTTAATATTTGTAAATTGTTATAAAGCTTTTTTTTAGTCTTCTAATACTATTATGCATGGTGATTTATGGCTTTGGATAAATCATATCCAGAATTTTACTTATGACTATATCCATTCAACACATTGTTTGTTGGTATACTGCCTGTGCCATCTGCAGCGCTGTTCTTAAAGGCCACATGCACACGTTATGTATTCTGTGCGGATTTGTATGTGGCAAATCGGTACTGTAATATATTACCAGCTAATAAGCACCAATAGAGTAAACAGAGGACCTTCAAAAGCAATACCCAATATCACAGGCTCAACTCAACTAACTTAGGAAAACCAACAAGAAGCAAGAGTCATTACAGCCCACCGTATACAAAAAAATCTTTAGTGTTTTCCGAAATACTGCCTATGCCACGAGCCACACAAGAAAGGCGGCAGGAGATTAGGGAAGGTAAACAAGTGGCTCAAGAACTGGTGTAGGAAGGAGGGATTTGGGTTCTTGGAGAACTGGGCCGACATCTATGTCGGCTACAGGCTCTACCGTAGGGATGGGCTGCACCTCAATGGGGAAGGGGCAGCTGTTTTGGGGGAGAAGATGGCTAGAAGGCTGGAGGAGTGTTTAAACTAGAGACTGGGGGGGAGGGTAACTAGAATATAGATGGGGAAGATAGTGCAGATAGAGACCTGGGGCAAGGTAATAGAACTGGGGGAGGAATGGAAGGAGGAACTAGAACAGTGCAGAAGGAAAGGTGTAGGGAAAAAAAAATATATATAAACCTTTTAACTGTATGTACACTAATGCCAGAAGCCTGACTAATAAAATTGGTGAACTGGAATTAGTGATGTGTGAGGAGGACTATGACATAGTGGGAATAACTGAGACATGGCTGGATGATACCTATGACTGGGCAGTTAACGTACAGGGTTACAGTCTGTTTAAAAAGGATCGCCAAAACTGGAGAGGGGGAGGGGTCTGCCTTTATGTAAAGTCCTGTCTAAAGCCCACACTCCGGGAAGATATAAGTGAAGACGTGGAGTCACTGTGGGTAGAAATAAATGGAGCCAAAAACAATAATAAAATACTAATAGGACTTTATTATAAACCACCTAATATACCAGAGTCCACAGAAAATCTACTTCTAAACGAAATAGACGAGGCGGCAAATCATAATGAGGTCGTTATTATGGGGGATTTCAACTACCCAGATATAGACTGGGAAACTGAAACCTGTATATCTCATAAATGAAACAGGTTCTTGGCAATAACCAAAGACAATTACCTTTCCCAACTGGTTCAGGATCCGACTAGAGGGACGGCCATACTGGACTTAGTATTAACCAATAGACCTGACAGAACAACACATGTGCAGGTCGGGGGGACACCTGGGAAATAGTGACCATAATATAATAACCTTCCAACTGTCATTCAAAAGAGAGTTTCTTCAGGGAGGAACAAAAATACCAAACTTCAAAAAAGCTAAATTTAGTCAACTAAGAGAGGCCATAGGCCTAACTAACTGGGACAAAGTCCTCAAAAATAAAAATACAGCCACAAAATGGGATATTTTTAAAAGCATCCTAATATCTAATTGTGAGAGGTACATACCTTATGGGAATAAAAGGTTAAGGAACAAGAAAAAAACAATGTGGATAAATAGAGCTGTAAAGAAAGCAATAAATGACAAACAGAAAGCATTTAAATCACTAAAACAGGAGGGTGGCGAGGAAGCATTGAAAAACTATAGGGAAAAAAATAGAATATGTAAAAGACAAATAAAAACAGCCAAACTAGAGACCGAGAGATTAATCGCCAAAGAGAGTAAAACTAACCCTAAAATGTTCTTTAATTATATAAATGGTAAAAAGTATAAACCTGAAGGTGTCGGCCCCTTACAGAGTAATGAGGGGGGGGGGGGGGGTTGCAGAGAGCGATGAGGAGAAAGCAAAGCTACTAAATATCTTTTTCTCCACTGTATTCACTGAGGAAAATAAACTGTCTGATGAAATGCAGAATATAAAAGTAAATTCCCCATTAAAAGTGCCCTGTCTGACCCAGGAAGAAGTAGAGCTGCGTTTTAAAAAGATTAAAATCAACAAATCGCCAGGACCGGATGGCATACACCCCCGTATCCTAAGAGAATTAAGTAATGTCATCGCCAGACCCTTATTTCTGATATTTAAGGATTCTATACTGACAGGGAGTGTTCCACAGGATTGGCGCATAGCAAATGTGGTGCCAATATTCAAAAAGGGTCCAAAAACAGAGGCCGGGAACTATAGGCCGGTAAGTTTAACATCTGTCGTGGGTAAACTGTTTGAGGGTTTTCTAAGAGATGCTATCTTGGAGTACCTCAATGAAAATAAGCAAATAACTCCATATCAGCATGGCTTCATGAGGGATCGGTCATGTCAAACTAATTTAATCAGTTTCTATGAGGAGGTAAGTTCTAGACTGGACCGCGGCGAATCAATGGATGTCGTATATCTGGACTTCTCCAAAGCATTTGACACAGTACCACATAAAAGGTTAGTATATAAAATGAGAATGCTTGGCCTGGGAGAAAATTTCTGTATGTGGGTAAGTAACCGGCTCAGTGATAGAAAACAAAGGGTGGTTATTAACGGCACATATTCTGATTGGGTCACTGTCAATAGTGGGGTACCACAGGGGTCAGTATTGGGCCCTATTCTCTTCAATATATTTATTAATGATCTTGTAGAAGGCTTGCACAGTAAAATATCAATTTTTGCAGATGACACTAAACTGTGTAAAGTAATTAACACAGAAGAGGACAGTACACTGCTACAGATGGATCTGGATAGACTGGAGGCTTGGGCAGAGAAGTGGCAGATGAGGTTTAACACTGACAAATGTAAGGTTATGCATATGGGAAGGAATAATGCAAGTCACCAGTACATACTAAATGGTAAAATAGTGGGTAACTCTGACATGCAAAAAGGACCTAGGAATTTTAGTGAACAGCAAACTAAGCTGCAGAAACCAGTGTCAGACAGCTGCTGCCAAGGCCAATAAGATAATGGGTTGCATCAAAAGAGGCATAGATGCCCGTGATGAGAACATAGTCCTGCCACTTTACAAATCACTAGTCAGACCACACATGGAGTACTGTGTACAGTTCTAGGCTCCTGTGAACAAGGCAGACATAGCAGAGCTGGAGAGGGTTCAGAGGAGGGCAACTAAAGTAATAACTGGAATGGGTGGACTACAGTACCCAGAAAGATTATCAAAATTAGGCTTATTCACTTTAGAAAAAACACGACTGAGGGGAGATCTAATAACTATGTATAAATATATCAGGGGTCAGTACAGAGATCTCTCCCATGATCTATTTATCCCCAGGACTGTGACGAGGGGACATCCTCTGCGTCTGGAGGAAAGAAGGTTTGTACACAAACATAGAAGAGGATTCTTTACGGTAAGACCAGTGAGACTATGGAACTCTCTGCCTGAGGAGGTGGTGATGGTAAGTTCACTAAAAGAGTTCAAGAGGGGCCTGGATGTATTTCTGGAGGGTAACAATATTACAGGTTATAGTCACTAGAGATGGGTCGTTGATCCAGGGAGTAATTAGGTGTCAGCCCCGAGAGATAATTCAATATATACAGTGCCTTGAAAAAGTATTCATACCCCTTGAACTTTTCCACATTTTTCCACGTTACACCCACAAACGTAAATGTTTTTAATTGGGATTTTATGTGATAGACCAGGGATGCTTAACCTGCAGCCCCACAGCTGTTGAGAAACTACAACTCCCACCATGCCCTGCTGTAGGATAATAGCTGTAGGCTGTCTGGGCATGCTGGGAGCTGTAGTTTTGCAACAGCTGGAGGGCCGCAGGTTGGGCATCCCTGTGATAGACCAACACAAAGTAGCAAAGTTTCAAATTTTTTAATAAATAAAAATCAGAAATGTGTAGCATGCATTTGTGTTCAGCTCTCTGTACTCTGATACCCCTAAATAAAATCCAGTGTGACCAATTGCCTTCAGAAGTCTCAGCATAACTACAACTGTTCTGTGAAGGCCTCGGAAGTCTGTTAGTGAACAGCATCATAAAAAACAAGGAACACACTAGACAGGTCAGGGATAAAGTTGTGGAGAAGTGTAAAGCAGGGTTTGGTTATATATAAAAAAATATATATATCCCAAGCTCCGAATATCTCACTTAGTACTGTTTAATCCTCCATCTGAAAATGGAAGGAGTGTAGCACAAATGCAAACCTACCAATACATGGCCGTCCACCTAAACTGACTAAAAACTATAACTTGTTGTAGAACAAATAAGACCTCATACAAGTACATTGATGAAAAAGTTATAGCTCTTGGAATGCGATTTTTTTTTTTTTTTTTTTTTTAAATGTGCGTGGTTACTAAGGGGTTGGAACCGAACCAGAGCTCGGGAAATGTTTTTTTTACAGTACAAATTGATTTGTTATTACGTGAAGTCTCGTGAGACTTCGCGAAGTATCAACTTCAGCTCATCGGAGCTCCTGCTCCATACAGTATTAGAACAAAGTTTTATGCGAATCGACTTCGGATGTTTCATCCGAAAGTCGATTCACTCATCCCTAAACATGAACTTTGGTACCTTTTAAAGTTGCAAAACAAAATCATTCATTAATCACAATTATTATTATGTATTATTAATATACAATTTTCATTATGTATTATAATTATTACAAAAAATATTTAGGGGCTATTTAGGAGAGTTTAAAAGCAACTTGTATAAAAGTTTAGTTACTCTTTAAACAACATAGAGAACTATACATGTACGGTGGATGCCAATAAGGGGTAAACAAGTGACTATAGGAAACTGTATTATTTAAAAGAATTTCCTGCATGTACAGATGAATATTTATTTACTCGAAAGTGTGAACATATTTACAGACAATTAGTACAAAGGGAAACCTGTTATTGTGTAAAATTCTTGTTATAACATCACTAAGTAATGGTCTGTCTGTAGTGCAATAAAGACTAGCACTAATTTGAAGGAAGTGTGTCTTCAGAAAAGGACAATTTATTTAAATCAAGTTTTTGTTAAAAATACATTTTTAAAAAAAAATATGTTTAATTCCCACGTCACTGTGTTTGAAAAAATCCTGCTCTTTTTGCACTGGCCACTAAGCCTACTAATAGGAACGATGTCTTGGTTCACTTCAGTAGTCCATCTTTATAGACACGATTACGATGACAGATATTACATGTATGTATATGTAATGCAGGATTCTCTATTTGCAGTAGGTGATGAACACCGTTTATCTACTACTTGTACAATGACCTCTGCTCAGCTCACAGAGCATGCCTAGAAAACTCTCCCATAGAAGTCAAAATTTCCTTCCTGTCCATTGTGTTTGTGGCCCATGGTGGTTGCTCAACTTGCGACCCTCCAGCTGTTCCAAAACTACAACTCCCAACATGCCTGGACAGTCTACAGCTATTAGGGCATGCTGGGAGTTGTAGTTTTCAACAGTTGGAGGGCCACAGGTTGAGCATCCCTGCTCTAAAGCATCTCTCTGAATGCTGTTAACAACAGGTAGGGCAATATGGCAGCCCCCATAATCATGTTCAAGAAATAAAATAAAAAGAAAAACTAGTCAGAAAGTAAAAACAGATTAGAAATATATTTCGCTATTTGATTTTAACAGTTGGAAAAGAATGATGTGATGTTGTCTAATTGAAAGTAGTGACCTGATTTGTTAGGGGGGCAGTGTAATGGAATGAGAATCTTATTTTCTGTACTAATAATTGCACTGAAGCTTCAGTTGTAGCTAGTTTACTTCATTTCATCCCATCTAAGAGTTCAATCTAAAACGATATTCTTATTTTTTCCAGGAGCAAGAGATTTCAAGACTCCAGACTTTATTACAGCAAAATGACATATTCCCAGAGTCTTACAACCCAGCTACTGCTTGAAATGAATAAGTGGATTGTCACTTTTCTTGAAAATATCTATTTTGAAAGATTTTTTTAAATACAGGTTATGTTTATGTAACATGAGTGCAGTGCAAAGAATTGTAAAAAGATTGTATGTAATTTGTTAAGGTTTAATCTCTGACAGTATAAAACGTACATCTTTAATCACATTCAAAATTAAGTATGAAAATATAAAATCTTTTATTATTATTGGAATAAAATGAGGAATGATGGACCAGCCACCAGGTATAGAAATTGTGTTCTTACTTTCTTCTCTTGGCTACTGAGAGTCTTGTACTTCCAGGTCAGATATGATGCTGCTACTGGGTTAAAATCGATGGAAGTGTTACCTATAGCGAACACTTAGTACTCCGGCATTGTGTTTAATACGGATGCTAACTCTCCAGTAATATTATAGCAATGTCATTTGTTTCATCCCAGCTCTGTTGCACCCATACAATTATAGGCTGCTGTGTAGTGCAAGTCCAGTCTGACCAGTTATGCAATCATTTCTGTCTTATCTAAGAGCATTAGTGCAGTAATAAATTAAACGAGTCCCTCCTATAATTGAAGTGCAATGACACACATCAAGCAAGCAGACAATTATCAGGAAGCAAGCGTTCCGTCCCAATTACTGCCTGCTATTCAGTGGAGGTGCAAACGATGAGGACAAACGATGGCTACTGCTATTGCTCATCCTCAGAAACAAGTTCACTGTTTCTGGGCAGTAGAGTGTTGATTATAAAGCATGATCTGCTGCCCCAAAACAATGATTGAGGAGTTCACACTAAAGATTATTTCACTCTATGAATGAGCATTTTGCTTGTTCATCAGGTGATCGGCAGCACCTTTCCTCATGCCAATTATCGAGCATTTGTTCCCGATAATCAGTCCGAAAATGGTGCCATGTAAAGCCACCATTAGTTGCAGAGTTACTAAACTCCCCTAACTCTCATTGCCTGTCTATACCATCTGTGAGTGCTGTGTGCAGGATCTCCAGTGTATACTATCAGACAAAAGTGTCCATCCCTGCACCAAATATATCATCCAGCCTGAGCCCCTGTGATAAATGTGGTGCAGCCTATGTTTACAGGACCGTGAGGGGACCAGGAGCTACACAGGGAGCCAGTTTAAGTAGAATCAGTGTGAGGGGCCCGGCGTATGGGGGAGCATTTGTTAGTGTCAGATAACTTCTTTGTACAAAACAATGTAACTGTACATTGTGTGCAAGGAGTGTATGGAGGGGGAGACTTAGTCTAAGGAGCTAAGCCTGCAAGCTACATTGGGGATGTCGGCTGTTTTGCAGAGATAACCCTGATCCCAGCTATTTAACTCCTGCGATGCCATGGTAAATGGAAAGGGAGGCAGCACACTCCGTCCTCTCACTCCCCCTACCCAACATGATTGCAGAGTCCTCAGCAGTTGTCATGGCAACTGGAAGCCCCCAGGAGTGCCATGTTAATACTCCTGAGAGAATGCCAGTAAAATCACCACACAGAAGTATTGCAATGTATAGTACAAGTGATATATGCTGTATGAACGTGAAAAAAAAATCACAATGTGAGAATTGCTGTTTTGTGATCACACCTCCTCCCAAAAATAAAAAAATTATCAAAGTTGCAAATGATATAAAAAAAAACAAACAACAACCTGCAGCTCACCCCACATAATGAGCCTCCACACACCTCCACTGATAGAAAAAAAAAAAGTTATGGATGTCAGAATATGGTGAGAATGTTTTAATCAGGGGCATACACAGATCTTAACATTGCCTACACAACCCCCCCCCGGGCCCCACTAGTTTCTCAGTACACCTGCATCAGTCCCAGGCAAAGTAGAATCCAAAGCATAGTGCCTTAAATTTCTGACGAGTTTACGATTTATTTTATTAAGAAGAAATTCTAATTACAAAAAAATAAAGTAAACCTCGGGCTCGACCATTTTATCCGACAGGCGTTTCAAAAATATGGCGCTTATCCCAAACAAAAAATTTCTCAATGTATTTACAGCAGACAACTACAAATACATTGATAAATTCTCCAGCTTCACTTCACATATTACAAAGCTGGCTGCCTGCAGCTACCACTAGGGGGAGCTCAATTAGTAGGAATTTATACAGTGCAACAGAAGCTACTATGGTTTTGCAATATGCTCCCCCTGGCTCAATAGCAGTCATGTGGTCTGCCTTCATTGAAGGTACGCCACTTGCTTTTAATTCCTTAAAAGTAGTAAAACCTAAAAAACAAATATATACATTTGGTATCACCATAATTGTACTGACCTGCAGAATATGCATTTTTAATGCATAATGAACATTGTAAAAACAAAAACCCTAAAAACAATTGCCCTTTTTTTCTGTTTCACCCTACAATGTTTTTACAGTTTTGTAAGACTACAAAATAAATTCTTCATCTACAAGCAGGTCCTTGTCTGCAACTACTCTTTCTGAATGATGTCAAGACTGGAGTCTATCCAACTCTTATTAATAACAAGCAAATACAGTGGGTAGGTGTGGGTTCTTTATCGGTTTCAGAAGACTATTAAGGCCTAGTTCACACGTCAGTATTTTGGTCAGTGATTTCCAGCCTGCATAAAGAAGGTATAATGGAAAGATTTGCACCTGTTCTGTGTTTAGACCTGCACCTGATTTTATCTCGCAATCACTTTTGAAAATCACTGATGTGTGAATTGGGCTGCTTTCACACAGTCAGTGTTTGATCAGTGATTTCCATCAGTGATTGTGCGCTAAATACTGATGCGGCTCTAAACAGAACAGGTGCAGATCTTTCCCTTGTACTTTATGTCTGTGGAGGCTCCAATCCTGGTTTTTGGCTCACAAGCACTGATGGAAATCACTGACCAAACACTGACTGTGTGAATGAGGTCTTAGGCCTCACTCTCAACAGTGCAAAATCTTTTTGCAGAATTATCTTCAGATATTTGTCCATATTCAAGCTGGTTGGTCATTAGTGACATCATTTTCTTCCATATGTATTACCCATTCATTGCTGATGCAGAAGATCAATCTGAAAGAGAAGACGCATTTCTGTGAACATTTTTAATTCATTTAAAGGGTGCGTCTAGGTACTGACGACCTATCAACATTAGATCAGTGGGGGTCTATCACTTGATACCCCTATCAGTCGGTCGTTTTTGGCAGCCACTGGCATTGGAAATAACATAGTCCACTGAGTCAAAAGCAGACAGCTCCATCCACTGTGTAGTAGTCATGCTGGCTTACTGCAGCTAAGATCCAAGTAACGCAGCGTGGCCTCTAACAGTGAATGGAGCCTTCCATCCATTATTTTGAGTCGGACCCCCACTGTTCTGATACTGATGACCTATCTTGAGGATTGCTCATCAATATCTAGACACTGGAAAACCCCTTTAACCCCTTAGTGACCACCCATACGCCTTTTTACGGCGGTCACTAAGGGGCCTTAGGCTGGGCCGCCGCTTTTTCACGGCGGCCCAGTCTAAGCTGGGGAGACCCGTGCAGCGGAGAGCACGGGTCCGGCTCTCACATGAAAGCCGCGGCCCTGCTCTAACAGCCCGGACCGGCAGGAGTGCCGATCCGGGCTGTTTAACACTTTACATGCCGTCGGCAATGGCGCCCGCCGCATGTAAAGTGCTGACAGAGGGAGCGGTCTCCCTCTGTCTCCCATCGGCACCCTGCAAAAGCGATCGCAGGATGCCGATGTGTGGGAAGGCTGGCAGGGGTCTGATCTAGGCCCCAGACCAGCCTTGAGTAGATTACCAGCAGACTGCGCCTCTCTGGCGCAGCCTGCTGGTCAAAGTATGAATAGCATTGCCATTAAAATGCAATGCACTATAGGGATAATGCATTGCATTTTAAAGGCAATCAAAGTACTGTTTGTTATAGTCCCTCTGTGGGACTATTAAGTAGTAAAAAAAGTAAAAAAAAAACAACACATTTTTTCTATTAAAAAAATCCCATAAAAAAAATTACTCTTTTTTTCCATTGAAAATAAGCTTTTCAATGAAAAAATTGCAAAAAAAAAATCTTCCCCATATGTTTGGTATTGCCATGTCCGTAACGACCCGTACTACATAAATATCACAAAAATTAGCCCCTACGGTAAACACAATTAAAAAAAAAATTAAAAAAAAGACAACTGCTAATTTATTCTTAGTTGCCACCAAAAAAACGTTATAACAAGCGATCAAAAAGTGTCATTTACTCAAAAAGGATACCAATGAAAAGTACAAGTTGTCCCGCAAAAATGAAGCCCTGACACAACTCCATAGAAAGAAAAATTTAAAAAAAATTTGTTCTTGGGAATCAGCAATGCAAAAACTTTTTTTTTCTTTTAAAAAAAGGATTTTATTGCAAAAAAGTAGTAAAACGCAAAAAAAACTATATGTATTTGGTATCATTGTAATCGTATTGATCCAGAGAATAAATATATGTTGTAATTTATACCGAAAAATGATCGCCGTAAAATTTATAATGTAAAAACGCAGTGGTGGTATTGCAATTTTTCCCATTTCCCTCCCAGAAAGAGTTAATCAAAGTTAATCAGAAAGTTATCTGTACCCCAAAATGGCACCATTAAAAACTACAACTTCTCCCGTAAAAAATAAGCCCTCATACATCTATATAGACGGAAAAATGAAAAAGTTATAGCTCTTGGAACGCGACGATGAAAAAAGAAAAAAAAACGCTTGGTCACTAAGGCCAAAGACAGGCTGGTCACTAAGGGGTTAAAGACCCAATAATCACCATTTATTAAAAGTAATCCACTGAATGCAGGTTTTCTACAAGACATAACATAGGCACATACAGAAAGTTTTGCAGACTGTGCAAGTTTATCTGTGGTTTTTTTGCCCATTTATTTCTAGGTTTAACGTTCCTGTAAATCACTTTTGTGTATACAGCATACTTTGGGGCAGATTTACTAATACTGTCTAAAAGCAAGACAGTGTAAGCTCAGACAGACAGTCCTAAGGTCCTTTTACACGGACCGATTATCAGGCAAATTATTGGGGATGAGCATTTGTATAAACGCTCGTTCCCAATCATCTGCCTGTGTAAAAGGTGTTAGCGGTCACCTAATGAACAGGCAAACACTTGTTCATTGGGTGATCGGGTTATTTTCCAGGCACTGAAAATCATTGTTCCTGTGCAGTAGATCTTTCTGTATAAAGGGCCCTTTACACGGGCCTGGAATCCACCAGATAATTGCTAATGAGTAGAGTTGAGCGAACGTGCTCGTAACAAGCACTGTAGTGCTCGGATCCCCTGCGCTCGCATGGCCGCAGGCATCCGGATCCGTGCTTGCAGTCGGGTGAGGAGGACGGATCCAGATGGCTGCGCAGGGGATCCGAGCAGTACAGTGCTCGTTACGAGCACGTTCGCTCAACTCTACTAATGAGCATTCATAGGAACGCTTGCTAGTGATTATCTGGCAGTGTAAAGTTGCCACTGATTACCTGATGAACAAGCGTTTATCGAGTAATAGATAATTTGTGTGGACACAAAAATCGCCGTTTGCCTGCAGCAGATTGTGCTGTGTTAAAGCACTCTGCTGCCAGCAAGTCTGTATGGGGATGAGTGATAGCAGTATGTAATAGCAGCGGTGTCCTCTGCTGATGAGCAGGCGATTGTGGGAAGGAACGCTGCCTTGCCGACAATCGCCTGCTGTACCGTCCCAGGGACTCTTAAGAACCATCTGCTGTGCAGGAATAAATGATCCTCTGTGGATAGAAGCTATCATTATGTCGATCGCTTTTCCCCATACAGTGATCCAGGTGATTTTGCATGTAAGTAACGCACTCATCTCCACTGATGACCTGACAGATATCAGGAGTGTCTGCATTGTTCCAGAAAATCTGCTAGATCATCTTTATGTGTGAAAGAACCATTAAACTGCTCCAGATTTATCACACTGACTGATGCTTGATGATAAATCTGTCAAATCTTTAGTCTAAAGGCCCCTTTACATGGCCTGATGTATCAAGGATTGTCGGGAAGGAAGCGTTCCTGCTCATCAGTGGAGGAGACTGATGCATTTACATACAGTGAGCTCCTCCACACTATGGGGAAGAGCGATCTCTAATGCCATCACTTGTCCCCATACAGAACCATTGTTTGCTGGCAGCAGAGACTGTTTAGATGGCAGAATCTTCTGCCCGCAAACGATGATGTAGGTGACCGCACAAACGAACATATTACCAGATGAACGAGTGTTTACATCGGTCATCAGGTAATTGGCAGCACCTTTACACCAGCAGATTATATCTAGTTTTGTACGAATGTACATTAGCAGTGAACCCGAATATCGGCAGTGTAAAGGGCCCTAAAGTTTGCTTAGATTTCCTCCAAACATGTGCCAAAATTCTGGCGCATGGAGACACACCTAAGCCACTCCCATTTCTAATATGCCACTCCCCTTTGTCAGATTCAGCGTAAAAAGGTTAGAAAAGTGTCTGATCAATGCAGTTCAAAGTATGTAAGCCAGTTGCCGCACACTGCACCAAAAACTGGTGCATTTTCAATGGTAAATCTGCCTCATGCTGTTTTACTGCAGAAATGTTAAAATAACACTAGAAGGTAAGAAACTGCCCAATCATTTACAGAGCCAATTAATATGTGAATAGGTAAGCCAGATAACGAAGTAATGTTTTACCAGTGTATTTATAAGAACGGGTGGAAGAAATCAAAGGGCAATTTTGCATCAATGGTGGGCTGAGCTTTGTAACCAGGACTTGCCGGCTGCGAGACATCAAGAAAAGTCACAGAGGAAGAGATCTGTAGAAAACTTCCACCTTCTAGGTTATTCTGTGAACAAAACACATTGTACAGTCAGACGTGCCTAGATTCCTTACACGGTGTAAAATATTCAGCAGTTATACTCTGTCTATGCATGAAATATTTATATGATATCAAGAGCTATAGATACTTACTGGGAAAGAAGCATAGGCGATATTCTCCAAGATATCCACTATCTGTGCCTGTGGGTTCACCAACGAGCCATATTTTGTCCACCTAACTTCCAGCTTTAAAGAAACTGGGATTTTGCACATACCCTTGAAATCAAAAATAAAATTTAATTTTCAGAATGTTTTTATGAAGTTCACTTATATTGGTCAAAATAAAAACAGGCATGCTACATAACTTCCAGAGGAATCTGATTGGTTGAGAGCTTGGTTTTTATGAGAAGAGCTGTAGTTTTTATTGGTACCATTTTAGGGTATGTAAGGCTTTTTGATCACTTTCATTTCATATTTTGAGAGGCACGTTGACCAATTACAATTCTGTCAGCATTTTCTTTCTTTTTTTTTTAATGGTTGACTGTATGGAATGGACTTCCCTGGACAATCCAGGTTTATTCCCACAACTTCAAACATGCCTTAAAAACACTTCTTTTCAAGCAGGCTTATCAGGTTTGGTAAACTGACTCTTCCCCTAGTATCCACCCTATCCCAACCCTTTTGCTGAACTGAACACCTTCTGACAGTAATCCCCACACCCAATGCACTAGCTCATACAGCTCGGCCTAATCAACTTTATTTGATAGACAGGTGGCTGGACTGCTTTGTAAAACAACCAATTTTACCTTTTATGTCAACCCCATACACAGCCTCCTTCCTCTGTAAACCACTTAGGTGCTGCGGTCCGGGCCAGGATCAGCAAAAGCTCCGATTGCAGCAGAGTGTCAGTAAGGGTCCATTCACACATCGCATGTGTTTTGCAGATCCACAAAACACGCTCACCGGCCATGTGCCAGCACTATAGAAATGCCTATTCTTGTCCGTGGCGCCGGCAATATAGAAATGCCTATTCTTGTCCGTGGCGCCGGCACTATAGAAATGCCTATTCTTGTCCGTGGCTCTGGACAAGAATAGGACTTGTTCTATTTTTGCGGGGCCGCGGACCGGAAGTGCGGAAAGGATGCGGACCCATTTTCCGGGCGTGTGAATAGACCCTTAGTCAGCCGGTTCTATCACTATTCTATAAATGTATAGCATGGTTCAAGAATATACTACTTTTACAGCACGGTGCGAGAAACGGTTAAAGGACTTGTGGTGTGGAGAGTATAAGTAGATGACATTGAAAGAGGTACAGTACTTGAGTGTCTCACTTAAAGGGGGTGTCTCTATTCTATATGGTCAGGTGGAACATGTGGATGTCATAGAGGGAGAGGAAGTTCCCATGTCTGTTAGCAAAAGCAAAGAGGAATTGTTTCTCACTCTGGACGACTCAGTCTGTACATGAATTACAGATCTCTTTCGTCCTAGTAAACGGAACTGAAACATAAGATTTAAAAAATTTTATACAAGGAATGTAAAGTTACCTGAACCTCAGCTTGATCCGTGGTAATGGTATTAATTGGTACCCAGTCTAGTACATTCTCTGGCTGAGAATTCCCAAACTGGGCCACATAGTTGGGAAACTGTTGTCCTTGTAGCACATTCAGAATGGCAGCATTGGTAAGCTTACAAAATCCAGCACTGGTATAATTGACTCTAAAGAGGAAACAAAAACATTTCAGTTATATGTAAATGTATCCTATGTCCAGTATGTCAGCTGGTGTCACGTGTCCAGTGTCTCTATGACAGCTGCTAGTACTGCCTAAATGGCAACACAATAATATAGCTTGCCTCTCTATGACTAAACCCAGGATTCTGTCCACATAGTAATCACACATTTTCTGAATAGTGTCAGGAATGGACGCCGATATAGCTATTCGCTGTCCACATAACTTATAACTGGAATACCCCTTTAAGTGCACGACGGCCAACCCAAGTCACCCTGTGCATCCTTGCCCATCGTGCGTCCTCTGCCAGTCCCTCCCTCTCCTTGATTAACAGGTCCAGGACAGATGACTATGCAGGAGCATTCTCAATGAAGAAGGAGAGGGACAGACAGACTGAGGAAGAGCAGGGGTGCACAGAGTGGCTTGGGCCCATCATTACATCCAGCTGAGCTAGCCCTTGAAGGCACTGTGCCTGGTTTAACAGTAAATTTCCTGGAGACTGACTCCCTTTAAATAACTTTATCCGGTTTCCAGTTTCTGTGGCCACATTATTTTAACTCTTCTGCCTGTTATGGATTTTAGTCTATGGCTACAAGAGTAAGTAAGGGAAAGGACAGCACTTATGGATGCTGATGAGGAAGAGTGACATGGCACAATACAGACCAACCACTGGTGAAGACAGTTGTGCCTAAATTGGCAGTGAAAAGGAAATTCTCATCATAGTCTCCTTACCTCAGTCTGCAGCCAGACATCATGTTATAACCGAATAGCACTGGAGTCCGGTGTCCTTCTTCTGCTAAACAGTTTTGGTCATTTGAGCTCTTGAGCAGAGTCAGTTGTCCAAATCTATTGGTACTCTGAACAATACCCGATTTATTCAAGATTGTTAAGGACGCATTTGACCAATAAAATAATATTGAAACATCTGCCATATTAAAGGGGTTGTCCGATATAACTGAAAATCTCAGACATGCCCCGAATGCTGCAAAATAAAAAATGCTGCTATACTTACCTCTTATTCTGAAGATAGGTCATCAATAGTAAAAAGCGGACAACCCCTATAAATAACAAATCTGTAGCCCCTTTTATCTCTGCATTGCGTCATTTCTCTGTTATTCCTCCTAGTAAATAATGATTAAATTGACAACCAGGTGTTACCATTCCCCTTGTCAAAGGGGTGTGTCCCTAAACAGCCCGACACTGTCCAACTAGTGCTGACAGGGGAATGGTAGCACCCTGCAAGCCATCTACATTGCAGTGGTGGTGCAGAGTTACAGCTTTTCATCCCATACACTTGTATGAGAGATGGAGCTGTAATTACCCTTGAACAGATGAATCGGCAATGGTGCCGAAAGTCGGACCCCTGATCTTTCCTGAGGGTAGGTCATCAATGACCACTGATCTATCCTGAGGGTAGGTCATCAATACTATGAAACTGGAATACTCCCTTTACTAAATGGACAGAAGCAGAATTTATAGACGTGATCTTACTTTTTTTCAATAACCATTGTGATCTCACGTCATAACTATGGAGCAGTTTCAAGCTGTGTATGACTTTGGATCACTCCTAGAAGACCTTTCCCCTCAATTCCTACCTGCGTCTTATGGTTTATTTACTACACAACGAGAACTGCTGGGTGTGTGTTTGCACTGAAAGCACAGTGGGCATCATCATCTAAATGCGCAGTCATACATTCAGCCTTCAGGAAGGATCAGGCTGCAGGAAACAGTCTAGATGGAGAGGACAGCGCAGTTCACTAGATTGGAGCAATAATTCTTCCAACTGCTAAATGTTTTCTCATAAAGACAATTCCTATTGAGGACATCATAGAGAGGAGTCCCCAGCGACGACCACCCATGAGCCAGAACATAGAGCTGCCATGATTGAGAGCCACCTGCCCTAGTGGACTCGGTCTATCTGTGTATTACATGGTCAGCCATTCTTTTGGATGGCTGTCAAGTAACATCATATTTCCTATGCAGTGGGAAATGTATTCCAAGACGTTATGGGATTAGACTAACCATACCCTGGCGATCAACTGAGTGCCACGACTTTTATAGTGGCATATATAAAAAATAAATAACCCATATAACTTTTTTTACAGATTAAGTATGTGCATGTCTAAAGGTCCCTTTAGATGAGACGATACAGCAGGGGATTGTCAGAAAGGCAGCATTCCTTCCTGGCAATTGTCTGTTCATCAGCAGAGTAGATCGTTGTATTTACATGCAGCGATCTCCTCCACAGTATGGGAGGAGTGATCGCATATGCCATCGCTCGTCCACATACAGACTCATTGTTTGTTGGCAGCACAGCATGTTTACATAGCACAATCTTCTGCTGACAAAGAATTTTTGCATTTTGCTCATTCATTGGGTAACAGGCGGCACCTTAACACTGCCATATAATGACTAACGCTGCTTACTGTTTATCTGGCGGATTCTCAGCTGGTATAAAAAGCATTTAAGAGTCAGTTTAGATGAGCTGATCGATGATAAAATAAGCTCTCATTTAATGAGGTTTTCCAGAAGTCCAATAACGATGACCTATTCTCAGGATAGGTCAAATATCTGATTGTGAGATCCAACCCCCAGCATCAGCTTTGAAGCTCTATTTGAAGAGGCCACTCCAAGAGGCCATACACTGTATATTGGCTTTTCCTGGTATTGCAGCCAAGGCCAATTCACTTAGATGGGACCGAGCTGCATGTAAGACATGTGAAGGATGAATATGACGTCACTGGCCTAGGAAAAGGCGCCTACTAATCGGCAGGGATGCCGGTAATCAGACCCCCACCGATCCAAAAAAAACCCACTTTATTTAGCTTTCACATCGGCAGGTGGAAACCACATGAAGGACAAACATACCTTGCTACGATTGCCATCCCTAATGCACTGTGCATTATGTGGGCAGCACATATACGGAGACATACTGCTAACGAGTAAGCACTTTTTTCCCTGCATAATAAAATGTGACCGTCCAACAAACTAGTATTTTTACTTGTTTGTTGGCTGATTACTGCCCTGTTTACACTCAGCAATGATTGGGAACTAATGTTCTTATGAACGCTCATCCACTAAATCATTGGTCCATGGAGTTATGCCATGACTGATGATAAAAATGAAAATCATATATCATATAGCACAAGACAATGTTTTCCTAACAACGTTAGAACCAGCCCTGTTTGGTTGGCAGCTCATGGGGCATATCCTTTCTGCTGCAGCTCTCTCCCTGTAACTGTCACAGCTTCTAACTCTAGATATGGCTGGTGGCAGTGGAAGAATGGAGCTGAGCATGTGCGACCACCTCAGATTAAACACCAGGGTGCTCCTTTATAATGAAATAAAAAGAATATCTCACAACTGGGTAGTCTTGCAACAGAAAGTAACTAGTCATGCTGAAAAAAAAATATATTAATGGTGACAGAACCCCTTTAACATCAAAACAATAATGATCTTGTAAGCAATAACCACATGGGGCCCACAAAACCATGTATGCTTATATAAGTCAAACACCAATTTCAAAAAGGATATTGTGGCAATTTAAACCCAGCAACCACAGGCAGCCCAAATACGTAGCCCGGATTCCCACTGAGAGGGGTGGGCGCTGTGCCATTCTGTAACAGAAGAGAAGGTTAGTGCCATGGGTTTGATGGACACAAAGCTAACACTTAGGTCAATAAGACATTGTTGACTGTTGCATTAATTTTTCTTATTCCTTTCAACTCAGAGAAATGGTATTTACATCAGAAACACAATCTGTACCAGCGGCTTTGAGCAATCAGCAACTGTTTCTATGTCGGGTTAATGATTTCACAGGGGAAAACGATATAAATACTAATCCTCCATTAATCACCAGTTATCGCAGGAGGGAAGACAAGCACTGGATAAGTCAGACTCCTGTGAACTCTTCTCTCTATATCTTCTGCACCATGGTTCAGTTGTACAGTATCCAAACAGAAGCACAAAGTTACAGCCATTATGCCATAAATACAAAACCTTGATTCTCCAAATAGCTCTCACATTCCGGGATCTGCCCTCATACACACTAATATCTGGCAATCCTCCATATTATCAGTAATATAATGCTGTACTACAGTCTTAAAGGGGTTGTCTCACTTCAGTAAGTGGCATTTATCATGTAGAGAAAGTTAATATAAGGCACTTACTAATGTATTGTGATTGCCCATATTGCTTCCTTTGCTGGCTGGATTAATTTTTCCATCACATTATACACTGCTTGTTTCCGTGGTTACAGACCACTCTGCAATCCATCAGCAGTGGTGGTTGTGCTTGCACACTATAGGAAAAAGCGTCAGTCTCTCTGAGACACGAGCAGTGTATAATGTGATGGAAAAATGAATCCAGCCAGCAAAGGAAGCAATATGGGTAATAACAATACATTAGTAAGTGGCTTGTATTAACTTTCTCTACATGATAAATGCCCACTTACTGAAGTGAGACAACCCCTTTAAAGGGGTTCTCTGGGAATACTGATTTACTGGCTTCAGCGGTGACGTGCTGCTTCTGGCCATGCCACCACTGAAGCCAATCATTGGCTGCAGCAGAGCATGTGATCATGCACATGGAACACTGGAACAGCAGAGGACACAGATACAGCAGGTAAGTATGAATCTTCTGTTTTCAGAGGCAGGCTAGGGGAACTTGCTGAAACATCAGTATTCCTGGAGAACCCCTTTAAAGAGTGCATCATATATACAAATGTCATTTACTGTAAGGAGTTTCTATATTTGAGCGGTAATCTAGTATGGCCAATGTACTATAATACTCGATCCCTATAGTATAGCTATATCAGGAATTTCCAGTATTACAGTATGTTACACCAGATCCCTGACTCCCAGAAACCCTCTACAGTCTGTTTTAGTTACATTCATCCAAAATTGTGTCAGGATGCCTTCACACATGGCAGATTTTGTTGTAGAAAAGTTTCTGCAGCTGAAAATCAGTTCTGTTCATCTGAATAGGGTTGTTTTAGTGCGAAATAAATGGACTTCTGTAAACCACATTCAGGAGAATGGAACAGATTTGCAGTGACAGAACACTTTCAGCAACAAATCATAAAGTGTTTTGGGATAAGTATTATCATGGATGTCCTATCTGGAAAATTACTTTTTACATTGAAGCGTCCCAACTACCAATTGCTTTGTAATTTATGACGAGGCCTGGGCCTAGCAGACACTGGTCTTGATGAATCAGGGTCATTGTGTTCTCCATTCATATCTAAAGCCGAATTCAGAATTCTGCTAATATGCCACTAAATGCATTGGGAGAACTCAGAAGAGAGCTAGTTCTTCAGAAGTCAAATGTCTTACAATTGACAACAGCAACCGGTGGAAAGTTTAATGGAGCTAAATATACACTCCTCGACACTGAAATTGCAACACCAAGAAGGACGAGCCATAAGGTTATGTAAATCGAGTAAGTACAAATGGCTCAAAGATCTGCAGATGATCAAATTTACCCCTATCCCCTTCCTCCATTCTGTGGTATGTGAGAGGGACATAAAAGCCAAGCAGATCACTATGCATCTAGTCCGAGATGTCAGCACTGTTGCGTGTCCAGGTGGTTAGGAGAGAAGAATGGCATATAGTGATCCATTCTGTATTGCAAGTGAAATTGGAAGTCATATCCCAATCCTAGGGCATTAAATAGTGTCTATACAAAGCATCAGAAGCTACAGGCCTTCCACTGACCTCATGTCACCACTCTCAAAGGCTATTCTGGTGCTCAGCAAGAAAGCAATGGCTGGAACAGGCAGTGACAAGTCCTGCTTTTGTCTTGAAGACCACATGGGCAACACTATGGAGAGGCCTTAACAAGGGAACATCACACTAGTGCTACTTCCGGGATTATGGTGTGGGGTGACATAATGTATGGTAGCCGGCCCCTCTAGTCTTCATTTCAGGTACACTAACAGCTCAGAGTTAGATTGATTTGGTCGTGGAACCAGTGGTACAGCCATTACTCCAAAGAGTCCCTAGAGTCGTTTTTCAACAGGACAACATCAGGGCGCATGTTGCTCATGCTACTGTAAGCAGCCTGTGTGGCCTAAACATGATACCATGATCTTTGGCATTTCCAGACTTGTCCCCCATCGAGCACATCTGGAACGTCACTAGATGACAAATGCAAAAGGAGCTGTTAGCAGCGAATCTTGTGTGCTCAAGTGCATTCAGCATGGAAGAACATTCCTCAGAAGTTTTGAATATTTTGATTAAATTTTGTATAATTTGCATATCATTAACATGTCTATTGATTCTGTGTTTTCTATAATTCCACTATTTTACCTTCTTGGTGCTGCAATTTTAATGTTGAGGAGCTATAAATAATGTAAAATATCTCCAAAATAGTACTTGTCACCAGGTTTATGCTGTCCAGACTGAGGACAGTACAAACTGGTGACACTTACTTTTCTGTATATTCTGTGTATGTGTATTTTCTGTAATTCTCTGTTGAGCAACTGCAGTGGAATCAAATCACTGCAGTCCACTCTATGTAATGAATGTTTTCAGGAGTTCTTGTACTGAGGAGCTCCTGGCTCATTGATTTTATATGATTTTTTTGTAGAATGTAATCCCATCAACAACCAATCAGATCACTCCCTTCATTCCTTAACCTGATTTGCTGCTCTGGACAACAGGTCTAATTCTTCAACTGCATAGTAAGATATGGAGCTTACATAAAAAGGCAGCTTTCTGTACCTCAATGAAACGTATCTGGAAGTTCTGTTGGACCGTGTTCTTGTCAATTGCTCCAAGAATAAAAGATGCCGCAATGCTTGTGATCTCACCTTTATCTGTATATGTAAATGTATAGCTTCCCTAAGGAATAAAACACAGGAAACCAAGCACCATGTCACATAATCATACATTAAGCCTGAAATGAGAAACTTCTACCTTGCTCTGTAAATGTATGGTACTATTACTCACATAAGTACCTCTGATCACAAAGCCCAGGATGTATGTGTAACAGCCTTTTTATCATATCATACAATTGTCCTTTAAAAGTTTCTAAAGTTGCACTCATTCTACAATTTCCACAATATCCGTAGAAGGTAAATGAGAGTTGTAGAAACATCATAGCATAGCCTGCCACCCCGGCCACCACAAACAAAGGGTATTCTGATCTTAGCATGGATGGCTTAGATGGGAATACCTCTTTAACCACTTCCAGTCTGCCCATTGACTATAAACGTCCTGGTAGTGGATCTCTATCTCTGAATGGACGTTTTAAAACGTCCTTGAGCTTTGCCCCCTGTGTGCATCACCTGTACATAGAAGCTCCGTTACTCAGCTGCCTCCTGACAGCCAAGAACATGGAGCTTTAACCTGAGACCTTTTTTCCTGGCCTCCAGGCTTTTGATCACTCTGACAAGCTGTCAAAGCGATCACAAATGCTTGTACTATCTCCCTCTCATTACTGCCGGTCACAGAGCATTTTACAACTACATATGGGGTGTTTCTGTAAACTTCAGAATCAGGAAAATAAATATTCAGGTTTGAGTTGCGGTTTACCCTTGCTATCTTATAGGAAAAATGAATTAAAAATTGAAAATCTGCAAAAAAATAAATAAATAAATAATTATTTTTAAATTTCACCTTCCTTCTGTTTTAATTCTTGTGGGAAATCTAAAGGGTTAACAAACTTTGTAAAAATCAGTTTGGATTACATTGGGGGCTGTAGTTTCTAAAATATGTTCATTTATGGGAGGTTTCTATTATTTAAGCCCCTCAAAGTCACTTTAGAACTGCAAAGGTCCTTTAAAATTAACTATTGGAAATTTTCATGAAAATCTTAAAAATTACATCTAAAATTTGAAGCCTTCTAACGTCCTCAAAAAATAAAATTACATTTCCAAAATTATGCCAACATAAAGTGGACATATGGTGAATGTTCATTAATAACAATTTTATTAGATATCCCTATGCAACTTAAAAGCAGAGAAATGCATATTTAAAAAATGTGATTTTTTTCAAAATTTTCAGTAAATTTTGGATTTTTTATAAATAAAGGTTAAATATATTGACTCAAATTTACCATTAACACAAAGTACAATGTGTCACAAGAAAACAATCTATGAATGGCCTGGATAAGTAAAAGCGTTCCAAAGTTATTATCACATGAAGTGACACATGTCAGATTTGCAAAATTAGGCCTGGTCAGGAAGGGGGTAAATGGCCCGGATGGGAAGTGGTTAAAGAAGCACTCCCACAAACATGTCTTCTCTGAACCATTAGAAAAGTACACAATGTAGGTTGTGGTAATCTTCTTACTGGTGGCCGTGGTTATAAGATATCCACTTTGTTCTGGCCCTCACCTGACAGATGTGAGCCTTATTGTGAGTCCTAGTGCCGTAGCAAATTGCAGATCCGCAAAACACAGATACCGGCCGCATGTGTTCCACATTTTGTGGAACAGAATGTCCTATCCTCTGCAGAACAGTCCTAACCTTGTCCGTAAAAATGTTCTATTTTTTGCGGGGCCGCAGAACAGACATACGGGTGTGCTGTCCATATCTTTCGCAACTCCACTGAAGAGAATGGGTCTGCATCTGACCCACAAAAAATGTGTCAAAATTGGATGCGGACCAAAAATACATTCATGTGCATGAGTCCCTATATGAATGAATAGAGAAATTGACTAAAAAATAAAATGCCTAGCGAACCAGTCAGATAACTTTCAATGACTGGTATGCAGTCTAGTTTAAAGAAACCTGTCAGACAAAACTGATACAGTATGCTATGCCCAAATCAGGAGCTGAGAGGAGGTGAACAGGTCCTGAATGTTCAGATTGTGCAATTTCACTATAATGAACAAAATGAGTTTGAGACTAAACATGATGCTCTGTTCTCGTCATTGTGTTTCTGCCACAAAGCAGACACCACCAGGAACCAACAGAGTCCTTTGACTTAAATAAGGTCAGTCAGGGTCCACTGTGGTTTACATCCTTTATGACAGGAGGAATAGTGCTGCATTCAGTGCCATACCTCCGGTCCCTATGCAGATGTGGACAGGAGGTATTTGTCCAATTTGTCATTTCAATATAGAACACTAATATAATGTTAACTCTCCTCCTGGCCTTATACAACATGGCATAACTTCTTACCCCAAGAACAACATCATTACAAATCCCTGTAGTGTTGTCATAGGAAGGTACATAGTCACTAAGGTTTCCACGAAAGACGGCACCATCCACAGATTTTACTGTAATAGCCTGAAGAGCCACATTAATCTGCAAGAAAACAAAAAACATGATCTCAAGACATTTACCAATAACCAGATACATACATTGCAATATGACGTTTGCTAGAATGTGAAGTAAAATCACAACTCAAAATGTAAAGACCAGCAGCGTCAGCATGAGAATGCTGCTCAAACAGAAATAAAGCCTTGTTTATAGATTCTTCACACAAATCATTAGTAGTACAAGATACTGAACAGAATAAAACATTCTTACCGTATTTTGTGAAGAAGGCACCTGTCATAATATGTAGAAAAAAAAAAGAAAAAAGAAATTTATTTTGAAGACAAAGCTAAGACAAAATAAATTATGTTGAATAAGTTACGTTTTGCTCTACATAATTTCAGAGACTGGTCTTGGATTTGTAAATAATTCAGTGGCGTTCATACATTGTGTGCAGAATTATTAGGCAAGTTGTATTTGAGAGGATTCTTTTTATTATTGAACAACAACTATGTTCTCAATCAACCCAAAAGACTCATAAATATCAAAGCTTAATATTTTTGGAAGTTGGAGTGTTTTTTTTTTAGATTTGGCTATCTTAGGAGGATATCTGTTTGTGCAGGTAACTATTACTGTGCAGAATTATTAGGCAGCTTAATAAAAACCAAATATATACCCATCTCACTTGTTTATTTTCACCAGGTAAACCAATATAACAACACAAAATTTAGAAATAAACATTTCTGACATTCAAAAAACAAAACAAAAAAAATCAGTGACCAATATAGCCACCTTTCTTTACGATGACACTCAAAAGCCTTCCATCCATAGATTCTGTCAGTTGCTTGATCTGTTTACGATCAACATTGCGTGCAGCAGCCACCACAGCCTCCCAGACACTGTTCCGAGAGGTGTACTGTTTTCCCTCCCTGTAGATCTCACATTTTATGAGGGACCACAGGTTCTCTATGGGGTTCAGATCAGGTGAACAAGGGGGCCATGTCATTATATTTTCTTCTTTTAGACCTTTACTGGCCAGCCACGCTGTGGAGTATTTGGATGCATGTGATGGAGCATTGTCCTACATGAAAATCATGTTTTTCTTGACCGATACCGACTTCTTCCTGTACCACTGCTTGAAGAAGGTGTCTTCCAGAAACTGGTAGTAGGTCTGGGAGTTGAGCTTCACTCCATCCTCAACCCGAAAAGGTCCCACAAGTTCATCTTTGATGATACCAGCCCATACCAGTACCCCACCTATACCTTGCTGGCGTCTGAGTCGGAGTGGAGCTCTCTGCCCTTTACTGATCCAGCCTCGGGCCCATCCATCTGGCCCATCAAGAGTCACTCTCATTTCATCAGTCCATAAAACCTTAGAAAAATCAGTCTTAAGATCTTTTTAAAAGTCTCAGACTTATCCCTTTAACTTCTATCCTCCAAAATACTAGACGTCATCTAGAAATACCCATTTACTTCTTCATGTGATCTACCTCTGCTTACTTCTGTTCCAGTCCCTTATTATACCAGGTACCAGAGCTCTGACTAGCTGAATCGTACAGCGTTTTTGGGTGGACCACAAGTCAATTTCTGTCTTCTTTCCTAGGAGACAACTCATAGGAATGAACAGGGAAAGTGACTTTTTGGGCAGAACTCAAGTATTCTGTACTCATTTCATAAAATATCACATTTTATATTTGTATTATATGCAGAGCTGTGTAGTATGCTGGATCTTCATAAATAACGGATGATAATAATAATTAGTATACTTTTAAATTACTCACAGTCAAAACGTCAATGTTTTTGTAGGTTCCAAGAGTCAGAACAGGGATTGAGCAATTTTCAATCTGAATGTTTCGGCTACATGTGAAATCTTGGCTCTCCAAAAATCCTATTGAAAAGACCAGTTCATTCATGCAGTGTTCATATGGAAAGCACAATCCATTTAGCGGACAATACTGCTGATTACTTTAATTTTCAACCCACAGATCCTTAACCTTTATATTAGACACAAAGGGCAAACAGAGAAAACTGAGGCAGAGTTTCTAATCCTATGTAAAACTTAGATAGGGAAAGCTTTAGAGCAGACAGTCTAAGGGCTCATTCACACGACCATGTGAAACACAAAATTGGGGAACGGGTTTGGAACCATTCATTTCAAAGGGGCCGCAAAGGTGCGGACAGCACACCATGTACTGTCCGCAACCAATGTTCCATTCCACGGCCCCACAAAAAATATAGAGCATGTCCTATTGTCGTCCGCAATCGGATAAGAATAGGCATTTTCTATTATAGTGAGGCTGCGAATTGCGGAACGCACACATGGCCGGTATATATGTTTTGCAGATCCGCAATTTGAGGACTGCAAAACACTACGGTCGTGTGAATGTGGCCTAAAGATGTGCCAGATTTATCACAGTGACTGATGCTGGATGATAAATGTGATGCATATTTAGACTGTCTAGTCTACGTTTATCCCACATGTTAGCTGGCTTCATTTTCACCAGAATTTTATGACAAAGTTCTGGCACAATTTTGGTAAAGAGTGTTGCATCTTAAGCCACACCCACTTTATGCTAAGCAATGCCCCCTTGTCAGGTGTGACAGAAACCATTAGTAAAATGTAGTGTAAGTCATTTGTCCCAGGATTCTTACACATATGCAATATTAAAGGGGTTATCCAGAAAAGATAACCTATTCTCAAGATAGGTCATCATTATCACATCAGTGGGGGTCCAAGTACCAGCATCTCCGCCGATCAGCTGTCTCAGGGAGCTGCCGCTATGGTGAGTGATGCAGGCTCCCAGCAGCTTTCCGAAGACAGTGCCGTACAGAATAGTGGCAGTGCTGGTTTAGGAGCTCAGCCCCATTTATTTGAATGGGGCAGTGCTGCAACTAGGCCATGTGACTGATGTACAGTGATGTCACTGGCCTAGGAAGAAGCAACAGCGCTCAAGGCCCCTTCTAACAGCTGATCGGCGGGGGTTTCGGGTGTCACCCCCCACCCCTCCCAGACCTGATACGGATGACCTATTCTGAGGATACTGGATACTTTTACTGGATAACCCCCTTTAAATGTGCCAAATCTATCAATCCCAAGGCAGGTGTGAACTTCATCTGAAATAATATTGGTGATTTGGATCGATTTGTGAAACATTGGGGGGGAAATAATACAATAAAAAAAATAAAATGGGATCTTCACAAATTGTAAATGGTCTTACCTACTGGGTTACTGTCTGTGCATTCACTTGTACCCAGAGGAGCAGGGACTTTAAAGTAAGAGTCCAGAGTCAGGATGGGAGAACCATACTAAAAAACAAACAAAACACATGATTATATATAATATATGTAGATATATTTTTTTTATTTATTTATTATTTTACTCTGAGCAATGGATTAAATTCAATGGTAATTTCCTTGAAAGTCATGACAAAAATGCTTGGATGATATGAGATTTATCCTGCTATGTTCTAAGCATTTATCACAGCAATGTAAACTTTATAAAAAGAGGAGATAAAACAATTGCGCAGGCTGAAGACTGACTGATCTGCCATAAGGTCTGTTTAAAGGGGTTCTCCGGGAATTAAGAAAATAAAAATATGCAAATATTACTTTATTATAAATATATTACCAAATACCTTTCATTAGTTATAATGGCTCGTTTAGTCTGGGGAGCAATCATTAGGAGAAATAAAATGGCCACCGTCCTATTAGGCCACACAAACTCTGTCCTAATCACACAGGAGGACAAGTTACTTCACAACACTGAGCTGAAGAGCTGCCTCATCCTCCTCTCTACTCTGCTTGTCAGGGATTATGACCCTAAATACAGTTTAATATGATATTCAGCTGAATCTTTGTGGGAATAGAGTTCATGAGGAGACATGAAGTACAGACAGGACAGACAGTAGTAATGTGGGGCTGTGGGAATGGAGACTGCATACAAGTGCTGCTGCTCATATGCCACATCTGCTCATGAACTTAAAGGGGTTGTCTGAGTTCAAAGCCAGAACCCAGACCTACCCTTACTTTCACCCAGGCAGCCCGCCTGACTAGGGCATTGGAGCATCTCATGCTGTAATTAGCGCAGTGCAAAGGCATTTAGCCCAGTTCCGGTGACGAACCGGGCTCTGCCGGGCGGAGGCTTCCGCCCAGCAGTGAGCCCGGTGACGTCACCGGCGCTGATGGGCGGGCTTTAGCCCAGTAAAACGGCTATGGCAGCGGCAAAGCCGGCCCATTACGGCAGTGTGACGTCACTGAACACACTGCCGGGCGGAAGCCTCCCCCCGGCAGTGTGTATAATGTAAACAATAAAACCCTTGTTTACATTATAAGATGTTCCGATGCCCTAGTCAGGCGGGCTGCCTGGGTGAAATTAGGGGTATTCACAGCTGAACCCGGACAACCCCTTTAATTCCAACAGAGATTCAGCTGATGATCTTATCATCTGTATTCAGGAGCATAATCCCTGACAGGTAGGGCAGAGAGGCAGCTCGTTACCTCAGTGTTGTGAAGTAACTTGTCCTCCTGTGTGATTAGGACAGGTTTTATGTGGACTAATAGGACGGCGGCCACTTTGTTTCTCCTAATGATTGCTCCCCAGACAAAACGAGCCATTATATCTAATGTAAGGTATTTGGTAATGTATTTATTAAGTAATATTTAAATATTTTCATTTTCTTAAATCCCAGAGAACCCCTTTAAGGAGGACACATCATCACTCCTGATGATTCTGGTTTAGTAAATATGCAGGCTCCCAATGAAATAACTATTCTTGAGTATCTTGTCATAGCTTTGCGTTGTGCCATTCCTCTCTCAACAGGGTATATTCCCACACAGTCAGACTGGTAACGCCAATAGAGGCATTGCACAACATAGAATTACAAGAACATAGGCTACAGAATTGCTGTTTCATGGGTAACAGACATGATGGGAGATGTGACAGGTCCTCTTTAATAAACCAGTCTATCTGTTCAGTAAAGGAGTCATTCTACAGCAGGAAGACTAAGCAGTTTAGATAATTTATTATACATAAAGATTAAGCGTTTGCTTGATTTGAAAGTGTGGGAAACAGGTTTCTCTTGTTTATTAAAGATAAGCAGGATATTGAGCTCATCATCTGCCTATGACATACAAAGGACACTGTCTTCAAGGGCTGGGCTATGTGTGAATGCTTTGCACCTGCATTAAGATTTACATAGAAAGAGGAACTAAACCTCTGTCTGTGGTGTCTCAGTCACACAAATAACCAACAGTAAAAAGAGAATAGAAACACAACAAAAAGTGAAGCACAATGTGCAGTCTCATTGCCGTTTATTATGTTTGTATCATCACATAAATCCTTGAACTGGAACGACTTTAAAGGGGTATCCAGGAAAAGATAGTTTTGACTTATCTTCAGGATAGATCATCAATATTAAATCTGCAGGGGTGCAACACCCAGGACCCCCCACCAATCAGCTGTTAGAAGAGGCCTTGAGCGCTGCAGCCTCTTCCTAGACCAGTGGCATCACTGTACATCAGTCACATGGCCTAGTTGCAGCTCAGTTTCATCCAAGTCATTGAGGCTGAGCTACAATACCAAGCACTGCCACTATACTATGCATGGTCCTATCCTCCGATGAGCACAGCAGCTCCCTGCCACAGCTTATCGACGGGGGTGCCGGTACTTGGACCCCTGCTGATGTGATAATGATGACCCATCCTGAGGATAAGGGTAATTTCAGATTCAGCGTGTCCAGTGCGGAAAACACACCCTGTGTGGGAGCTTGATTTCACATTATGGACACTGCTCTTTTTTGCAGGATCACATGGCATTAAAATGATTTATAACATTGTGTATCTGCATGACCTGTATCTACTGACTTATAGAGAATGTCACTCATAGAGACACACCCCATTATAAATCATTGTAATGCCAAGCAATCCTGTAAAAGGAGCAGTTTCCATAGCAGGAAATCATGCTCACCCACAGGGCATGTTTTCTGCACACGCTTGTCTGAAATTACCCTAAAGGTCTATATTAAAAAATTGCAATTATGTCCTTTCATGCCCTCGGGGTAACTCTTCTGTGCACTTTATGATGTTTCAATAATCCTAAGAGATTCAATGTTGTTTTAAGAAGCCATGTTGAATCCATCTAAGCATGAATATGGTGACATAATACATTGTCTGGCGTAGTAGACATGTGGCACCAGCTAAAAGACGACCCTGTACTGTCATGTGGTAGGTTATTTAAATCCAACATGGCCAGCCGGATGCTGCCTGATCGCTGCTGGTCACTGTTTTCTGGACGCATTACCTGTGTACAGCCTCAGCTCTGCTCCACTGCTTCAACTCTGCTACACTGCAACCTGAACTCTACTTCATCTCAGCATCAACTACACTACTCCTACCTATTCACCGGACTGCATCAGGTCTGCATTCCACCACACTGGTTCTCCGGTCCCACTACATCTGCCCCTCTGCCCTGCTGCACCATTGCCGCCTATCTCTGAGGATCGAGGCCTGCTATTCCAGACAAGAGGAGCCACCTCGCCAGGTGAAAACATAACAGCAACCAGATGCTGTTGATCAGGACTCCTCCAGAAGAAAGCAGTTCTTTGGACAGTGTGCTATCCTGCTGCACACCAAATCAATGACCCATGCTGGTCATCACAGCCATTATCTCCTCAGGTGTATTCTTCTCAGGCTATCCCTATCGCCTGGCCTCCTGACCGTTCCCGGCTATATGTCCCAGGCCATAGGGTACCTCACAGATCTCATTTCCATACAAGCTTCAATGACTACTGTGTACCTGTCATATCTCCCCTAGGGTGCCAACTAGTGGAAGCCCCATTTTGTTTTTTTAGGACAGTCTGGTCCCCAAACTAGGCTTCGTACACTTTGTACATATGGGTCCTGTTGTCCCTTTTCTTGGGACTCTGATCAATAGGGTGCAAGGTTTTTCTTTGCCTCTTGCAATAGATCAATTTTGCTTGGAATTTCCTGATCTGTCTACAAGTCTCCTCAAAAAGGTCTCTCCTACAATCACATAAAAACTGGTGTTACTGCATACTGCCCTCCTTCTTGAGAATCGCTCCTGGAAGGCTACACTGACACAGACTGTCCTCCTTCTTGAAAACAGCTCCTGGAAGGCTACACTGACACAGACTGTCCTCCTTCTTGACAACAGCTCCTGGAAGGCTACACTGACACAGACTGCCCTCCTTCTTGAGAACAGCTCCTGGAAGGCTACACTGACTGACTATAAACATTGTTCTTCGCAGTAGGAATGCTGGAATTTTCCTACTGCTTCTATCATTATACTAAATGTTTATACTGTATACTGATACCAGTGCTTCTCCCCTTTTGACTTTTTTTGTTTTGCACACATGCACTCCCCTTCAGACAGTAAAAAATGCAATAAAAACTGATAAAAAATAAACAGTATAAACTACTTATTCACTAAAGAACAAAAGACGTAAAATAAGAGTAAGAAAGAAGTCAGCATTGCAGGCAGGGCTTTAAGTAGGGTGTTTGACAAAACCAAGATAGTTATAAAGGTGTATGGTACTTCCACTATACTTAAAGGGTTTGTTTCATGACGGACAATGGGGGTATATCGCTAGGGCCACCACCCGCATGCAGATCGCAGACCTTTTCACTTGAATGGTGACAAAAAATGGCACCGCAAAAAAAGTAGTGCTTCCATGGGGTTCTGATCCGTGCCTCCGGAAATGGGTCCGCGATCCGTGATGTGGGGTGCACACGCCGGTGCCCGTGTATTATGGACCTGCCGTATGTGGCATGACCCCTAAGAATATTTTTATATGCTTCAGATGTGCATGTTTTTGTTTTTTTTACTGTGCCTCTTGTGAGATCAGATTATATTACCTCATATTTTGATGCACTGCGGGCTTCAGCTGAGCCAACTGGGCTTTGAACGAAACTTTCACTGTGAAAGTCCATTCCACCAGATTCCTTGACAAGACTCTCAAAGTTTGCCTCTGTTGGTTCCTCTGGGGTTATGAAGGACAATGCTGGCTGGTCTAAAGCAAGAATGAATGGAATATATAGAAATCATTAAAAAAATTCTTATTATTAGATTACTACTTTACAAGACTACAAAACCCTAAAAGAGACAGACACATTCCAGAACTTTTTACCTTAAAATAAAAATCTTGAAAACTATGTAAACATAATTTGATCCTTTAGAGACAAAAATAGCTCAAGTCATCAGAAACCTTTAAAGGTATTTATGCTGTAACAATCGCTGTATGTTATCAGAGACAAACATTACAGTGGTATCACGATGCTTCCACACATACATGCAGCGGGTATCTGTGATCAGGGTCCTCTATAGATTCCTGAAGACAAATGGACTTATACTGTTGGATAAAGGTTCATAAAGCTCTGTTGTATTTGTAAGAGCATTATAACAAACCAGCCTCAAGGACTATTAACCCTTTGAGCCCCGGAGGTTTTTTCGGTTTTGCATTTTCGTTTTGCACTCCCTGCCTTGATACAGCCATAACTTTTTTATTTTTCTGTTCACATAGCTGTGTGATGGCTTGTTTTTTGCGGGACAAGTTGTACTTTCCAACGCCACCATTTAACATTGCATATGGAGTAGTGGGAAGCGGGAAAAAAAAAAATCGTGTGAAATTGCAAAAAAAACCCACAATTCCGCCACAGTTTTACGGGTTTTTTATTTACGGCGTTCGATGTGCGTTAACACTGACCAGTTACTTTCATTCTACTGGTCAGTACGAATCCGGCGATACCTAATATGTATAGTTTTTCTTGCACTTTGATAGTGATAAAAAAAATTATAAAGTTGGACTTTTTTTTTTTCCAGTTCTTGACCCCTATAACTTTTTGGTATTTTTGTGTACAGAGCTGTATGGGGGCTCATTTTTTGCGGAGCGATCTGAAATTTTTATTGATACCATTCTGGTGTGTGTATGACTTTTTGATCGCTTTTTATTTAATTTAAAAAATTTTTAAAAAACTACAAAAAAAAAAATCGGCCATTTTGACGTTTTTTCCGTTTAGCTTTTTTCCGTATGGGAAATATTTTTTTTTATATGAACTTTTACGTTTTTTTTTGTTTTTTTTAAAATACTTCATTTTTATTTATTTTTTTTACACTTTTTTATAGTTCCCATAGGGAACTATAACTAGCAATCATTTGATTGCTTATATCATAGACGCCAATGCACTTGCATTGGAGTCTATGATGATTTTAGTGCTTTCCTATGGAGCCCTATTACAGGCAAGGGCTCCATAGGAAAGCCTATGCAGCAGCCTCCTGTCATTGACTATGAGAGGGGCTGCTGCAGGCATGCTCCGGCTCCTCCGATCGCCACATGGGGGAGCCGGAGCAACACCTGATCGCGGCACCCGAGGGGTTAAATGTTAGACGCGGGTGTCTGCTAGTAGGAGCGGGCGCCATCTTTAAACACGCGCCCAGCGTCGTACTATTACGGCGCTGGGCGCGAAGGGGTTAATCTCAGTGCTTCTCTGGTCTTTTGTGACCTGTATAAATAGCATTTGTTTATAGCAGGCAAATTAGGTCATCAGTATATGATCGAGGGGGGGGTCCGACACTTGGGACCCCTGATCAGCTGTTTGTGAAGACACAGGCGCTCTTGTGAGGGCCTTCTCTCAGCTTTTCCTAGGCCAGTGACATCATGTTCAAGTAAATGGGGCTGATAGCAATACCAACCACAGCCGCTATACAATGTACGGTGCTGTGCTTTGTAAGCTGCCTGTCAGTGCCTTCTCAGACAGATGACTGGCAGGGAGTCCGGGTGTTACACCCCCACTGATCAGAGGATAGGTCATCAGTTAAAAAGCCTTGGAAAAACACTTTAAAAGGGTTCTCGGAGACTTAAAAATAAATGACCTAAGGATAACAGGTTATTAAAATCAGATCTCTGGGGGTCTGACTACTGGCACCCACACCGATCAGCTAAAAGTAGTAACAGGGCACCAAAATTGGCATAGTTCCTTAAACTATATAACGGTCAGTCCCATTCACAAACCTGATCCCTAGTTCTAAGAGGCCAGATACTACTTGCTGTGTGAAAGGATACATTTTTACTCTCATTTGCAATTTCTGTTCTTTTTCCCATATTTTAGCAGTACTCACAGTTGGTTGCTTGGATGCAGAATATATTGGGGTTCACTACTTCCACGGTTTCTGTTTCTCTTTGAGGGACATTTGAAGTACTGATAGAATACAGAACAGCTTCACGATTGCAGAGTTGGCTGTCACCACTGTAAAAACAAAAATGAAAAGCATGAAAAATTATTTGGAGGAAAAAAAGGGAAAGTCGGTGTTTTACATATTGTATTTCATTTCATGAGATTGACGGGACAGATCATGTTCATATGCCTTATATAAATGTATATGGATAAGCTAAAGGGGGCTATGCACTATGAGCCAGAATGGCCTGGAACTGTGTGTGGCTCTCGCCTTGGTGGATTTGGCCAGTCCACAGCTATTAATTTGAATGGTGGCCATGTAATACAACAGCAGTGACTGCTGCAGGGCAAAAACATGGCCTGATGAAGGATAGTGTGGGTTAGAGAGATCAGACCCATGGTGCTCAGTCAGGGTCCATCACAAGACTTTTTTGATAGTATATGTTGTTTGAAGTCATCTGAAGAAAATGTTACAAAAAATAAAATTAAAAATTTCCTCCCCCTCAGCGTAGTTCATCCTTACAAGTGAAGTATATATACTTTTCTGTGACCCGATAATCCAGTATAGCTGATGATCCAGAAGCTCTTAGGGTCCACTGGCAGTGGACTAATCACGTATATCTTCAGTAAATGCCTACAAGAAAGAGAAGTGATTTGACTGCCACCTTGTGGCTAGCCAGACACGTCACCCAAATGTGGTCATCTGCAGTCAGGGAACAAGTCCCCGTCTTAGAACAGGCCATCAATATTAGTTGGGGGTTGGGGTGGGGCGTCTGTCTCTGGGCTGTTTGCTGTTAGAAGGGGAGTGGTGCTCGACTGCTTTACTAGCGGTTTTGCAGGTAAGTACAGCTCACTATGGCTTCGCCCTAATAGTAGCCATGGTACACAAACAACTGATTGGCGGGGGAGTCAGACCCGCCACAGATCTATTGATGGTCTATCCTAATTAAAGGGTTAGAGGACAGAGAGATATGAGAATGAAGATCCTGTCAGATAAAAAGCGGGGTCCAAGTAGATAACCTAGTAAAAATCCATTGTCTGGTTCTCCAGTCTGCTGATGATGCTTGGTGATACTTTTATATTTATATTACTAGAATTCCATTTACCTGTGTCAGATCACCCAAAAAACTATTGTCTATCATCATGCTTGCCTTTATTATCCGACATTCACACTAAATCACACTAACAGCAGAACAGCATTTCAGAAGATCATTATTTTTCTAGAGTATATTCAGATGGTGGATTTGGCATGCAGATTCTGTGCCAAAATTCTCATGAAATCCATATGTATTCTGTGTCCCAGTGATTTCAATGGGAATCTATTCCACGGCAAAAGAAGTACAGATGAAAAAGAAGAGACATGTCATTTCTTGATGCTACCCGTGTCCAGGAAGCCATAACTGTTTTATTTTTCTGTTCACATAGCTGTATGAGGGCTTGTTTTTTGCGGGACAAGTTGTACTTTCCAACGCCACCATTTAATATTGCATATGGTGTAGTGGGAAGCGGGAAAAAAATTCCAAATCGGGTGAAATTGCAAAAAAAACCCGCTATTCCGCTACAGTTCTACGGGTTTCTTATTTACAACGTTCGATGTTCATTAAAACTGACCAGTTACTTTCATTCTACTGGTCAGTACGAATCCGGCGATACCTAATATGTATAGTTTTTCCTGCGTTTTGATAGTGATAAAATAATTATAAAGTTGGCCTTTTTTTTTTTTTTTGTCATATCTTGACCCCTATAACTTTTTGGTATTTATGTGTACGCAGCTGTATGGGGGCTCATTTTTTGTGGTGCAATCTGAAGTTTTTATTGATACCATTCTGGGGTGTGTATGACTTTTTGATCTATTTTTGATTTATTTAATTTTTTTTTAGAAAAAAAAGCGACAAAAAACAGCGAATCGCCATTTGGACTCTTTTTTCCGCCACACAATTCGCCGTATTGGAATTTTTTTTTTAGATTTTAAAAGTACAGGCATTTTCGGTCATGGTGATACCCATGATGTCTATATTTATTGTTATTTAGGTATTTATTTTTTAATTATACGGAAAGGGGGTGATTTGAACTTTTATATATTTTTTTATTTTTTATATATTAACTTTTTTTTAAAAAAAAATTTGTGATTATTTTAAAGCTCAAATATGATCAAATAGATTGTGTTTTTTATTTTTTCTTTATGAGCAATGAGGGTCTTTTATTTTTCATTTAATGACCGAATTTGCTCATTTCTTATCCTGGCCTGCCATCTAGTGGCCAGAATAAGAATTGCACTTTGAAAGCTGTAAACCTCATCAGCGAGGTTTACAGCTTTCAGATCGTGTACAGACACCCCGATTGGCCACACGGGGTGTCTGTACACCACCCGGAAGCGTACGCTTCTGGGTTTAGACGAAACTAGATGCCGTGATCACGTTAGAAACAGCAGAGACTTGCCGGCCATGACGCCCGGCGCACGTGCGAGCGGGCGCCATGTGTCCGCATCGCCCCAGCGCCGTACATGTACAGCGCTCGTACTCTAAGGGTTAAAGGGATTGTCCCATTAAGACAATGTATCCTATATACACGGGATAGAGGATAAGAGTCTGATCAGCAGAGGTTCGACAAATGGGGCCCACGCCAATCACAAGAATGTTTAAAAGGGTTTTCCAAGATTTATTTTACCGATGACCCATCCTCAGGATGTGCGCCATACATGTTATTATTTCACTGAGATTGATATATACATATTACAAGAGTTAATCTTACGAGCAGGTTCGGGCTGCCAGCTGTGCCTGTATTACGGCCTTCAAATAGCGGGTCCGCAACCTGCGGGCACTGGCCATGTGCTCACTGCAACACAGATATGGACCCATGAATGAGTCTGCAATCTAGAAGGTGCGGAATGGAGGCACGGAAACCCGCGGAAGTACTACGGAGTGCTTCTGTGGGGTTTCTCTAGGTGCCTCTGGACCACAAAAAACAGAACATGTTCTATTTTTATATGGTGCAGATGGATCATGGACCCATTCAAGTTGAATGGGTCTGGATCCCTCTGCAGAATCCACATGGATGTTGTCCGTGCATTGGGGACCGCAAATTACGGTCCCCAGTGCACGGAATGGCCGAGCAACGGCTGTGTACAAGAGACCTAATAAAAATTAAAGGGGTTATCTGACTCTTTGTAACTTTTGACCACAGTATTGTCAGGGCTTTCTCAAACAGCTGATCGCGGGGCCCTGGCTGTAGGTCATCAGTTACAAAGAATCGGATAATTACTTTAAACCCATCAGAGACTTTTACTTACGTTACAATGGGAACGGAGCATCCGGAGAAGAGGCTGAAGTCAGCAGCGCTGCAGTCAGGATCACAGCAGCAGTTTACATCACACTCGTCCACCAGCAGGTCACAGACACACAGGGTGGCCACTGAGGAGAAGAAAGTACAACAATAAGTGTCAGAGACAAGGTCAGAAATGGACCTGAACTAACACAATAAACCTGTACTGTACAACTGTTTCATATTGTTTGTGCATAATTCCACACATCCAAAATTTTTTGCTTGCTGTCAGGGAATGGAAACATTGTGTTTAGAGGCATTATTCTGCTTGCAGTAATATTTATTGTATAATCATCATGACAGATACGTTGACAAATCCTTTTTATTTCTATGGGATCATGGCTGTGACTGCAACCCACAAGTTGCCACAACTATGACATGCCAATCTGCTGGATTTCTGGCGACTTGCTTTTCGCAGCTGTGGTAACTTGCAGATCACATGACCACGTTCACTTTCATTATGTAGCAGTGTAGCATTGCAATACTACGGTATCTGACCACGCCACGTGTCAGGCTGCCAAAGTCACATGTAGCCTTAGGGCTGATGTACATAACCGTTTGTATTTTGCGGTCCTTAAAAAAATACGGATGACGTCCGTGTGCATTCCATAGTTTGCGTAACAGAACGCCCGGCCCCTTAAAGAACAGTCCCATCCTTGTCCGTAATGCAGACAATAATAGGACATGGTCTTTTTTTTTTTATACATAACGCATGGAATAACTTTGTTTTTTTTTGCAGACCCATAGAAGTGAACGGTTCCACATACGATCCGCAAAAAAAAACCTAAACATAGAACAGACACAGAAAGAAAATACGTTTGTGTGCATGAGCCCTTAAAGGGTTTCTGTCACCAGAAATGACCCTATTAAACCAAGTGTCATTTGCAATGAGCAAATGACACTTGATGCCAGTAATGTTACTATTATAGTCCTCAGTAACGCCGTTTTGCTAAAAATTACGATTTTATAATATGCTAATGACCTCCCCTAGGTGCAGTAGGCGTGAACCTGCACCTAGGAGAGGCCGTAATTATGCCTCTTACCATGCCCCCGGTCGCGCTGATTGACAGGGCCGGGCAGCCAGCTCTTTCGGCTCCCGGCCCTGTACGATCCGAAATCCCGCGCCTGCGCAGTAATGAAGCCGGGACCCGGGCGGGCGCCGGCTCTCTAGGCGCGCTGATCGCAATGCGCAGGCGCGGGATCAGCGTGCGTTGAGAGCCGGCGCCCGCCCGGGTCCCGGCTTCATTACTGCGCAGGCGCGGGATTACGGATCGTACAGGGCCGGGAGCCGAAAGAGCTGGCTGCCCGGCCCTGTCAATCAGCGCGACCGGGGGCGTGGTAAGAGGCATAATTACGGCCTCTCCTAGGTGCAGGTTCACGCCTACTGCACCTAGGGGAGGTCATTAGCATATTATAAAATCGTAATTTTTAGCAAAACGGCGTTACTGAGGACTATAATAGTAACATTACTGGCATCAAGTGTCATTTGCTCATTGCAAATGACACTTGGTTTAATAGGGTCATTTCTGGTGACAGAAACCCTTTAAGCTGATACCAAGGACTGCGTTTTCCATTCCAGTAATGGTGACAGACTGAAAAAAAAAAAAAAAAAAACTGAAGTAATTTTAAGAGGTTAAGATTTTTCAAAATCTGTCTGATAGCAGAGGCTGTGTTATAAAAAAATTAAAAAAAAATAAAAATAAATAAATGTCCCTTGCTGCTGCTCTGGTCCCAGCTGAACCTGCAGCAATCACGTGAATACAGCAGCAGGTCTCTGGCCTCAGCAGTCAAATTTACATGAAAGTCATGTGACCACTGAGGCCTGTGATTGGCTGCACTGGTCACATGAACGATATCTGACCTCCGCAGGCCCAGTGGAGCAGGATCTTTAAGAGGCGTTTTGTTTTTTAAATTCATTTTACATAGACCACTGGCACTGGAATACGTTCTTAAACATCTAAGAAAACCCATTCAATCAACTTTTAGGTTAGATCAGGGGTCGGCAACCTTCAGCTGTTCTGAAACTACAACTCCTAGAATGCTCTATTTACTTCTATGGGAGTAAGAACAACTGAGCATGTTTGCGTACTGGGAGTTGTAGTTTCATAACATAGCTCATTCACACAATGTTAGGCTGTCTGTGGCCATGCAGCAGAGTGCAAATTGCAGTACACAATGCACAGGCACCGTGTGAATCCTGTATTGCGCGGTGGACCCATTGGCTTGAATGAGTCCGTGATCTGCAATATACGGCAAAAGATAGGTCATGCCCCCCCATCACATCACACTCTGTACAAGAGTTTTCTCTAACAACTCCTGTAGTTACTTGTACTACGACTGCATTGCATGTAAGGCTATGTTCACACTGAATGGATTTGTCAAAATTAGAAATTAAAATCTGCTGCAAAATTGGCCAACTTTACAAAGCTGAAAAGAATTTGCAATGAACTTAAAATCAGCTGCAAGCCCTGAAATCCACAGTGTGTGAACAGAGGTCTAGAAACCTTGAGCACTGTGACTTGTGGTATTGAATATGCAGATATCTAGCAGGAAAGCTACAGATCATCACAGCAGACCTCTTTATGGAGATCTACTGCATGTGGATGCATTTCCTATTGTTTCTAATGTAACAAAGCACATATGATAGCCTCCATTATGTCAGTCTGCCCTGATTCCCCCATATAATGACACTAATCTGCAGACACATCTGGAGCAGCGCTATGTATGGATACCGCTCTGCTCACCAGAGGTTACTAGAGGAGGGATGGAGCGGGACTCGCTGGAGGTGGGGTGTGTGACAGTCACTGCAGGCAGAGCCGTGGTGCCCAGTTCTCCTGGTGCCTCCCGGGGCTTTGTGGGCACAGGCAGGGTCTCAGCAGTGGAAGATGCACTGGTGTACCCCGCAGGCAGAGGCTCGGAGGTGGAGGTCGCCGCTCCCTCCGCAGTATCATTGCCCAGCAGCTCGTCGAGCTCCGTTATATTCGCAAATGAATGCCCGGGAGCCTCAGGGGCTTCAGTACCATAGGACAACACTCGGCACACTGCGGCCACCAACAGAACCACCACACAGCGCTGACATCCAGGCATGGCGGCCGCCTGCTCTGCGTTGCTATAAACAACCAGGATCCTGCCCGGGCTCCAGGAAATGTCGGCATTGTACTTCCTGCGGTTTCAGAGCGAGAGTCTTTAGGGAGAGAAAGTACAACCATGAAAAGCCAGGTCTCCTGCTGTAAGGTGCGCCTTCTAGTGGCAGCCTCCGGTTTTCTTATAGAATGGGCCTTGCATAAAAACCTGCTAAGAAAGGCCTACTTCAGTGATTTCCATGAGTTATTGTAAGGCCTTTTTCACACTAGCGGCAGCACGAATCTGGCAGGTGACGGGTGCCGCCGGATCCGTGCTGCCGCAGGTACATGTGTGGGGCCGGAACCGCGCTCCGGCCCCACACATGTCACACAGTACATACACACAGACATATACATACTTACATGCTCCCGGCAGCTCCGCGCAGCACAGTACAGGAGCAGGACGGCGCGCACATAGGACGATTCCCCACAGAGCATGTAGGTATGTATGTGTATATGTCTGTGTATGTTTATGAGTATGTGTGTATGTATGTATGTGTGCAGGTGACGGATCCGTCATGAACTCCATTGAAAGTCAATGGAGGACGGATCCGTTTACCATTGTGTCACACCAAACGGATCCATTCACTTTTATTGGGGGCCATGACGGATCCGTCCTGGTGTGGATGCCTGGACCATGTTGCGGTTTGCTCTCCGTTCTGGAGACAGAATGGAATGCATTTAGGAGCATTCCGTTGTCTTCAGTTCAGTTTTGTCCCCATTGACAATGAATGGGGACAAAACTGAAGCGTTTTATTCCAGTATTGAGCCCCTATGACTGAACTCAATACCGGAATTAAAAAACGCTAGTGTAAAAGTAGCCTAAGCCAAAACTAGATGCAGGTCAGAAAAACAGAACAGGAGGGAACCTTTTCATTATACCTTATCTGGAAATCCCTGAACAAATCACTAAAGTGTGACCAAGGCCACAAGGTCAGTTGGGTCTGCTTCACAAGTCAGCAGCTGGGATTACCAGATTCAGATGTTAAAAAAAAAAGCCATTAAAAACCTTTGTGCATCCATTTTCTGGCCGTATGGCCATTTTCAATGGCGTTTTGCATCCAGATGAATTATCCCAACTCCTACAGTACAGATAATGTCCCCCATAGTGGCCCCCATTGAAAACAATGCCCTATAGTGGCCCCCAGCATAAATGATGTTCCCTATAGTGTCCCCCAGCATAAATGATGTTCCCTATAGTGGCCCCCAGCATAAATGATGTTCCCTATAGTGGCCCCCAGCATAAATGATGTTCCCTATAGTGGCTCCCAGCATTCATAATGTCCTCTATACTGCCCCATCTTTTTTCTGACTAACGGCAAAAAATAAAAATAGAAATACTGCAACCACTTGCATGTGTGGGGACACTCATTCCTCACCGGAGGCAGCAGGACCTGACACTAAGGGCGTAGGAGTGCACAGCCAAAAATACAGCATGTCCTACTTTCTGAAAGCCGCTATTCTTGGGCCGTTAAAGAAACGGCCATGTGATAGCTCCATAGACTTTAATTGGTTATAAAAATGGCTGTGGGACGACTGTTACTTTAGGCTTTTCCTTAATGCTGTTACTTACCCTTTTCCATAATGCGACCAATAACACCGCTCAACAATGATTTTGCTACTGAGAGAAAAACGTGATTTATACTAAAATGAGCGCGCTGATTCCAAATATGAACTCGGAACTTGCCTGACACATCTAGACAGGGCTCCAGGTTCATGTGGGCACTTGGGCAATACAGTCTCAGTGGGCCCCCTTACAGAGTGATAAATCTCTGAGTACAGGTAATATAGTAGATGTCCTCTGCAGTCCTATGTAACAGCACGGATAACACAGTGATGGCTATCTGTGTAGAGAAAATGCAGTAGTGTTACCTGCAATCCTATGTAAAACCACAGATAACACTTTTTCTGATAATTTGGTAGTGTTACCTGCAGTCCCATGTAAAACCGCAGATAACACTAGTGCTGATAATCTGGTAGTCAGGGCCAGTTTCAGACAAAATGTGGCCCTGGGCAAAATCAAAAGTGGGCACCAAATCTTGTAATAATGTACTAAAAACAGTTACGTTCTGTCGATTTACACCCCATAAAGCTCCTCACACAGTTCTTCACCCTCATGCTCCCAGAATTCGCCACATGCCCCCTCCCCTCACACAATGAGTTCCCTCACTCACTACATCTGAGAGTGTTAAAAACCGGAAGCGCAGGCTTCCTCTTCAGGCGCGCTTTCCCCAAGCGGAGATCGGGGAGAGCACCCTGTTCTACAAATAAGCCACAGCCTGTACTAGGCTTCCAGGCTCATTATTAGTATATCCCAGTTCAGGCCACTAGATGGCAGCACTGAACTGTGATATAGTGATTTCTATACAGACTAAGGCTTCATTCACACGTCCATATGTGTTTTGCGGTCCGCAAATTGCGGATCCGCACAAAAAAACGGATGACGTTCCGTACGGCATCCGTGTTTCTTTTTTTTTTGTGGATCCCTTGTAACAATGCCTATCCTTGTCAGCAAAACGGACAAGAAAAGGACATATTCTATCTTTTTTGCGGAACGGAAATACGGACATAGGGAAATGGAATGCACACAGAGTACCTTCCGTTTTTTATTGTGGACCCATTGAAAAAAAACGGAACGGACATTGAAATTAATTGAAAAATACGGTCGTGTGAATGAAGCCTAATGGAGCAATGTACATCTGATGACTGAAGTTGTGGTCCACTTTTCTCAAAAGAATTAAACATTTCACTGTTAGGGAACACCCTGTGTATTTAAGTTTTATTTAGCTTCTATTTTTAAAATCTTCCTATGGGGATTCAAACTCACAACAACTCACTTTCATTGACATTAAAGGGGTATTCTCATCTTAGACAATGGGGGCATATCGCTAGGATATGCCCCCATTGTCTTATAGGTGCGGGTCCCACCGCTGGGACCCGCACCTATATCCATAACGGAGCGGGGAGCGCTGCGCCTGGAGGACCCCAGGTTTCCAGGGGTCCGGCCACTACCAGGCACAGCTCCCCGCTGTGCTCACAGAAATGAATGGGAGCGCAGCGCGCAAGTGCGGCCATCGCTCCCATTCATTTCTATGGAGCCGACGGAAGTAGCCAAGCCAGTGCTCGGCTATTTTTGGCGGCCCCATAGAAATGAATGGAGGGCGGCTGCGCATGCGCAGTGCGCCCTCATTCAGTTCGGGGGCTCCGTTCTGGATATAGGTGCAGGTCCCAGCAGTGGGACCTGCACCTATAAGACAATGGGGGCATATCCTAGCGATATGCCCCCATTGTCTAAAATGAGAATAACCCTTTAAAGGTAAGAACCTTAACCACTGGGCTATAGAGCTTAATGTTAAATCATTGTTAAAAAACTTCATACAAGTTTCTTCTAAATAAGAAACGACTCACAACAGTTTCTCTTGTATTGCACAACAGAAACTTCTATGAGGTTTTTCAACCCTGTCATAGAACTCTATAGCCCAGTGGTTAATGTTCCTGTTTTCACTGTTGGTGGTTGTGAGTTCAAATCCCAATAGAAGCATTAAAAAAAAATAGAGTCTAAATTAGATTTATATATACACAGGGTGTCCCCAAGCATGATGACCATTCTTGGGAATACCCCTTTCAGGTTTATAACACTGACTCCATATATCCAGCAGCTGAGTGCAGCTGCTGGAGTGAGCAGGCACAGTGGGCCTTGGTATGCCAGGTGGCCCTGTGTCTAGATTTTAAGTTATACATGCAAAGCCTATAATATAATGCATAATATTAATGCATTATATATTGGCTATTCATAGACTCTAGCAAAACAAGTTTGAAAGCTGTCTTGTTGCACAATGGTAACAAAAAACCATCTGTTCCATTGGTTTATGTGGTTGGAATGAAAGAGACCCATGCTTCTATGGCGTTAATTTTGAAAATGATCAAATACTCAAAACATAAATGGAAAATTTGTGTTGACCTAAAAGTGGTAGCACTGCTGCTTGGCCTTCAGTTAGGGTACACAAAGCATATGTGTTTCTTGTGTCTATGGAACAGTTGTGATGACAACAATCATTACAAAATGAGACAGTGGCCTCTCAGAGTCGAGCACACAGTTGGTCAGTACAATGTACAACGCAAATCACTGGTCGATCCACTTCAAGTTTATCTTCCACCACTTCAAATTAAACTTGGTTTAATGAAAAATTTTGTAATTGCACTTGATTGTGATGGAAATGGTTTCCAGTATTTGAAGAAGTTTAGCACACTGAAAACTGAGGCTAAAACAAAGGCCAGAATTTTTATTGGCCCCGAAATCAACAAATTAATGCATGATGACACATTCAGAACAAAACTCAACCCTCTGGAACTTGCAGCTTTGGATACATTTGTGCTAGTAGTGCAGAACTTCCTTGGGAACAGACGAGTTGCAAACTATGCTGAATTAGTAGACAACATGCTTACAAGTCATTGAAAGTACATTTCTTACATTCCCATCTTGACTTTTTCCCACCCAATTTGGACACATAAGTGAGAGTGGTTCCATAAAAATATTTTTACAATGGAGCACAGGTATCAAGGCCGCTGGAATCCCAACATGATGGGGGACTACTGCTGTTTTTTGCAACGGGAAAATATGACCATTCACAAATGCAAAAGCAGGTGCCTGAAGCACTTTTAAAGGAAATCTGTCCCCAGGATAATCGCTATTGAAGTAAAGCCATGGCCTAATAGCACTTTGTACCTTATTTCCAGAGGTGCCTTTGTTTCAGCAATAGATGTTTTCTATCTTATATGGTATGCAAATGAGCCAGTAAGGTGCCCAGAAGGGCGTCACTCTTGCAGGAAGGAGCCCAGGCACGCCTTCTACATCACATTCAAGCCATAACTCCTCCCCTTTTACCTGCTCCCAGCATGAAGGCGGGCTTAGGCATTAGCAGGAGGCTAGTAGATTACAATGATGCTGTGCACATCGGACTGCCCATGGAACTATTGTCCTGTACTCATATGATCTTATGAGTACAGGACAATAGTCCCACTGTAATCTATGATGCTGTGCGCTGCCGTGCGCACGATCAATGCCGCTCCAGGACATATGGACCGTATGTCTCGGAGCGCATACAGTCGTGTGCAAGGGCCCTAAATCTTGAACTTCCACCAGTCATATGTTCTGTTAGAAGCTATGGCAGTTGAAGGGAGAGAGCTACATCAGAAAGGACATACCCCCTGAGAAAGGACAGCCCCTGAGCTGCCAGGGTGAAGATAATCTAGCAGAGCAATTGGAGAAGTGAATGTGGAGATCCTTGGACATATGTGAGGTACAGGGCTGGTTCTAGCTTTGTTAGAAAGGTATTGTCATGTATTATATGATGTCTGATTTTATTTTTTTACAGCAATCACGTCATAAACCTTTTAAATACCCACAGTTAGCCAGGCATAGGCTGGAACAGTCTGCTGACAGACCTTGTTTCCACTGTAGGGGTACCTTAGATTCTCTTCAAATGCAACATAGTGCCAAAAGACCATTCTGGCAAAATCTTCCCCTTAAAAAACCATAAGACACACCTTCCATTCTGAGCCCTGCCATATGCCCATAGAGCAGTTTACAAACACATATGAGGTTTCTGTAAAGTGCAGAATCGGGGTAATACATATTGAGGTTGGTTTTCCTGTTAACCCTTAATGTGTTGTAGGAAAATGGATTAAAATAGAACAGAATTCTGAAAAAAATGAAATTTTTCAAATGAAAGATTTAATCCCCATTTTACTTTAACTCCTATGCCACTCATGGCAAAGAACTCTCTGAGGATGTGAAAAAAGGAGTTGTTTCTGTACATAATGATGGCTGAGGCTATAAGAAGATTGCCAACACCTTGAAAGTGAGTTGTAGCACGGTGACCAAGACCATACAGCAGTTTAATAAGATAGGTTCCACTTAGAACAGGCCTCGCCAACCAAAGAAGTTGAGTGCACATGCCGATTGTCATATCCAGCGGTTGAATGAGTGCTGCCAGCATTGCTGCAAAGGTTAAATGGGTGGGGGATCAGCCTGTCAGCGCTCAGATCATACGCCGCACACTGCATCAAATTGGTCTACATGGCAGTTGTCCCAGATGGAAGCTGACAGACTAAAGATGATGCACAAGAAAGCCGACAGTTTGCTGAAGACAAACAGACTAAGGACATGGATTGCCGAGACCATGTCCTGTGGTCTGATGAGACCAAGATAAACTTATTTGGCTCAGATGGTGTCAAGCATTTGTGGCGGCAACCAGGTGAGGAGTACAAAGACAAGTGTGTCTTGCCTACAGTCAAGCATGGTGGTCGGTGTGTCATGGTTTGGGGCTGCATGAGCACTGCCGGCTGTGGGGAGCTACAGTTCATTGAGGGAACCATGAATGACAACATGTACTGTGACATACTGAAGCAGAGCATGATCCTCTCCCTTTGGAAACTGGGCCGCAGGGCAGTATTCCAACATGATAACAACCCCAAACACACCTCTAAGATGACCACTGCCTTGCTAAAGAAACTGAGGGTAAGGGCTCATGCACACGAATGCATTTAGTGTGCATTTAGTGCCCGTGCTGTGGACCGCAATTTGCGGTCCACAACGCACGGGCACTGACATTGGGTCCGCCGCATGCGGATCGCGGACCCATTCATTTGAATGGGGTCCGCGATCCGCATCCAACGGTCCACACTGCAAAAAAGTAGTGCATGTGCTACTTTTTTGCGGTGCAGAGGCACTGCCAAAAACACCATGGAAGCACACCGTAGTGCGTCTGTGGTGTTCCGATCCGACCCTCCGTTCCGCATCTCCGTGATTATGGACCCATTGAAGTGAATGGGTCCGCGATCAGTGATGCGGGCTGCACACTGCCGGTGCTCATGTATTGCGGACCCGCCGTATGCGGGCCGCAATAGGGGCATGGGCTGGCCCCGGTCGTGTGGCATGAGCCCTAAAGCTGCTGGACTGTCCAAGTATGTCTGTAGACCTAAACCCTATTGAGCATCTGTGGGGCATCCTCAAATGGAAGGTGGAGGAGCGCAAGATCTGTAACATCCACCAGCTCCATGATGTCGTCATGGGGGAGTGGAAGAGGATTCCAGGGGCAACCTGTGAAGCTCTGGTGAACTCCATGTCCAAGAGTGTCTCACTTCAATAAGTGGCATTTATTAAGTAGAGAAAGTTAAAGGGGTTCTCCAAGTTAAATTTATTGGTGACCTATCCTCAGGATAGGTCATCAATATCAGATCGGCGGGGGTCCGACACCTGGCACACCCGCCGATCAGCTGTTTGAAGGGGAGGCGGGCGCTGTACCATCGCTGCCTTCTCTTCATTGTTTACACGCTAGCCGTAACATGGGTAGCGGTGAGTAGGTGTAATTACCCATACAAGTATACAGCGCGCGCCTCCTCTTCAAACAGCTCATCGGCGGGGGTGCCAGGTGTCGGACCCCGGCCGATCTGATGTTATTATCCATATTGCTTCCTGAGCAGGCTGGATTAATTTTTCCATCACATTATACACTGCTCGTTTCCATGGTTACAGACCACCCTCCCTGCAATCCATCAGTGGTGGTCGTGCTTGCACACTATAGGAAAAAGGGAGGAGGGGGGGCTTCTTTGTGTGTCTTAATCAGCTATCCCAGAATTGTCAGCCCTCTATTCAGTTTAAATTCAGGCACCAGACCTGCACACAATGGAATAATACTGTGAACAGAGCTTATAATAAGAGGAGGGTGGATACGCTCTGATGGTTATTATGGGGGCTGTACTCTCTTGAATCATATATTTAATTCAGCTCTGTACTTACATTCACTTATTTAGCTATATTTAAATCCATTAATAAGTCACATTGTAATATTTTGGGCAAGTGGATGACAGTGATTATATTTGTGTGCCATACAGTGTATCTATAGGACCAGCACTCCTAGTGATGTCACTGCTGGACAGGCTATGTCATTGACATTACCCATTATGACATTATATGCACTAGTCCATGTCTCCAACAACCCCAAGGTTATGATATTACACACTATGGATTCAAAAAGGGATGCTCGACTCCTTTGACATGTGCCACCACCCTGGTGCGTTCCAATGACTATTATGTGGGCTATACTCTTTTGAATCATATATTTTATTCAGTTCTGTACATGCACTCACTTATTTCACCTATATCTAAATC